>NC_069429.1:2802905-2809631 GCF_026875155.1 Cherax quadricarinatus | reverse complement strand
CTCCCCTCCTCTCCCCCTCCCCCACTAAATTTTCATGTTTTTTTAAAATTTTCTCGCCAGTTCATGCTTGTCCCATGGCCCGTTCTTGTGAATGTTTCAAACGCAATATTCCATAAATGATGGACCGCTGGTCCAACTGAGCTCCACTACTGGTCCAGGTCAGCTCCGCCACTGGAACCATTAGGTCTGTTGCTCTATGTATGAGTGTCTGGGTTGTTAACTGTTAAGATATAAGTGTATGTATGTAGTTGTATATGTGCACATAAATGTATTCACGTGTATACACACACACACACACATACACACACACACACACACACACACACATACACACACACACACACACACACACACACAGACAGACAGACACACACACACACACACACACACACACACACACACACACACACACACACACACACACACACACACACACACACACACACACACAACCAGCAAGATTATACTTAGTATTCACCTTGAGTAGTGCAGATATCGAGGACATCACATATGAAAGACCCCTTGGGGCCAGTGACCATGTGGTTTTAAGCTTCGAATACACAGTAGAGCTACAAGTGGAGGGAGAAGCAGGAAGGCCAGGACGAATGAAGCCAAACTACAAGAAAGGGGACTACACAGGAATGAGGAACTTCCTGAACGGGGTTCAGTGGGACAGAGAACTGGCAGGGAAGCCAGTTAATGAGATGATGGAATATGTAGCAACAAAATGCAAGGAGGCTGAGGAGAGGTTTGTACCCAAGGGTAACAGGAATAATGAAAAAGCCAGGATGAGCCCATGGTTTACCCAAAGGTGCAGGGAGGCAAAAACCAAGTGTGCTAGGGAATGGAAGAAATATAGAAGGCAAAGGACTCAGGAGAATAAGGAGAGCAGTCGTAGAGCCAGAAACGAATATGCACAGATAAGAAGGGAGGCCCAAAGACAATATGAAAATGACATAGCACGAAAGCCAAATCTGACCCGAAACTGTTGTATAGCCACATCAGGAGGAAAACAACAGTCAAGGACCAGGTAATCAGGCTAAGGAAGGAAGGAGGAGAGACAACAAGAAATGACCGTGAAGTATGTGAAGAACTCAACAAGAGATTCAAAGAAGTGTTCACAGAGGAGACAGAAGGGGCTCCAGAAAGACGGAGAGGTGGGGCACACCACCAAGTGCTGGACACAGTGCACAAAACCGAGGAAGAAGGAAGAGGCTTCTGAGCGAGCTAGATACCTCAAAGGCAATGGGGCCAGATAACATCTCTCCATGGGTCCTGAGAGAGGGAGCAGAGGCGCTATGTGTACCCTAACAAAAATATTCAATACATCTATCGAAACAGGGAGATTGCCTGAGGCATGGAAGACAGCAAATGTAGTCCCAATCTTTAAAAAGGAGACAGACATGAAGCACTAAACTACAGACCAGTGTCACTGACATGTAAGTATGCAAAGTCATGGAGAAGTTATCAGGAGAATAGTGGTGGAACACCTAGAAAGGAATGATTCATCAACAGCAGCCAACATGGTTTCGGGACGGGAATCCTGTGTCACAAACCTACTGGAGTTCTATGAAAAGGTGACAGCGTAAGACAAGAGAGAGAGGGGTGGGTGGATTGCATTTTCTTGGACTGCAAGAAGGCTTTTGACACAGTTCCACACAAGAGATTGGTGCAAAACTGGAGGACCAAGCAGGGATAACAGGGAAGGCACTACAATGGATCAGGGAATATTTGTCAGAGACAGCAGCGATTTAATGGTACGTGGCGAGGTGTCAGAGTGGGCCCCTTTGTGACCAGCGGGGCCCCACAGGGGTCAGTCCTAGGACCAGTGCTGTTTCTGGTATTTGTGAACGACATGACGGAAGGAAAAACTCCGAGGTGTCCCTGTTTGCAGATGACGTGAAGTTGATGAAAAAGAATTAATTCGATCGAAGACCAGGCAGAACTACAAAGGGATCTGGACAAGCTGCAGACCTGGTCAGCAATTGGCTCCTGGAGTTAAATCCCACCAAGTGAAAAACCCATGAAGATTGGGGAAGGGCAAGAAGACCGCAGACGGAGTACAGTCTGGGGGGCCAGAGACTAAAACCTCACTCAAGGAAAAAGATCTTGGGTGAGTGTAACCAGGCACATCTCCTGAAGCGCACATCAACCAAATAACTGCTGCAGCATATGGGCGCCCGGCAAACCTCAGAACAGCATTCCGACATCCTAATAAGGAATCGTTTTAGGACCCTGTACACCGTGTACGTTAGGCCCATATTGGAGTATGCGGCACCAGTTTGGAACCCACCCCCCTAGCCAAGCACGTTAAAGAAACTAGAGAAAGTGCAAAGGTTTGCAACAAGACTAGTCCCAGAGCTAAGAGGTATGTCCTACGAGGAGAGGTTAAGGGAAATCAACTGACGACATGGAGGACAGGAGAGATAGGGGGGCATGATAAAAGACTTTCAAAATACTGAGAGGAATAGACAAGGTAGACAAAGACAGGATGTTCCAGAGATTTGGACACAGTAACAAGGGGGCACAGTTGGAAGTTGAAGACACAGATGAATCACAGGGATGTTAGGAAGTATTTCTTCAGCCACAGAGTAGTCAGGAAGTGGAATAGTTTGGGAACTGATGTAGTGGAGGCAGGATCCATACATAGCTTTAAGCAGAGGTACGATAAAGCTCATGGGTTTAGGAGAGTGACCTAGTAGCGACCAGCGAAGAGACGGGCCAGGAGCTTGGAAGTCGACCCCCGCAACCTCAACTAGGTGAGTACAACTAGGTGAGTACACACACACACACACACACGCGCGCGCCCCACACACACACACACACACCACACACACACACACACACACACACACACACACACACACACACACACACACACACAGATCAACCATCGTTCATACTCGACCTTTTTTAAAATTTCGACAGTGCCATCATTTTATAAAAATATTGACGCTTGAGCCAAATTTTTAATTGGAAAAAACAGATGCAAAATTCCTCCCTGGGAAATTTTTTCCCACGGCAGAAGTTCCATATAAAACCCATTTTTTTCCCCCCGTATCAGCAAATTCTGATTGTAAAAAAGGAACTTTTTTGGTCAATTTGGGAAATAAGGAAAATTTTGGGGTTGATTTGGAAATTGGAATTTTGGAACTTTTGGGGTCGGTTGGGAAATTGAAGACTGAGACACTTATGCAACATATGGGAATCTTTATTAAGGAAACGTTTCGCCATGCAGTGACTTCATCAGTCCAATACAAAGCAGAAAGGTGTATGGAGAGGAGGAGTTTGAGGTAATCAGTCCCTCAGCCTGGAGTCGATGTGTTCAGTCCATCAATCTTGTAGAAAGTACAGCATAGGGCCGTAGACATGGCTTATATACTGTAGTGAGGTGAGGCGAAGCAGGAGGAGGCGGGGTCATAGTGGTACCATCCACTAGACTAAGTAGGTCTTCGTCCAAAGGTTGGACAAGTGTTGAAGAATTTTTTGTATCAAGATCCCATGATGTTAGTGTCTGACAGTTGTGATGGATGGTTTAAAACCGACAAGATGAAGATTGACACAATTATGCAACATATGGGAATCTTTATTGAGGAAACGTTTCGCCACACAGTGGCTTCATCAGTCACTGTAGATGGTACCACTATGACCCCGCCTCCTCCTGCTTCGCCTCACCTGACTACAGTATAAACGCCACGTCGACTCCAGGCTGAGGGACTGATTAGCTCAAACTCCTCCTCTCTTTACACCCTTCTGCTTTGTATTGGACTGATGAAGCCCTGTGTGGCGAAACGTTTCCTGAATAAAGATTCCTATATGTTGCATAAGTGTCGAAATTCTTCAAGCTGTCGGTTTTCAAAACCATTTATCACAGTTTGGAAGTAAAAATTTTTTTAGGTCGATTGGGAAATTAGGAAATTTTGGAACGATTAAGAATTTATGAAATTTTGGGTTCAATTGGGAAATTAGGAACGTCAGGGGTCTATTAGAAAATTAGGAGATTTTGGGGCCGATTAGGAAATCTTCGGGTCGATTGGGAAATGAAATTTTGTGTGTGAAGGATAATAATGGAGTCCTCCACTCTTGTGGTTCCTGATGAACCTGGCTGTGGTTCATACATTGCAGTGCGTGTAACCCTAACTTCTCACATCATAAAAATCTTCGAAAGAGTGATGAGACGGCAGGTTACAAATTTCATGGAGCAGCACAACCAACATAACCCGATTATTATTATTATAATCAAAAAGAAGCGCTAAGCCACAAGGGCTATACAGCGCTGCAGGGTAGGGAAGGAAGCGAGGGTATTGGGCGGCAGAAGGGGGGAGGGATGATCAGTAGGTTACAGAAAACAGCGGGGCAGGGGATAGTGCGGGGGTAGAGGGCAGCAAGAGATTGAGGTTAGAAGGGCTGAAGGTTATCATCAGAATTTGTGAAGTCAGTTGTTGTCAAAAAGTTAATGAGAGAGTCCGGATGAAAGGTGGGTCCATCAGCGAGAAGGTAAGGTAAAGAGAGAGCAGCGGAGCGAAGACGACGTTGGAGGTATATTCTGCGTGCTCGTTGATAAAGTGGATAACATAACCCGAACCAGCATGGTTTTACAGCAGGACGATCATGTCTGTCACAGCTGCTGAACCATTATGACAGAATTACGGAGGCACTGGAAGACGAGCAAAACGCAGGTGTGATTTACACAGATTTTGCAAAGGAGTTTGACAGATGCGATCATGGAGTGATAACGCACAAAATGAAGGCCATGGGCATTACGGGGAAGGTAGGCAGATGGATTTTCGGGTTCCTAACACACAGAACACAAAATGTAGTAGTAAACAGAGCAAGATCCAGCATCAGCGAGGTCAAAAGCTCAGTACCTCAAGACACTGTCCTGGCACCTCTGCTGTTCCTCATCCTCATAGCAGACATAGATAAAAACACCCGGCACACTTTTGTATCATCATTTGCAGGTGACACTAAAATAAGCATGAAAGTCACTATGGTAGAGGACACTGAAAAATTACAGGAAGACATAAACAGGGTTTTCCAGTGGGCAGTGAAGAACAACATGACGTTCAATGTTGATAAGTTCCAGCTGCTTAGGTATGGAAAGAATGAAGAACTCAAAAGGAACACTATATACAAAACTCAAGAGAGTCACCAAATAGAAGGTAAGGAACACGTAAAAGACCTGGGAATAATTATGTCAGCTGACCTTTCTTTTAAAGACCATAACAAGACAAAGATCACGACAGCCAGGAAGATGACGGGGTGGGTATTGAGAACTTTCAAAACAAGGGAAATAATGCCGATGGTGACACTCTTCAAATCACTAGTGCTCTCTCACTTAGAATATTGCTCAGTGCTGACGACCCCGTTCAAACCAGGAGAAATATCAGAGGTGGAACAAATACAGAGATCGTTTACGGCTCACATTGAGCCAGTAAAGCACCTAAACTACTGGGAACGCCTTCAAGTCTTGAACATGTACTCATTGGAGCGGAGGAGAGATGCATGATAATATATACCTGGAAGGTATATATTATCAGTGCTGCACACTGCCATAACAACATACTGGAGTGAGAGATATGGAAAGAAGTGTAAAATAAACCCAGTGAGGAGCAGGGGTGCGGTGGACACAATAAGAGAACACTGTATCAACATCCGGGGTCCCAGACTTTTCAACATCTTACCAGAAGATATCAGAAACACTGCTGGAACAAGTGTAGAAGCCTTCAAGAGGAAACTGGACAAGTATCTTCACCAGGTGCCAGATCAACCAGGCTGTGATGGATACGTGGGGCAGCGGGCCTCCAGCAGCAACAGCCTGGTAGACCAGGCAAGAGCCAGACAAGCCTGGCCCATGGCCGGGCTCGGAGAGTAGTGAAACTTTAGAAACTTTTCATTGGTCAAAGATATAGCTAGCAGAGTTATGAAGGGACGGGAGCTGGAGGTTGTTGCATCCATGCTGGTGTGAGATATATAAAGAAAGATAAATTATGGTCACAGTAGTGGCCTTTGCTAACCTTTCCAGTGTTGGAAAACTATAATACACGATACCAACATTGACAGGTTAATTCCTGGACCTTGGTTCTCGAACCTCGGTTCCTGGACCTTGGTTCCTGGACCTTTGTTCCTGGACCTTTGTTCCTGGACCTTGGTTCCCGAACCTCGGTTCCCGAACCTAGGTTCCTGGACCTTGGTTCCTGGATTTTGGTTCCTAGACCTTGGTTCCCGAACCTCGGTTCCTGGACCTTGGTTCCTCCACATGTTGGTTCCTGGACCTCGGTTCCTCCACATGTTGGTTCTAGACCTTGGTTCCTCCACATGTTGGTTCTGGTGCTCGGTTCCTGCACATGTTCGTATGCATTGTTCATCCTCTGTAGCAAGCATTTTGTGTTTGTAATGGGCAAACACCTGGTAAAACACCAGGCGAACACCTGTAAAAAGACCAAACACCTGGAAAAACACCAGGCAAACACCTGGAAAATAACCAGGAAAATACCAAGCAAACACCTGGAAAAATACCAGGTAAACACCAGGCAAGCACCTGGAAAAACAGGCAAACACCTAGAAAAACAGCAGGTAAACACCTGGAAAAACAGGAAACAAACACCAGGAAAAATGGCAGGCAAGCACCTGGAAAAACACCAGACAAACATCTGGAAAACACCAGGCAAGCACCTGGAAAAACACCAGACAAACATTTGGAAAAACACCAGGCAAGCACCTGGA
>NC_069429.1:2775405-2795405 GCF_026875155.1 Cherax quadricarinatus | reverse complement strand
CACCACCACTACAGATGGATTTTCGGGTTCCTAACACACAGAACACAAACTGTAGTAAACAGAGCAAGATCCAGCATCAGCAAGGTCAAAAGCTCAGTACCTCAAGGCACTGTCCTGGCACCTCTGCTGTTTCTCATCCTCATAGCAGACATAGATAAAAACACCCGGCACACTTTTGTATCATCATTTGCAGGTGACACTAAAATAAGCATGAAAGTCACTACGGTAGAGGACACTGAAAAATTACAGGAAGACATAAACAGGGTTTTCCAGTGGGCAGTGAAGAACAACATGACGTTCAATGTTGATAAGTTCCAGCTGCTTAGGTATGGAAAGAATGAAGAACTCAAAAGGAACACTATATACAAAACTCAAGAGAGTCACCAAATAGAAGGTAAGGAACACGTAAAAGACCTGGGAATAATTATGTCAGCTGACCTTTCTTTTAAAGACCATAACAAGACAAAGATCACGACAGCCAGGAAGATGACGGGGTGGGTATTGAGAACTTTCAAAACAAGGGAAATAATGCCGATGGTGACACTCTTCAAATCACTAGTGCTCCCTCACTTAGAATATTGCTCAGTGTTGACGACCCCGTTCAAAGCAGGAGAAATATCAGAGCTGGAACAAATACAGAGATCGTTTACGGCTCACATTGAGCTTGTAAAGCACCTAAACTACTGGGAACGCCTGCAAGTCTTGAACATGTACTCATTGGAGCGGAGGAGAGAGAGGTACATGATAATATATACCTGGAAGGTACTCGAGGGCTTGGTCCCAAATCTGCACACTGCCATAACAACATACTGGAGTGAGAGATATGGAAAGAAGTGCAAAATAAACCCAGTGAGGAGCAGGGGTGCGGTGGGCACAATAAGAGAACACTGTATCAACATCCGGGGTCCCAGACTTTTCAACATCTTACCAGAAGATATCAGAAACACTGCTGGAACAAGTGTTGAAGCCTTCAGGAGGAAACTGGACAAGTATCTTCACCAGGTGCCAGATCAACCAGGCTCTGATGGATATGTGGGGCAGCAGGCCTCCAGCAGCAACAGCCTGGTTGACCAGGCAAGAACCAGACGAGCCTGGCCCATGGAAGGGCTCAGAGAGAAGTGACGTTTTCGAAACTCTTCAACGGTATATCAAAGGTATAAAGCCACCACCACCACTAGTACTAGTACCACCACCACTTGTACCACCACCACTAGCACCACCACCACTAGCACCACCACCACTAGCAGCACCACCACTAGCACCACCACCACTAGCAGCACCACCACTAGCACCACCACTAGCACCACCGCTAGTAGCACCACCACTAGCAGCACCAGCACTAACACCATCAGTACCACCACTAGCACCATCACCACACACACACACACACACACACACACACACACACACCACACACACACACACACACACACACACACCTCACACACACACACACACACATTTCACACACACACACACCCCACACACACACACACACACACACACACACACACACACACACACACACACGCACACATACACACACATACACACACACACACCTGGAATTAACCAGGCCTTGTCGCACAAGAGGTCAGTGCCTAATAGTAATTATCCGGGTTGTTGGTGCTGGCTAAATGCAGTCCAACCTATGCACCACAGTCTGGGTGTTCAGGAACTGATTTCAACTTAAATACTTCCTTGAAGACAGTCAGGTGTCGTAATTCGCCTTATGTATGAAGGGAGTTAGTTGAAGAGTCTTGGTCCCCTTACACTTATTGTGTTACCTTAAGGAAAGTTAGGGAAGAAAGGGAAGAGAAGAGAGTGACAGAGAAAGGAAAGGGAGGGTGGGATTGAGGTGGAAGGGAGGGGGAAGGGAGGGAGGATAGAATATATATGAAGGGGAACACTCAGAGACAAGAATGTTTTAATGTGACCTCTCGTAGTTTTGACCTCTCGCAGTGACCTCTGACCTCGTAGTGACCGACCTCGTGGTGACCTCCGACCTCGTAGTGACCTCTGACCTCTTAGTGACCTCTAACCTCTCGTAGTGACCTCCGACCTCGTAGTGACCTCTGACCTCCTAGTGACCTCTAACCTCTCGTAGTGACCTCCGACCTCGTAGTGACCTCTGACCTCTTAGTGACCTCTAACCTCTCGTAGTGACCTCCGACCTCGTAGTGACCTCCAACCTCGTACTGACCTCTGACCTCTTACAGTGACCTCTGACCTATCGTAGTGACCTCCGACCTCTCGTAGTGACCTCTGACCTCTGGTGGTTATGGTAGTGGTGGTGGTGGGCATAGTAGTGGTAATGGTAGCGGTAGTAATGGTGGTGGTAGTAATGGTAGTGGTAATAATGGTAGTGATAGTAGTGGTGGTGGTGGTAATAATGATGGTGATAGTAGTGGTGGTGGTAGTTGTGGTGATAGTATTGGTGGTGGCAGTAGTGATGGTGATAGTAGTGGTGGTAATGGTAGTGGTAGTGGTATTAATGGTGGTGATAGTATGGTAGTAATGGTGGTAGTGGTGGTGTATTAATGGTGGTGATAGTAGCGGTGATAATGGTAGTGGTAGTAATGGTGGTAGTAGTAATGGTGGTAGTAGTAGTGGTGATGGTAGTAGTAATAATGGTGGTGGTAGTAGTGTTGGTGGTAATACCAGTGATAGTGGTAGTATTGGTGGTAATAGTAGTAGTAGTAGTAGAGAGAGAGAGTGAGTTAAGTGGTGTGACATTCTTGAGAGAGTTAAGTGGTGTGACATTCTTGAGAGAGTTAAGTGGTGTGACATTCTTGAGAGAGTAAGTGGTGTGACAGTTTTGAGAGAGTTAAGTGGTGTGACATTCTTGAGAGAGTTAAGTGGTGTGACAGTCTTGAGAGAGTTAAGTGGTGTGACATTCTTGAGAGTGTTAAGTGGTGTGACATTCTTGAGAGAGTTAAGTGGTGTGACATTCTTGAGAGAGTTAAGTGGTGTGACAGTCTTGAGAGAGTTAAGTGGTGTGACATTCTTGAGAGAGTTAAGTGGTGTGACATTCTTGAGAGAGTTAAGTGGTGTGACATTCTTGAGAGAGTTAAGTGGTGTGACAGTCTTGAGAGAGTTAAGTGGTGTGACATTCTTGAGAGAGTTAAGTGGTGTGACATTCTTGAGAGAGTTAAGTGGTGTGACAGTCTTGAGAGAGTTAAGTGGTGTGACATTCTTGAGAGAGTTAAGTGGTGTGACATTCTTGAAGAGTTAAGTGGTGTGACAGTCTTGAGAGAGTTAAGTGGTGTGACAGTCTTGAGAGAGTTAAGTGTATTAACAAAAGGGTAATTTAAGCGTGCTGATGAAGATAATTAATGGATTACATACCATCCCTTCCTACCCCCACACACAGGGGCCCCAAAAAATTTAATTTGATTTCCAACCCCTTTAACCCACCATAAATGGGTAACCCCAAACCCTTTCTGCCCAACCATTTTAATTCCCCTTCAAAAATAAAATTAACCCCCAAGGCTTCCACCATTTAAAATAAAATTTCACACCCTTTTTTCTGTTAAACCTCCTAAAGTTTTCAAAAACTCCTCAGAATTTTAAAATTAAAAACCCCTAAAGGGGAATTTTCCAACAACTCCTAAAGTTTTCCAGAAAAACCTCCCGTGAAAAGGAAATTAACCCCCGGGGAAAAAATTTTTCCCCATTTTCCCCCCCTTTCCCCCAAAGTTTTCCCCAATTTAAACCAAGTGAAAGGGCCATTAACCTCACGTTCATTTAAATTAAAAACCCCCAGGGGAAAAGTGTTAAAGTTGTCCCCCCCTTTAAATCTGCTGGGTTTTTTTAAAACCCTTAATCCTCGGGTTTGTAAACCCACTTGAATTTAAAAGTTTGAAACCCAATCATTTCTTTCATAAACCTCACGGGAAAGGCCCCCTCTGCGAGCCCCTAACGGGATTTCAAAACCACCCCCCCAAAATTTTTCATAAAAACCTTACCCCCCTTTTTTTAAAAACCCCCCTTCTATTCTTCCATTAACCCAAAATTTCAAACCATTTAATCCCCACCTTTTCCAATTACACCCACTTTTAAACCCATTAAACCCCTCACAAGTTCCCAAGTGTTCAAATAACCTCCCCCCCCAAAATGTTAAACCCTAAAACCCCCTTTTTCACCATTTTTTGAAAACCCCCCCTTTTCAAACCCCATTTTAAAACCCTTTCAGGGGAAATTTCAGTTTCCATTAGCCCCAGGGCCTTTTCCCATTAAATCCACCGGGGTTTTTCAGGGGAACCTCCGGGAGTTTTCGGGGGAATTTACGGGCCAAGGTTTTCATTAAATAAAGGGCCATTTCGGGTTGGGATCACCGGGGGTTCCCGGAAAACCTACGGGGAGGTTAGGTTGGGAAACCTAAGGGCGGGGGGTTCATAGATTGGAACCTCAAAAAAGGGGGGTTCAGGTTCGGGGGGCCCCGGTTCGGGTTCCTTGGGAAACCCCCAAATGCCTGTTCTGTTTAAACCTCTGCCATTTATTTAAAACCTCCCCCTCTTTTATTTAAAACCCTCCCCTCCGGTGTTAAATTTGGGGGGTTTAAAAGGGAGGGGTTTGGAACCCTAGGAAGGGGGTTTTTAGAATTGGGAGGGGTTAAGGAAAGAATGGGGGGAGGGGTTAATGTTGGGAAATTTGGGGGAAAGGGGGGTTAGTTTTTAAATAGGTTTAAGTTTTGGTTAAATAGGGGAGTTTTTTGTAAAGTTTAAGAATTTGTGGGGGTGTTTAAGGTTAAAATAGTGCGGTGTTAAGGTAGAAAATTGGGGAAAAAGTGGTTTGTAGAAATGGGAGGGGTTAGTATAATAAGGTGGGGGTTTAATTTGGGGGAAACCTAAGTTAGTTTTTTAAAAAGTTAGAAAAAGAAGAGGGGTTAATTATGACATTCAAGGGTTTTGCATTTTGGGTTTGGGGTTACCTTCCTTGAAGGTTAATTTACAGCCGGGGAATGAAGGGGACTTTTGAAGAGTGTTAAGGGGGAACATTTTGAAGAGAAGTTGTTTGAAACATTTTTGAAATGAAGGGTGTAAAAATTTTTGAGAGGGGAATTTGGTGGGGAACATTTTTGAAGAAAGGGGTGTGAACGTCTTGAGAGGTTTAAGTGTTGTGCATTTTTGAAGAGAAGGGGTTGAAAACTGGAAATTTAAGGGGTGTGAACTTTGGAATGAAATTTGGTTGAAAATTTTGAAGAGAAGGGGTGTAAAACCATTTTTGAAGGGGGGGTAAGTGTGTGCATATTTGAAAGAAAATTTGCCGTCCAAGTTGTTTTTGGGGGTGCCGGGCAAATTGGGGGACTTTGTTTTGGAGAGATTAAGGGAACATTCATATGAGAAGTGGGGGAAATCGAAAAAGGAAAAAAGAATTTTTGCGTGCTGTGAAAAAAAGGGTTTAAAAATCCATCCCCTTCCAACAACACACACAGGGCCGGGCAGACCTGCCCCGGGCCCACATTTTGGTTGGCAACACGCACATGCAACATCTAAGGTTCACTAAAATAAAACCAGGCTTAAAACCAATAAATTTTAAATCTTAAACACCGACTTCCAGTGGGGGGAAAACCCCTCACTGCAGTGTTCGTGAAACCTCCCCTGCAGGTTCTTTGGGAACCTCACGGCATTGTTCTTTGAAACCTCACTGAAAGGTTCAGAAAACCTCCCCTGCGGGGGTTCTTTTGAACCTCAGGGCAGTGTCGTTAGAACCTAAACCCCAGGTTCGAATGAACCTCACTGCAGGTTCTTTGAACCTCACTGAAAGATCCTTTGAAACCCCTAAACTGCCAGTGTTCAGAAAACCTCATTGCAGGTTCTTTAAACCTGCACTGAAAAGTTTTTAAAGTTGAAACCACCCGGGGAAAGTGTTCGTTGAACCCCACTGAAAATTGCGGGCCCAGGCTTATTTTAATCCCCTCACGGCAGGTTCTTAAAAAAACCCCACTGCCCAAATAACCCAGGGGGCCCGTGCAAAACCCACGAGCAGGGGGGTCGTTGAACCCCAAAAACCTGTGCGGGCATTTGCCCCCGGGGAAAAGTGCAATCCCAGCAGTGTTTCAAAACCCTCACGGGGCGGGCATTTTGCCTCAGGCATGTGCATTGAACCCAGGCTTTTTGAACCTCCACATGGGCCTGGGCAGTGTTCTTTTGAACCCTCACTTGCGTTTTTTCGTTAAACTCACGAAAGGCATTTTGCCTCATGAAACATTGAACACCCAGGCAGTGTTCTTTTGAACCTCACCGCAGTGTTCATTGAAACGCGCACTTTGCCCGGGGCAGTGTTCAAAATCCCCTGAAGCATTTAAAGAACCTCCCCATGCAGAGTCCTTCGTGCAAAACCCTCACGGGGCATTTTTTTCATTGAAACCCCGGGCTGACTTTTCCCCCCCAGTGCTTTTTCAAACCTCACTGCAGGTTCGGGAAAAATCCCCATGAGCCCAGGGGCCCGTGCAAAACCTCCACTGCCAGTGTTTCTTTAAAAACCCCTGAAAGTGTTGGGAGTCCGGGCTTTGCAAAAACCTCCCCATGCTTTTAAACCTAAACTGAAAGTGTTCGGAACCCCACGGCACATTGAAAACGGGGTGTTCTTTGAACCCCACGCCATGCAAAACCTTGGGCTGTGCAAAACCTCACTTGCTGCAAACCCCAGTTCTGTTGGCCCCCACTTGCTGCCATGCCTCCGTGCTTCTTTTGGAACCCCACTGCACATTAACATGCTCAATGAAAACACTGCACTGCAAAAAATGCCATGCAACACTGCACATGCATCATTTTGTAGGAAAACACGGGCACTTTGCAACTCTGAAAATGCAAAAGTGCTCGGCAACCCCTGCCATAAAAACGTGCTCGTGAAAAACCTGCACATGAAACATTTTGGGTGTTTCGGGGCAACATGACTTAGCTCCAACCCCTGCACAGGGAAACAATTTGCTCGTGCAACACTGCACATGCAACATGCTCTTTGCAACTCGCACTCCCACCCGTGCCTTTGCAACACTGCACATGAAACACTGGAAACATGAAAACGTGTTTGGCAACCGGCACTGAAACAGTGCTCTTTGGGCAAAAATGCCCCCAATGCCGAAACCCCTGCACATGAAAACAGTCTCGTGCAAAACGCACATGCAGCAGTGCTCGGGGAACACTGCACATCCCAACAGTGCTCGTGAAAACCCCACTTGCACGTCCCCAACACTGCAATGCAAAAAAACTGCCCCATGCATGGGGCTTTTGGAAACCCTGCACATGAAACAGTGCTCGTGAACACTGCACATGAAACACTTGGAAACATGCCCAAACAGTCTCTTTCAACCCCGAACACTGCCAAACATGCAAATCCCAAACAGGTGCTCGTGTTAAAACACTGACATGCACCCATGAAACATGCAACACGGTGCTCTTGAAACACTGCCTTTGAAAACCGTGATCGGGGCAACACTGCACATGCAACAGTGCTCGGGGCAACACCCCGGGCCCAACCACTGCACATGCAACAGGGGGGCTCGTGAAACCCTCCAAACGGCAACATGCACATCCCTTCCCACCTGGGGCTCGATCAACACTGCCAGCAACATTTGCTCGTGAAATCACTGCACGTCTGGCCAACACTGCTAAATCCCAGCGGGGCCCAATGCCCAAAAAAGGGCACAGGGGAAACCCTGCACATGAAACTTTGCCTGAAAACCCCACTGAAACATCCCCAACACTGCACTTTCAGCTGTTGCTGAAACCCTTGAAATTTCGCATGCCTGCAACACTGCCATGCAGCATTGCTCATGAAAACCTCCCACATGAAACAGTCCCGGTGCAACATCCCTAAATGCTGGAAAAGCACTGCACATGCCCAACACGCACATGCGGGCAGTGCCAACATGCAAAAATGTCTTTTGAAACCCACCTGCACATCCCAACCCCCAAAGGCATCCTGCAACACTGCACTTTCAGCATGACATGCAACCTGCACATGCGGCAGTGCACTGCAAAAATGCACATGAAACGTGTTTCGGCAACCTGCCCCATGACATGTCTGCAACCCCGGGCACATGAAACATGAACTGAAAACACTGCACATGCAGGCATGCCTGCAACACGCACTTTGGCCAACATGCTTTGGCCCCCTGCAAAATTGGGCCCAACACTGCACTTTGAAACACTGCCATGCAACATGCCCTGCAACACTGCACATGCAACTCTGGAAACATGGCAACATGCTCTTGCAAAAAATGCACTTTGCAAACGCCTGAAACACGGGCACATGAAACATGCTGTGCAACACTGCACATGAAAACACCTGCCCCATGCAACACTGCCTTGCAACATGCCGGGCAAAATTGCTCTGCAACACTGCACATGCAACCGTTAAAAGTGCTCGGCAAAAATGCAAAAATCCCCAACACTGCACATGCAACAGTGCTCTTTTAAAACAAAAAACTGAACACTCCCACACCCAAACAGTGCCGTGCAACCTGCACATGAAACCCCTTCCCCCAAATGAAACCAGTTGGGGGGGTGCAACACTGCCATGCAACACTCCCAACTGAAAACAAGTGCTCTTTGCAACCTGCACTGCAACAGGGTTCGTGCAACATGCACATCAACACTGCCCCATGAAAACACTGGAAAACAAGAAAAGAAACATTGCCTGAAAACACTGCACGCAACAGTGCCGGGGCAACACTGAACTGAAACATGCACTGCAACATGCCAGCAACATGCTCGTGAAATTCCCGGGGCAAAAATGCCTTGAAAAACCCTGAAAATGCAACACTGCACATGAAACAGTGCTCGGGGCAAACCTTGGCCCCTGCAACACTGTCACATGCAACAGGGGTCGTGAACACTGACTTTGAAACCACTGCACATGCAACACCTGAAACATGCAAAAACTGCACTGCAACATGCACATGCCTCCGTGCCCCCAGGGGAAACACTGCCATGAAACAGTGCCTGCAAAAAAGTGAACATGCACATTAAACATGCGGTTAAACATGCAACAATGCCTGAAACCTCCGGCAACCTGAAAAGCAGTGCCCCCCTGCAAAACACTGCACATGCCATGCAAAATGAAACCTTGCCTGCAAATTCACATGCAAAACAGTGCACATGCAACACTGCACTTTTGAAACACTGCCATGCAACACGCACATGCGCATTGAACATGCAAAAATGACATGCAACAGTGCCTGAAACATGCACATGAACCCGGCCATGCAAAGGCCAGCAGTGCACATGCAACATTTGCCAAAATTCCAGCAGTGCACATGCAACCTGCACATGAAACACTGCACATGAAACATTGCAAATGCAGCAGTGACATGAAAACACGCACATGAAAACACCTGAAACATGCAAAAGCCAGTGCACATGCAACATGCACATGAACCATGCACATGCAACACTGCACATGCAGCATTTCCTGAAACCGGGCAAAACACTGCACAGGGAAACATGAAAAAGGGGGGTTTAAAACATGCAACACTGCACTTGCAGACTGCAATGCAACATGCCCCCATGAAACACTCCCACATGAAAACCAACGCACAGGAAAACCCCCTCCCAAAAAAAAAACCCCAAAAAAACCTGGGGCACAGGGGAAAACATTGGAAACAGGGAAAACCCCTGCACAGGGCAGCATGCAAATTCAGCAGGGGCACATGAAACAAGCAACTGCAACACGCCATCCCAAAGGGGCCCTTCTGAAACCTGAAACATGCAACACTAAACATGAAACAGTGCCCCCTGCCATCCCAAATCCCAAAAAAATGCAAAAGAAACAGTTCCTGCCACGGGGCACATGCAACACTGAAACATGAAACAAGGGGGGGGAAACAGGGGCAGAAAATGCACATGAAACAGTGCACTTGCAAC
Source organism: Cherax quadricarinatus (assembly GCF_026875155.1). Classification (NCBI taxonomy): domain Eukaryota; kingdom Metazoa; phylum Arthropoda; class Malacostraca; order Decapoda; family Parastacidae; genus Cherax; species Cherax quadricarinatus. The sequence goes on along the minus strand of NC_069429.1, from coordinate 2,785,533 downwards.
ACTGCACATGCCAGGAGTGAAACATCCCGGTGAAACATGCACATGCAACAGATCGGGGCAAATCCCTTCCCTGGCACATGAAACATGCACATGCACATGCCCTTTAAACTCTGCAAAAGGAACAGGGGCCTGGCCCTGCACTGCAGCATGCATTGAAACAGGGGCCTGAAACCACTGCACATGCGGGCAGTGGGAACAGGGCCAAAAACCCAACACACTGCCCATGAAAACCTCCTGCAAAATGCCGTGCAAAATGAAATTTCCCTGCACTGAAACCCATGCCAGCAAAAAAGGGCACATGAAACATGCACATCAACACTGAAAAAGCAAAAATGAACGCAACACTGCACATGCACAGTGAAATGCAGCATTGCCTTTCCCACAGGCACATGCAGACGTGACATGCGCAGTGCACATCAACAATGCAATGAAACCTGCACATCCGCATTTGCACATCCCAACATGCACATGCAGCAGAGCACATAAACCCCACATGCACATGCAAAAACTGCACTTTGCCGCCAATGAAACAGGGCAACCCAACCTGCACATCCCAGCGTGCACTTTGAAACCTCCCAAAAAGTTGCAAAATCCCAGCCTGAAAATTTGAAACCCAGTGCAAATGCAGCGTGCACTTCAGCATTGCACATCAGCGTCCCACATGAACCGGCACATGAAAAAACGGGCCACATGCACAGGGGCCTTTTAGCAGGGGAAAATTTGCAACCTGTTTGAAACATCCCTGCAGTGAAACCATGCACCCAGTGCAAATGCACATGCACAGGGCAACACTGCCATGCAGCAGTGCCCTTGCAACACTGCACATGCAGCAGTGGCCATGAGCAGTGAACATGAAAGCAGTGCAAAAGAACCAGGCAATGCAGCAGGCCATGCAACAATCCCAACGCATGCAAAACATGCCCCCATGCAGCAGTCCCACATGCAGCGGGCACTGAAACCCCTTTTGCAAAAAATTGCCCATGCAGCAGTGCCCAACAGGGCCACCCCCTGCACATGCAGCAGGGGCACATGCAGCATTCCCCACACCCAACACGGCACATCGAAACCATGGGCACATGCAGACAAAAGGGTGAAACATGCAGCATGCACATGAAACACTAACATGCAGCGTCCCACATGCGAATTTGCACATCCCACATGCACTTTGAAACACTGCACATGAAACATGCACATGCAGCAGTGCAAAAGGAGAGTGCACATGCAGCTTCCCAAGGGCAGCACTGCAATGCCCCAAAGCGGGGCACATGCAGTTTGTTCACATGAAAGCAGATGCAAAAGCAGCAGGGGCCAAAAAGAAAGCAGTGCACATGCGCAGGCCCCATGCAAGCAGTGCACTGCAGCAGTCCCTCCCTGAAAGCAGTTGCACATGAAACAGTGCACATCCCCTGGCTGGAACCTCCAATGCAGCAGTGCACTTTCGCAGTGCACATGCAACACTGCACATGCTAAAAGCACTTTGCAGCATGCACACAGAAAGGGGCAATCCCAGCAGGGGCAAATGCAACACGGGCACATGGCATTTCCCCATCCCAGCATTTGCAAAACAAAAATGCACATGAAACATGCACGCAGCATTGCACATGCACATTGCACTTTTCCCGGGCAGTGAAACATCCCAAGAAATGAAACTTTTTGGCAGCAGTGCACAGCAGAAACTGCCCATGCAGCGGGTGCACTTGCAGCGGGCCCTCACATCCCCAAGCAGGGGGCCTTTGAAAAGGGGGGAAAGGCAGGGGTTCAGGGGGGGAAAGGCAGGGGCCCCCCTAGAAAGGGGAAGGCCCGGGCTTTCCTAAGCAGGGGGAAATTTAAGGGGAAGAAAGGGCCAGGGGCCTAGCGGGGGAAAAGGAAAAGGGGTTCCAAGAAAAAGGGGGGTCACAGGAGAGAAGGCAGGGGGCCGGGCCAGGGGAAAGGAAAATTTAACAGAGGTGAAGGCGGGGGTTCCCTGAAAGGGGAAGGCAGGGTTCCAAGAGGGGAAGGGGGGAGGGGGCAAGGCAGGGGTTCCAAGAAAAGGGAAGGAAAAACCCCCAAGGGGTTTCCTTTCAGAAAGGGGGGAAAAAGGAAAAGGGGTTTCCTTAGCGGGGGAAGGCAGGGGTTCCCAACCCGGGGGGGAAAGGAAACCGGAGTGAAGGGGCGGGGGTTCAGCGGGGGAAAGAAGGCAAAGGGGTTTCCAAGCAGGGGGAAAGGCCCAGGGGCCTTGGGGGGAGGAAGGAAAGGGGGGTTTCAGCAGGGGGAGGGAAAGCAGGGGTGAATAGCGGGGGAAGAAAGGAAGGGGTTTCCTTGCGGCGGGGGAAGGGGGGGTTCAGGCAAACCCCCCAGGGGAATTGGGGGTTTCCAACAGGGGGAATGCGGGGGTTTTTCAGGGGGGGGAAAGGAAAGGGAGAAGGCGGGGGTTTTCCTGCAGGGGGAAGGCAGGGGGGAAGCAGTGGGGAACCCGGGGTTTCCAGCGGGGAGAAGGGGTTCCTTTTTTTCGGGCAGGGGGGGAATGAAGGGAAAGGGGTTTTCCCCCCAGGGGGAAGGCGGGGGTTTTCTAGCGGGGAAAGGAAGGGCAGGGGGGTTTCGGGGTTTTCCTAGGGGGGGAAAGGGAGGGGAACGGGGGTTTCTACCCGGGAGAAGGAAAAGGGGTTTTAGAGGGGGAGAAGGGAAGGGGGTTTTTAGCGGGGGAAAGGAGGGAAGGGGGAGGGGGTTTCTAAAAGGGGGAAGGGGCGGGGGTTTCTAGGGGGGGAAAAGGCAGGGGTTTTAGCGGGGGGGAAGGAAGGGCGGGGGTTTCCCTGGGCGGGGGGAAGGGGGGGGCAAGGGGGAAAGGGCAGGGGTTCTAGGGGGGGAAGGCGGGGGGAAAAGGGCGGGGGTTTTCTAGCAGGGGGAAGGGGGGCTGGGGGGGTTTTTTGCGGGGGAGAAGGCAGGGGTTTTAGCAGGGGGAAAGGGCAGGGGTTTTCTGCAGGGAGGGGGGGCCGGGGGTTTTTTCTTGCAGGGGGAAAAGGCAGGGTTTCTAGCGGGGGGAAAGGCGGGGGAGGGGGGGGAAGGAGGGGGGGTTAAGGGCGGGGGGAAGGGGGGAAAGGCGGGGGGTTTTATCAGGGAAGGGGGGGCAGGGGGGAAGGCGGGGTTCCCTAGCAGGGGAAAGGGCCCGGGGGTTTTAAAAGCGGGGGGAAGGGCGGGGGGTTCTAGCGGGGGGAAAGGGGAAAGGGGTTCAAAGGGGGGGGTTCTAGCGGGGGGGAAGTCAGGGGTTCTAGCCAGGGGTTAAACAGGGGGAAGGCGGGGGTTTTTCCTACCCAGGGGGAAAGGCAGGGGTTCCAGCATGGGGGGGAAGGGGGGGGTTCTAGCGGGGGGAAAGGGAAGGGGTTTCGGGGGGTTGGGTTTTTGCGGGGAAGGGGGGGGGGGAAGCGGGGGTTTCTTCAGGGGAAAAGGGAAGGGGTTTTTCTACCCAAGGGAAAGGGGGGGGTTCTAGGGGGGGAAAAAAAAGGGGGGGTTTCTAGCAGGGGGGAAGGGGGGGGGTTTGGGGGGAGGGGAACGGGGGGGGAAAAGTTGGGGTTTCTAGCAGGGGGGAAAAGGGGGGGGTTTCTACGGGGGGAAAAAAAGGGTTAAAGGGGGAAAAGGGGGGGGGTTTCTGCAGGGGGAAGGGGATTAAGGGGGGGTGGGTTTTTGCGGGGAAACGGGGGGAAGGGGAAGGGGGTTTTCTAGCGGGGGGAAGGAAGGGGCCGGGCAGGGGGGAATTTTTCCCTAGCGGGGAAAAAGGAAGGGGGGTTTTTTTTGAAGCGGGAAAAAAGGGGAGGGGGTTCTAGAAGGGGGAAAAGGGGGGTTCTAGCGGGGGGGAAAAGGGAAAGGGGGGGGGGGTTTTCTAGCAGGGGGGGGGAAAGGGGTTTTTAAAACAGGGGGGAAAAGGGGTTTCTAGCGGGGGGGGAAGGGGGGGGGGTTTTCCAAAGCGGGGGGAAAGGGAAGGGGTTTTTCTAGTGGGGGGGGGGGGAAGGGGTTTTTCTAGCAGGGGGAAAAGGAAGGGGGTTTTCTAGCAGGGGGGAAGGGAAAAAGGGGGGTTTTCTACAGGGGGAAAAAGGGGGGTAGGGGGTTTTTCGGGTTGGGAAAAAGGGGGGGTTAGCAGGGGTGGGGAAGGGGGGGTTTTTAGGGGGGGAAAAAGGGGGGGTTTTTTTAGCGGGGGGAAAAGGGGGGGGGGTTCAAGCGGGGAAAAGGGGGGAAAGGGGGAAAAAAAGGGGTTTCTAGCAGGGGGGGGGGGGCAGGGGGGGGAAAAAAGGGGCTAGCAGGGGGGGAAGGGGGTTTCCTAGAGGGGGGGGGGGAAAGGAAGGGGGTTCTAGCAGGGGGGGGGGGGGGGAAAAAAGGGGGGAAAAGGGGGAAAAGGGGGTTTTGGGGGGGGGGAAAAGGCAGGGGGTTTTAATCTTTGGGGCAGGGGGAAAAGGGGAGAAGGAAAGGGGTTTCCCAGCGGGGGGAAAGGCGGGGGTTTTTTCTAGCGGGGGGAAGGGGGGGGGTTCTAGCGGGGGGAAGGGGGGCAGGGGGGGCGGGGTTCCCAGCAGGGGAAGGGGGGGTTTTTTTGGGGGGGGAAAGGGCGGGGGGTTCTAGCAGGGGGAAAAAGGGGGGGTTCAGCGGGGGGAAAGGGCAGGGGTTTTCTGGGCCGGGAAAGGGGGAAATGGGGGGGGGTTTTTCTAGCGGGGGGTGGAAAGGGGGGTTTTCTAGAGGGGGGGGGGCTGGGGTTTTTCTTTTTTTTCTTTTCTAGCGGGGGGAGGAAGGGGGGAAAGGGGGTTTTTGCGGGGGGGGAAGGGGGGGTTTTAGGGGGGGGGAAAGGGGGGTTTCTAGCAGGGGGAAGGAATGGGGGTTTTTAAACAGGGGGGAAAAGGGCCACCCCAAAGGGGGGGAAAGGGGTTTTAAGCAGGGGGAAGGCGGGGGTTTTGGGGGGCGGGGGGAAAAGGAAAGGGGTTTCAGCGGGGGGGAAAGGAAAGGGGGGTTCAGCGGGGGGAAAGGAAAGGGGGGTTCTAGCCAGGGGGAAAGGGAAAGGGGGTTATAGCATGGGGAAGGCGGGGGTCTAGCAGGGGGGGGGGAAGGGGTTTTCCAAAGCAGGGGGGGAAGGAAGGGGTTCAAAGGCGGGGGGAAAGGGGGAAAGGGGTTTTCCAGCGGGGGGAAAGGGAAATGGGTTTTTAGCATCGGGAAGGGGGGGGTTCTAGAAAGGGGGAAAGGAAGGGGTTCTAGCAGGGTGAAGGAAAGGGTTTTTCGGGGGGGGGAAAAAGGCGGGGGGTTCTAGCAGGGGGAAGGCAGGGGTCTACCCGGGGGGAAGGAGGGGTTTTTTAGCGGGGGAAGGCAGGGGGGTCTAGCGGGGGGAAAGGCGGGGGGTTCTAGGGGGGGAAAGGCGGGGGGTTCTAGCGGGGGGGAAAGGCCAGGGGGTTTTTATCAGCGGAAGGGAAACGACTTCCCAAACTTTACTACAATTTTTTTGAGTCTTATGTTTTTTTTAAAATGTAGGGAAAAAAAAAATTTTTGGGGTTTTATACTGGGACAGAAAGGGGTTATGTTGAAATGTAAAGGGTTTCACCTCTTTTACACGGTGTTTGCCCTGGGGTCACACTTTTTTCACCTGGTCCAGTTGTTTTGTAGGGTCTGATCAGAAATTGCACATTTCCCAACGGGTGTTGCATAACAAACGTACCAAGGTACAAATAAGGACGTGTTGCCAGAAATTTAAAGGGGGGGGGGTTTGTAAAAAAAAAAAAATTTTGGTTAAAAAGGGGAAATGTAAAAATTTTTAAAAAAGGACTTTTTTGCACAAGAAAAGGTCCCAAGGTAACAAACAAGCAGTTTTTACCAAGCAAATGTACCACTTTTTAAAAAAAAAAGGGACTGTTGCACAAGCAAAGGTCCCACGGGTACAGGTACACTACAGATTGTGTTTGGGCACAGGGGTTTCCCCAAAGAGTCCCAAAAGTTTTAGCTAAAACCTGTACAGCCCATTGCTGTATTTTAATTAGTTAGGGGTGGAAATGGGGGAACTTTAAATAGCAACCCCAAAGGGGACGGAAATTTTTCAAAACACTTGTTTTTCTTGGCGTTTAGAACATTTTTTCTGTGTTAAATTTTGTGTTCAAGGCAGGAGTTAGGGTCGGGAAAACTGGACAAATGTAAAAGTGATCAATTAATCTGCTGGGAATTTTTCTCGTTTTAAATATTTCCCAGAGAAAAAGGAAAAGAAATGTATTTCTAGGAACACTCCCTTTAAATGCTGGAGGCCCCAAGGTCCCAACCAACCACTACCTTTAACATGCTGGAGGCCCAGATCCCAAAACCCAAACACACTACCATAACATGCGGGAAAGGACCGGGTCCCAGACCAACACACAAACCTTTAACATGCTGGGGGACCAGGCCCCGGGAACCAACACACTCCCATAACAGGGCGGAAAGGACCAGGCCCCAAAACCAACACCTAAAAATAAACATTGGGGGACCGCCCCAAACCCAAACAAAACTACCAAAACAGCTGGAGGCCGACCCAGCCCCAAACATACCATAACATACTGGAGGACCAGACCCAGACCAACACACTACCCATAACATACTGGAGGACCAGACCCAGACCAACACACTACCATAACATACTGGAGGACCAGACCCAGACCAACACACTACCATAACATACTGGAGGACCAGACCCAGACCAACACACTACCATAACATACTGGAGGACCAGACCCAGACCAACACACTACCATAACATACTGGAGGACCAGACCCAGACCAACACACTACCATAAAATACTGGAGTGAGAGATATGGGAGGAAGTGTAAAATAAACCCAGATAAAAGTAGGGGCGCCATGGGCACAATAAGAGAACACTGTGTCAACATGCGGGGTCTAAGACTCTTCAACCTGCTACAGAAGACGCCACTAAAATATTGCCCCAACAAATGTTGAAGTTCTCAAGAGGGAAACGTTGCCTAAATGGCCAGTGCCAGGTTTGTGCCAAGGCACCGGATGATGGCACTAAGTGCTACCTATCAATGTATCTGAAGTCAGCTACGTAGGGTACCAACACTGCCTCAGGAACTCTAGTACTAGGTATCAATACTACCTCAGGAACCCTGGTACTAGATACCAACACTACGTCAGGAACCCTGGTACTAGGTACCAACACTACGTCTGGAACCCTGGTACTAGGTACCAACACTACGTCAGGAACTCTGGTACTAGGTACCAACACTACGTCAGGAACCCTGGTACTAGATACCAACAATACGTCAGGAACCCTGGTACTAGATATCAACACTACGTCAGGAACCCTGGTACTAGGTACCAACACTACGTCAGGAACCCTGGTACTAGGTACTAATACTACGTCAGGAACCCTGGTACTAGTTACCAACGCTAACGTCAGGGACCCTGGTACTAGGTACCAACGCTAACGTCAGGAACCCGAGTAACAAGGTAACCAACACTACGTCAGGAACCCTGGTACTAGGTACCAACCTACCTCAGGAACCCTGGTACTAGGTACCAACGCTACGTCAGGAACCCTGGTACTAGTTACCAACGCTACGTCAGGAACCCTGTACTAGGTACCAACGCTACTCAGAACCCTGGTACTAGGTACCAACCTAACGTCAGGAACCCTGGTACTAGGTACCAACACTACCTTCAGAACCCTGGTACTAGGTACCAACGCTACGTCAGGAACCCTCAGGTACTAGGTACCAACGCTTCGTCAGGAACCCTGGTACTAGGTACCAATACTACGTCAGGAACTCTGATACTAGGTCCCAACGCTACGTCAGGAACCCTTGTACTAGGTACCAACACTACGTCAGGAACCCTGGTACTAGGTACCAACGCTACGTCAGGAACCCTGGTACTAGGTACCAACGCTACGTCAGGAACCCTGGTACTAGGTACCAACACTACGTCAGGAACCCTGGTACTAGGTACCAACACTACTTCAGGAACCCTGGATACTTAGGTACCAACGCTACCTCAGGAACCCTGGTACTAGGTACCAACACTACGTCAGGAACCCTGGTACTAGGTATCAACACTACGTCAGGAACCCTGGTACTAGGTACCAACACTACGTCAGGAACCCTGGTACTAGGTACCAACACTACGTCAGGAACCCTGGTACTAGGTACCAACACTACGTCAGGAACCCTGGTACTAGGTACCAACACTACGTCAGGAACCCTGGTACTAGGTACCAAAACTACCTCAGGAACCCTGGTACTAGGTACCAACACTACGTCAGGAACCCTGGTACTAGGTACCAAAACTACCTCAGGAACCCTGGTACTAGGTACCAACACTATCGTCAGGAACCCTGGTACTAGGTACCAACACTACGTCAGGAACCCTGGTACTAGGTACACGCTACGTCAGGAACCCTGGTACTAGGTACCAACACTACGTCAGGAACCCTGGTACTAGGTACCAACACTACGTCAGAACCCTGGTACTAGGTACCAAACCTACGTCAGGAACCCTGGTACTAGGTACCAACACTACGTCAGGAACCCTGGTACTAGGTACCAACACTACGTCAGGAACCCTGGTACTAGGTACCAACACTACGTCAGGAACCCTGGTACTAGGTACCAACACTACCTCAGGAACCCTGGTACTAGGTACCAACACTACGTCAGGAACCCTGGTACTAGGTACCAACACTACCTCAGGAACCCTGGTACTAGGTACCAACGCTACGTCAGGAACCCTGGTACTAGGTACCAACACTACGTCAGGAACCCTGGTATAGGTACCAACGCTAACGTCAGGAACCCTGGTACTAGGTACCAACACTACGTCAGGAACCCTGGTACTAGGTACCAACACTACGTCAGGAACCCTGGTACTAGGTACCAACACTACGTCAGGAACCCTGGTACTAGTACCAACACTACGTCAGGAACCTGGTACTAGGTACCAACACTACGTCAGGAACCCTGGTACTAGGTACCAACACTACGTCAGGAACCCTGGTACTAGGTACCAACACTACGTCAGGAACCCTGGTACTAGGTACCAACACTACGTCAGGAACCCTGGTACTAGGTACCAACCATACGTCAGGAACCCTGGTACTAGTACCAACACTACGTCAGGAACCTGGTACTAGGTACCAACACTACGTCAGGAACCCTGGTACTAGGTACCAAACACTACGTCAGGAACCCTGGTACTAGGTACCAACACTACGTCAGGAACCCTGGTACTAGGTACCAACACTACGTCAGGAACCCTGGTACTAGGTACCAACACTACGTCAGGAACCCTGGTACTAGGTACCAACACTACTGCAGGAACCCTGGTACTAGGTACCAACACTACGTCAGGAACCCTGGTACTAGGTACCAACACTACGTCAGGAACCCTGGTACTAGGTACCAACACTACGTCAGGAACCCTGGTACTAGGTACCAACACTACGTCAGGAACCCTGGTACTAGGTACCAACACTACGTCAGGAACCCTGGTACTAGGTACCAACACTACGTCAGGAACCCTGGTACTAGGTACCAACACTACCTCAGGAACCCTGGTACTAGGTACCAACACTACCTCAGGAACCCTGGTACTAGGTACCAACACTACCTCAGGAACCCTGGTACTAGGTACCAACACTACCTCAGGAACCCTGGTACTAGGTACCAACACTACGTCAGGAACCCTGGTACTAGGTACCAACACTACCTCAGGAACCCTGGTACAGGTACCAACACTACGTCAGGAACCCTGGTACTAGGTACCAACACTACGTCAGGAACTTCACCCAGCACCACAATAATACTGACATGTGAGTCTGCTAATAATATTACCATTCAACCTGTGTGACACTAATATGAGGTTTTAGCAGAGAGAGAGAGAGAGAGAGAGAGAGAGAGAGAGAGAAAGAGAGAGAGAGGAGAGAGGAGGGAGGGAAGGAGGGGGAGAGAGAGAGAGAGAGAGAGAGAGAGAGAGAGAGAGGCGCAGGGAGGGTGGGAGTGAGAGAGAGCGAGCTAGCTGTCTTTTCTCTCATCCACAACTTTTTAATAGGTATTGGGAAAACATTTGTCGATCCTCTGGTTCACCCCTACGTCTTTCCCCCCTTTTAACTCCCCTTTCTTTTTCCCCCCTATCCTCTCCTTCTCTTC
>NC_069429.1:2772396-2774905 GCF_026875155.1 Cherax quadricarinatus | reverse complement strand
GAGAAAGCGAAAAAAGGGTGGGGGATTGCATTTTCTTGGGACTGCAAGAAGGCGTTTGACACAGTTCCACACAAGGTTGGTGCAAAAACTGGAGGACTAAGCAGGGATAACAGGGAAGGCACTACAATGGATCAGGGAATACTTGTCAGGAAGACAGCAGCGAGTCATGGTACGTGGCGAGGTGTCAGAGTGGGCACCTGTGACCAGCGGGGTCCCGCAGGGGTCAGTCCTAGGACCAGTGCTGTTTCTGGTATTTGTGAACGACATGACGGAAGGAATAGACTCTTGAGGTGTCCCTGTTTGCAGATGACATGAAGTTGATGAGAAGAATTCACTCGATCGAAGACCAGGCAGAACTACAAAGGGATCTGGACAGGCTGCAGACCTGGTCCAGCAATTATCTCCTGGAGTGCAATCCCACTAAGTGCAAAGTCATGAAGATTGGGGAAGGGCAAAGAAGACCGCAGACGGAGTACAGTCTAGGGGGCCAGAGACTACAAACCTCACTCAAGGAAAAAGATCTTGGGTCATCAGAACAGCATTCCGACATCTTAATATGGAATCATTCAGGACCCTGTACACCGTGTATGTTAGGCCCATATTGGAGTATGCGGCACCAGTTTGGAACCCACACCTAGCCAAGCACGTAAAGAAACTAGAGAAAGTGCAAAGGTTTGCAACAAGACTAGTCCCAGAGCTAAGAGGTATGTCCTACGAGGAGAGGTTAAGAGAAATCAACCTGACGACACTGGAGGACAGGAGAGATAGGGGGGACATGATAACGACATACAAAATACTGAGAGGAATTGACAAGGTGGACAAAGACAGGATGTTCCAGAGATTGGACACAGTAACAAGGGGACACAGTTGGAAGCTGAAGACACAGATGAATCACAGGGATGTTAGGAAGTATTTCTTCAGCCACAGAGTAGTCAGTAAGTGGAATAGTTTGGGAAGTGATGTAGTGGAGGCAGGATCCATACATAGCTTTAAGCAGAGGTATGATAAAGCTCACGGCTCAGGGAGAGTGACCTAGTAGCGATCAGTGAAGAGGCGGGGCCAGGAGCTCGGACTCGACCCCCGCAACCTCAACTAGGTGAGTACACACACACACATGCACACACACATGCACACACATCCACACACACATGCACACACATCCACACACACACACAGACACACACAGACACACACACACACACACACACACAACACACACACACACACACACACAAACACACACACACACACACACACACACACACACACACACACACACACACATGCACACACATGCACACACATGCACACACACACACACACATGCACACACATACACATACACACAAATACACACAAATACACACACACACACACACACACACACACACACACACACACACACACACACACACACACATAGCATCCAAAGTCAAGACTGACCCGAAGCTGTTGTACAGCCACATCAGGAGGAAAACAACAGTCAAGGACCAGGTAATCAGACTGAGAAGGGTGATGGGGAATTCACAAGCAACGACCGAGAGGTATGTCAGGAGCTCAACACGAGATTTAAAGAAGTATTTACAGTGGAAACCAGTAGGACTCCAGGAAATCAGAACAGGGGGGTACACCAGCAAGTGCTGGATGAGGTACATATAACCAAGGAGGAAGTGAAGAAGCTGCTATGCGAACTTGACACCTCAAAGGCGGTGGGACCAGACAACATCTCTCCGTGGGTCCTTAAAGAGGGAGCAGAGATATTGTGTGTGCCATTAACAAAGATCTTCAACACATCATTTGAAACTGGGCAACTCCCTGAGGTATGGAAGATGGCAAATGTAGTCCCAATTTTAAAAAGGGAGACAGACATGAGGCACTAAACTACAGACCTGTATCACTAACGTGTATAGTATGCAAGGTCATGGAGAAGATCAGGAGGAGAGTGGTGGAGCACCTGGAAAGAAACAAGTGTATAATTGACAACCAGCATGGTTTCAGGGAAGGAAAATATGTGTCACAAACCTACTAGAGTTTTATGACAAGGTGACAGAAGTAAGACAAGAGAGAGAGGGGTGGATCGACTGCATTTTTTGGACTGCAAAAGGCCTTCGACACAGTTCCTCACAAGAGTTACTGAAAAAGCTAGAAGAATCAGGCACACATAACAGGAAAGGCACTGCAATGGATCAGAGAATACCTGACAGGGAGGCAACAACGAGTCATGGTACGTGACGAGGTGTCAGAGTGGGCGCTTGTGACAAGCGGGTTTCCACAGGGGTCAGTCCTAGGACCTGTGCTGTTCTTGGTATATGTGAACGACATAACGGAAGGGATAGACTCAGAAGTGTCCTTGTTTGCAGATGATGTGAAGTTAATGAGAAGAATCAAATCGGATGAGGATCAGGCAGGACTACAAAGAGACCTGGACAGGCTGCAAGCCTGGTCCAGCAACTGGCTCCTTGAGTTTAACCCTGCCAAATGCAAAGTCATGAAGATTGGGGAAGGGCAA
>NC_069429.1:2759896-2764896 GCF_026875155.1 Cherax quadricarinatus | reverse complement strand
ATTGTTCCAGTCACAGTATTGTTCCAGTCACAGTATTGTTCCAGTCACAGTATTGTTCCAGTCACAGTATTGTTCCAGTCACAGTATTGTTTCAGTCACAGTGTTGCTCCAGTCACAGTATTGTTCCAGTCACATTATTGTTCCAGTCACATTATTGTTCCAGTCACATTATTGTTCCAGTCACAATATTGTTCCAGTCACAGTAATGTTCCAGTCACATTATTGTTCCAGTCACATTATTGTTCCAGTCACATTGTTCCAGTCACATTATTGTTCCAGTCACATTATTGTTCCAGCCACAGTATTGTTCCAGTCACAGTAATGTTCCAGTCACAGTAATGTTTCAGTCACAGTATTGTTCCAGTCACAGTATTGTTCCAGTCTCAGTATTGTTCCAGTCACATTATTGTTCCAGTCACAGTATTGTTCCAGTCACAGTATTGTTCCAGTCACAATATTGTTCCAGTCACAGTATTGTTCCAGTCACAGTATTTTTCGTCACATTATTGTTCCAGTCACAATATTGTTCCATAATATTGTTCGTCACAATATTGTTCCAGTCACAATATTTTTCCAGTCATAGTAATGTTCCAGTAACAATATTGTTCCAGTCACAGTATTGTTCCAGTCACAATATTGTTCCAGTCACAATATTGTTCCAGTCACAATATTGTTCCACAGTATTGTTCCTTATTAATTAATCTGTATAAAGTTACCCAGAGGACACGAGGCCTGATCATGGACCTGGACGCGGGGGCGTTGACCCCCGGCACAACCTCCGGGTATACCCCGGGCATACACCTGCACATGTCAATAGTTGCACACATCTTCCCCCAAGTTATAATACACCAACCTGGAAAGTTTGAATCCGATCGGACGAGGCATTCTCGAGTCATAAGCGAGAAAACGATGAAAAATTCGGCAGGCATTTAAATTAACCTAAATTACCCAATTATAGGAATTTTAGGTTCGTCGTGCGGTTAAAGTAATTAAGGGAATTTTAAGTACTTAAGGCAGTTAAGGTAATTGAAAGAGGAGCGTAAAATGTTATGTTTTGGAGGAAGTGGAAAGTAAGTTGAATATTGGTAAGGTTATTATGGGAAAATGAGCTTAAATGGTCTCTTGTATCTACCATGGTAAGTCAGGTGAGTGTTGGAGGAAGAGAAGAGGAAGAGGAGGAGGAGGAGGAGGAGGAGGAGGAGGAGGAGGTGAAGGTGAGAAATAGGAAGACGAAGAGAAGGAAGAAGAGGAGGAGGAGAGGCTTCTTGCCACTTACCATAATCTTGGGGAGAAAAATACTGGAAGCAGCAGAAATTTATTATTATTATTATTATTATTATTATTATTATTATTATTATTGTTGTTGTTGTTGTTGTTGTTGTTGTTGTTGTTGTTGTTGTTGTTGTTTTCACTTGAAATATTTTTTGCCTCTTAATTCTGAGGTATTTTGCATCTGGTGTTAAGCATCTTACTCTTGTAGGCAGTGACTTCAGTGTGCAGATGTGGAGGCTGTGTGTACAGAAGTTGCCAGGTGTGGATTATGATGCATCTCTCTCATCTACGTTCCAAGGTATCAAGGGACTTCAAATATTCTCAGTAATTTAGGTTCTTGACTGAACTTGTACGAGCAGTGAAGGTTCTCTCTACATTCTCCAGGTCTGTAATTTCCCCTGCCTTGAACTGAGTTGTTAGAGTACAACAGTACTCCAGCCTAGAGAGTACAAATACTTAAAGAGTATTATGATTTTCTTGGCATCTCTTGTTTTGAAGGTTCTAGTTATCCAGTGTATCATTTTCCTTGTGACTGTGATAGTGACACTGTTGTGATCTTTGAAGGTGAGATCTTCTGACATGATCACTCCCAGGTCTCTCACGTTAGCCTTACGTTCTGTTGAGTGATTCAAGTTTGTTTTACAATTCTTACGTCAAGTAAGTTAGAGTAGGTCGAAATATGCTAAAAACATATTAGAAAGATTAATGTTTTTTTAGTCTGTTTACCACCTGATCAACCTGGCTGTTGCTGCTGGTACTCAGCATTCTGATCAACCAGCTTGTTACTTTTGGCTCCACATTATGGCCCAGCGTTCGTCACAGCCATATAAGGTTTGGAGGGCCAGAGTTAGCCAGATGTGTACGTGATTCACAGTCTTGTGTACACGAGGTGGCCCTCTTGGTTTACACGAGGTGGCCCTCTTGGTTTACACGAGGTGGCCCTCTTGGTTTACACGAGGTGGCCCTCTTGGTTTGCACGAGGTGGCCCTCTTGGTTTACACGAGGTGGCCCTCTTGGTTTACACGAGGTGGCCCTCTTGGTTTACACGAGGTGGCCATCTTGGTTTACACGAGGTGGCCATCTTGGTTTACACGAGGTGGCCCTCTTGGTTTGCACGAGGTGGCCCTCTTGGTTTACACGAGGTGGCCCTCTTGGTTTACACGAGGTGCCCATCTTGGTTTACACGAGGTGGCCCTCTTGGTTTACACGAGGTGGCCCTCTTGGTTTGCACGAGGTGGCCATCTTGGTTTACACGAGGTGGCCCTCTTGGTTTACACGAGGTGGCCCTCTTGGTTTACACGAGTGTTTACAGGCCAGACCTCTTGATCTATGGCCAGGAAGTTGAGTCTTTCCTGCCTGAGACAGTGTGTGTGTGTGTGTGTGTGTGTGTGTGTACTCACCTAGTTGTACTCACCTAGTTGAGGTTGCAGGGGTCGAGTCCAAGCTCCTGGCCCCGCCTCTTCACTGGTCGCTACTAGGTCACTCTCCCTGAACCGTGAGCTTTATCATACCTCTGCTTAAAGCTATGTATGGATCCTGCCTCCACTACACCGCTTCCTAAACTATTCCACTTACTGACTACTCTGTGGCTGAAGAAATACTTCCTAACATCCCTGTGATTCATCTGTGTCTTCAGCTTCCAACTGTGTCCCCTTGTTACTGTGTCCAATCTCTGGAACATCCTGTCTTTGTCCACCTTGTCAATTCCTCTCAGTATTTTGTATGTCGTTATCATGTCCCCCCTATCTCTCCTGTCCTCCAGTGTCGTCAGGTTGATTTCCCTTAACCTCTCCTCGTAGGACATACCTCTTAGCTCTGGGACTAGTCTTGTTGCAAACCTTTGCACTTTCTCTAGTTTCTTCACGTGCTTGGCTAGGTGTGGGTTCCAAACTGGTGCCGCATACTCCAATATGGGCCTAACATACACGGTGTACAGGGTCCTGAATGATTCCTTATTAAGATGTCGGAATGCTGTTCTGAGGTTTGCTAGGCGCCCATATGCTGCAGCGGTTATTTGGTTGATGTGCACTTCAGGAGATGTGCCTGGTGTTATACTCACCCCAAGATCTTTTTCCTTGAGTGAGGTTTGTAGTCTCTGACCCCCTAGACTGTACTCCGTCTGCGGTCTTCTTTGCCCTTCCCCAATCTTCATGACTTTGCACTTGGTGGGATTGAAATCCAGGAGCCAATTGCTGGACCAGGTCTGCAGCCTGTCCAGATCCCTTTGTAGTTCTGCCTGGTCTTCGATCGAGTGAATTCTTCTCATCAACTTCACGTCATCTGCAAACAGGGACACCTCAGAGTCTATTCCTTCCGTCATGTCGTTCACAAATACCAGAAACAGCACTGGTCCTAGGACTGACCCCTGTGGGACCCCGCTTGTGTGTGTGTGTGTGTCAGCATGCGGGGTCCAAGACTTCAACCTGCTACCAGCTGACATCACACACATTGCCGCAGCAAATGTTGAAGTTTTCAAGAAGAAACTGGATCAGTACCTCCACCAAGTGCTGTGTGGACCAGCAGGTTGCCAGCAACAACAACCTGGTCGATCAGACAAGCACCAAGGCAGTCTGGCCCAGGATCAGGCTGCAGGAGTCTACCTGGAGGGTGTTCCGGGAGTCAACGGCCCAATCCTTGACCAGGCCTCGCGGTGGATGAGGGCCTGATCAACCAGGCTGTTGCTGCTGGTCACTCGTAGTCCAGCGTACGAACCACAGCTCGGCTGATCAGGTACTGACTTCAGGTATCTGTCCAGCCCCCTCTTGAATGAGTTTCAAGAGTCTGCTTCCGGAGCCCGGCCATGGGCCAGGGCCATGGGCCAGGGCCATGGGCCAGGGAAAACTCTCAAATCCGGCTACGAGTATATCCCAGTTCCCTGATTAATCAAACTGTTAGAACTGGGGACGTGCAATCCATCGTTGGCACCACAGCCAACAGAAAGCTCAAAACGGTCAACAGGGAAATAACAGGAGAACGGTATAATGAACAGAGAAGTCGTACCAAAACGGAATAACCCAAAACGACAGAAAACTGTTTTAAAAAAAGTGTCGTTCGCAGATCAAACAAGAGCTGAGCTGTGATTGGTGGAATTGCAAAGCAGTGTTCAGCTTTGTAAGGCCTCTGCTGATTGGTTGTTTGGTTGGCTGTGTCACAAAGGCAGTGATAGGTCATCCCAGGCAGCCAGGCTTGCAGTGAGAGACAGATAAGAGCCCACACAGAGATGAGAAAGAGGGAAGATGATAGGCGAGAGAGTGTTGCTGAGAGATGTGTGTGAGAGAGACAGAGGAGGAAATAAGCTGGGTAGGAAGGGAGAGAGGAAGAGGAAAGGAAGGTAGGGAAGGTGAGAGAAGAGGTGTGTAAATGGGAGACAGATGAGAGAGGAAGTGTGTAAATGGGAGACAGGAACTCGCAAGAGTTAGGAATATGTAGGCACAAATTGGATAGCTGACAGGTGGTAGTTTGGGAGATAGGAACCAATACTGAACAAAAACTAATCTGTGTGTAGAGAGTGTGTGTGTGTGTGAGAGAGAGAGAGAGAGAGAGAGAGAGAGAGAGGGAGAGAGAGAGAGGGAATCATTGCCCTTTTCCCTCTTCAGCTTTTCTCTCTCTTCCCTCCTCCTCCTCCTCTTCCTCTTCACTGCTCTCTCTCTCCCCTCTTTCAATACCCACTTCTCTGTTCCCCTCCCCTCCCCTCCGCTCTTCCCCCTCCCCTACTCGAACTAATCTGT
>NC_069429.1:2752396-2754896 GCF_026875155.1 Cherax quadricarinatus | reverse complement strand
CATCCTCACAGCAGACACATAAGAACACTACCCACAGCCTTGTATCATCCTCACAGCAGACACATAAGAACACTGGCCACAGCCTTGTATCATCCTCACAGCAGACACATAAGAACACTGGCCACAGCCTTGTATCATCCTCACAGCAGACACATAAGAACACTGGCCACAGCCTTGTATCATCCTCACAGCAGACACATAAGAACACTGGCCACAGCCTTGTATCATCCTCACAGCTGACACATAAGAACACTGGCCACAGCCTTGTATCATCCTCACAGCAGACACATAAGAACACTGGCCACAGCCCTGTATCCTCACAGCAGACACATAAGAACACTGGCCACAGCCTTGTATCATCCTCACAGCAGACACATAAGAACACTGGCCACAGCCTTGTATCATCCTCACAGCAGACACATAAGAACACTGGCCACAGCCTTGTATCATCCTCACAGCAGACACATAAGAACACTGGCCACAGCCTTGTATCATCCTCACAGCAGACACATAAGAACCTGGCCACAGCCTTGTATCATCCTCACAGCAGACACATAAGAACACTGGCCACAGCCTTGTATCATCCTCACAGCAGACACATAAGAACACTGGCCACAGCCTTGTATCATCCTCACAGCAGACACATAAGAACACTGGCCACAGCCTTGTTCATCCTCACAGCAGACACATAAGAACACTGGCCACAGCCTTGTATCATCCTCACAGCAGACACATAAGAACACTGGCCACAGCCTTGTATCATCCTCACAGCAGACACATAAGAACACTGGCCACAGCCTTGTATCATCCTCACAGCAGACACATAACACTGGCCACAGCCTTGTATCATCCTCACAGCAGACACATAAGAACACTGGCCACAGCCTTGTATCATCCTCACAGCAGACACATAAGAACACTGGCCACAGCCTTGTATCATCCTCACAGCAGACACATAAAACACTGGCCACAGCCTTGTATCATCCTCACAGCAGACACATAAGAACACTGGCCACAGCCTTGTATCATCCTCACAGCAGACACATAAGAACACTGGCCACAGCCTTGTATCATCCTCACAGCAGACACATAAGAACACTGGCCACAGCCTTGTATCATCCTCACAGCAGACACATAAGAACACTGGCCACAGCCTTGTATCATCCTCACAGCAGACACATAAGAACACTGGCCACAGCCTTGTATCATCCTCACAGCAGACACATAAGAAACACTACCCACAGCCTTGTATCATCCTCACAGCAGACACATAAAACACTACCCACAGCCTTGTATCATCCTCACAGCAGACACATAAGAACACTGGCCACAGCCTTGTATCATCCTCCAGCAGAAAAGATAACACTAGCCACAGCCTTGTATCATCCTCACAGCAGACAGATAACACTGGCCACAGCCTTGTATCATCCTCACAGCAGACAGATAACACTAGCCACAGCCTTGTATCATCCTCACAGCAGACAGATAAGAACACTACCCACAGCCTTGTATCATCCTCACAGCAGACACATAAGAACACTGGCCACAGCCTTGTATCATCCTCACAGAACACATAAGAACACTACCCACAGCCTTGTATCATCCTCACAGCAGACAGATAAGAACACTACCCACAGCCTTGTATCATCCTCACAGCAGACACATAAGAACACTGCCCACAGCCTTGTATCATCCTCACAGCAGACAGATAAGGACACTACCCACAGCCTTGTATCATCCTCACAGCAGACAGATAAAAAACACTGGCCACAGCCTTGTATCATCCTCACAGCAGACAGATAAGAACACTACCCACAGCCTTGTATCATCCTCACAGCAGACAGATAAGAACACTACCCACAGCCTTGTATCATCCTCACAGCAGACAGATAAGAACACTACCCACAGCCTTGTATCATCCTCACAGCAGACACATAAGAACACTGGCCACAGCCTTGTATCATCCTCACAGCAGACAGATAAGAACACTACCCACAGCCTTGTATCATCCTCACAGCAGACAGATAAGAACACTAGCCACAGCCTTGTATCATCCTCACAGCAGACAGATAAGAACACTGGCCACAGCCTTGTATCATCCTCACAGCAGACAGATAAGAACACTACCCACAGCCTTGTATCATCCTCACAGCAGACAGATAAGAACACTACCCACAGCCTTGTATCATCCTCACAGCAGACACATAAGAACACTGGCCACAGCCTTGTATCATCCTCACAGCAGACACATAAGAACACTACCCACAGCCTTGTATCATCCTCACAGCAGACACATAAGAACACTGGCCACAGCCTTGTATCATCCTCACAGCAGACAGATAACACTGGCCACAACTTCCTATCATCATTCGCGAACGGTACTAAAAGAAGCATGAAAGTGGCCTCGATAAAACGTACATATACTTAACTCTCAGACGCGGTAAAAGTCTCGCAGTGGAGAACAACACGGCGTTCAGCGGTGACGAGGTCCGGCTGCTCG
>NC_069429.1:2619896-2747396 GCF_026875155.1 Cherax quadricarinatus | reverse complement strand
TCGCCAGACTATTCCGCTGCCTGACAACTCTCTGACTGAAGAAATACTTCCTAAGATCCCTTTGATTCATCCGAGTCTTCAACTTCCAATTGTGACCTCTTGTTTCTGTGTCCCCTCCCTGGAACATCCTGTTTCTGTCCACCTTGTGTATTCCACGCGGTATTTTCTATGCCGTTATGTCTCCCCTAACCCTCCTGTCCTCCAGTGCCGTCAGGGCAATTTCCCTTAACCTTTCTTCATAGGACATTCCCCTTAGCTCTGCAACTAACCTTGTCGCAAACCTTTGCACTTTCTCTAATTTCTTGACGTGCTTGACCTGGAGTGGGTTAAAAACTGGTGCTGCATACTCCAGTATGAGCCTGACGTACACGGTGTACAGTATCTTGAACAATTCCGTATCGGAACGCTGATCTCAGGTTTGCCAGGCACCCATATGCTGCAGCAGTTATCTGGTTGATTTGTGCTTCCGGAGACGTGCTCGGCGTTATACTCACCCCAAGATCTTTCTCCTTGAGTGAGGTTTGCAGTCTTTGGCCACCTAGCCTACACTCTGTCTGCGGTCTTCTTTGCCCTTCCCCGATCTTCATGACTTTGCATTTGACAGGGTTGAATTCGAGAAGCCAGTTTCTGGACCAGGTGTCCAGCCTGTCCAGATGTCTTTGAAGTCCTGCCTGATCCTCATCTGATTTAAACTTCTCCTCATTAACATAGTCTGCGAACAGGGACACTTCTGAGTCTATCCATTCCATCATGTCATTTATATATACCAAAAATAGCACTGGTCCTAAGAGCGACCCCTGTGGGACCCCGCTCGTCACAGGCGCCCACTGTGATACCTCATCACTTACCATGACTCGTTGCCTCTCTGTCAGGTATTCTCTGATCCATTGCAGTGCCCTGATCCTCTAGCTTCTGCACTAATCTCTTGTGTGGAACTGTGTCAAAGGCCTTCCTGCAGTCCAAGAAAATGCAATCAACCCACCCCTCTCTCTCATGTCTTCTGTTATTTTGTCATAAAACTCCAGAAGGTTTGTGACACAGGATTTACATTCCATGAATTCGTGCTGGTTGTCATTTATACTCTAGGTGCTCCACCACTCTCCTGACAATCTTCTCCATGACTTTGCATACTATACACGTCAGTGACACTGGTCTATAGTGCCTCTTTTCTGTCTCCTTTTTTAAAAATGGGAACTACATTTTCAGTCTTCCATAAACCAGGCAGTTGCCCAGTTTCAAGGGATGTGTTGATTGTGGTTAGTGACACATACAGCATCTCTGCTCCCTCTCTAAAGACCCACGGGAAGATGTCCGGTCCCATTGCCCTTGTGGTGTCAAGGTCACTTAGCAACTTCTTCACCTCCTCCTCAGTTGTGTGTATGTCATCCAACACGTGTTGGTGTGTTCCTTGTTGGTGTCCCCCTCTGTTCTGTCTTCCCAGAGTCCTTCTTGTCTCCACTGTAAATACTTCCCTAAATCTCGTGTTGAGCTCAGCACATACCTCTTGATCATATGAGTTCTCCACCTTCTTTCCTCAGCCTGATCACCTGGTCTTTGACTGTTGTCTTCCTCCTAATGTGGCTATACAGCAGTTTCGGGTCAGTCTTGATTTTCGATGCTATGTCGTTTTCGCACTGTCGCCGGGCTTCCCTCCTTACCTGTGCATACTCGTTTCTGGCTTTTCGACTGATCTCCTTATTTTCCTGGGTCCTTTGTCTTCTGTACCTTTTCCAGTCTCTGTTGCACTTAGTTTATGCCTCCCTAAGCACTCGCTTTGGTCTTCCCATTATTTCGGTTCCCCTTGGGAACAAACTGTGTGTGTGTGTACTTACCTAATTATGGTTGCGGGTGTCCAGCCATAGCTCCTGGCCCCACTTTCCTCTGTGTATGTGTGTGTGTACTCACATAATTATGGTTGCGGGTGTCCAGTCATAACTCCTAGCCCCACCTCTTCTGTGTGTGTGTGTGTGTGTGTGTGTGTGTGTGTGTGTGTGTGTGTGTGTGTGTGTGTGTGTACCATGCCTACACAAAACTGACTTGCTAATCTGTACATGGAATTTGTACCCAAAAATAATTTTAAAATACACTGCCTGATTTTTGCTTCGATTCCTACACAAGTTATACTGTGAACACCGTTATTAATACGACTGTGTATAGAGGGGTTGTATTATAGGAAAGAATAAGCTCTACACAGAGTGAAGTATGACTTGATAAAGCTCTACACAGAGTGAAGTATGACTTGATAAAGCTCTACACAGAGTGAAGTATGACTTGATAAAGCTCTACACAGAGTGAAGTATGACTTGATAAAGCTCTACACAGAGTGAAGTATGACTTGATAAAGCTCTACACAGAGTGAAGTATGACTTGATAAAGCTCTACACAGAGTGAAGTATAACTTGATAAAGCTCTACACAGAGTGAAGTATGACTTGATAAAGCTCTACACAGTGTGAAACGACTTGATAAAGCTCTACACAGTGTGAAACATGACTTGATAAAGCTCTACACAGTGTGAAACATGACTTGATAAAGCTCTACACAGTGTGAAACGACTTGATAAAGCTCTACACAGTGTGAAACATGACTTAAAGCTCTACAGTGTGTGAAATATGACTTGATAAAGCTCTACACAGTGTGAAACATGACTTGATAAAGCTCTACACAGTGTGAAACATGACTTGATAAAGCTCTACACAGTGTGAAACGACTTGATAAAGCTCTACACAGTGTGGAACATGACTTGATAAAGCTCTACACAGTGTGGAACATGACTTGATAAAGCTCTACACAGTGTGGAACATGACTTGATAAAGCTCTACACAGTGTGAAACATGACTTGATAAAGCTCTACACAGTGTGAAACATGACTTGATAAAGCTCTACACAGTGTGAAACATGACTTGATAAAGCTCTACACAGTGTGGAACATGACTTGATAAAGCTCTACACAGTGTGAAACATGACTTGATAAAGCTCTACACAGTGTGAAACATGACTTGATAAAGCTCTACACAGTGTGAAACATCACTTGATAAAGCTCTACACAGTGTGAAACATGACTTGATAAAGCTCTACACAGTGTGGAACATGACTTGATAAAGCTCTACACAGTGTGAAACATCACTTGATAAAGCTCTACACAGTGTGAAACATGACTTGATAAAGCTCTACACAGTGTGGAACATGACTTGATAAAGCTCTACACAGAGTGAAGTATGACTTGATAAAGCTCTACACAGAGTGAAGTATGACCTGATAAAGCTCCTTGCAGAGCTAAGTATGACCTGATAAAGCTCTATGCAGAGTTAAGTATGACCTGATAAACCCTCTATCCCGAGTTAAGTATGACCTGATAAAGCTCTATGCAGAGTTAAGTATGACCTGATAAAGCTCTACGCAGAGTGAAGTATGACCTGATAAAGCTCTATGCAGAGTTAAGTATGACCTGATAAAGCTCCTTGCAGAGCTAAGTATGACCTGATAAAGCTCTATGCAGAGTTAAGTATGACCTGATAAAGCTCTATGCAGAGTTAAGTATGACCTGATAAAGCTCTATGCAGAGTTAAGTATGACCTGATAAAGCTCTACGCAGAGTGAAGTATGACCTGATAAAGCTCCTTGCAGAGCTAAGTATGACCTGATAAAGCTCTATGCAGAGTTAAGTATGACCTGATAAAGCTCTATGCAGAGTTAAGTATGACCTGATAAAGCTCTATGCAGAGTGAAGTATGACCTGATAAAGCTCTACACAGTGAAGTATGACCTGATGAAGCTCTGTGCAGAGTAAAGTATGACCTGGTAAAGCTCTACACAGAGTGAAAGACTTAAAGCACTTCACGAGTGAAACAAATGATAAAGCTCTACGCAGAGTTAAGTATGACCTGATAAAGCTCTACACAGTGAAGTATGACCTGATAAAGCTCTACGCAGAGTGAAACTTGATAAAGTTTGTTATACCCTTTTAAATATGGTTATATTTCTAGGTATACCAGATATACTTCCCAGGTCCTAGGATATACTCCCCAGGTCCTAGTGTATACTTCCTAGATTCTGTGTACTCTCCAGGTCCTTGAGTATACCCCCTAGGTTGTAGGGCATATCCCCTAGGATCTAGAGTATACTCCGCAGGTTCTAGGGTGTATACTCCCCTGGTTCTAATATATACTCCCAAGGTACTTGGATATACTCCCTAGGTTCTAGGGCATACTCCTCAGGTCCTAGGATATCCCTAGGTTCTAGGATATACTCCTCAGGTCCTAGGATATATTCCCTAGGTTCTAGGATATGCTTCCCAGGTCCTATGGTATGCTCCCAAGCTCCTATGATATACTCCCAAGGTCCTAAGATATGCTCCCCATGTCTTAGGATATATTTCCCAGGTCCTAGAGTATACGCCTCAGGTTCTAGGGTATACTCCTCTGAGATCCTTGTAGGGACCATCTCCTTTACGATATACCTAAACAAACTCCCTGATCCATGTAGGCAAGGTATATCCTCCTCTAGATATATCCCCTTTACACCTGGCCATCATATAAGGCAGAAAATCGCATGTCCTCGCCACGCCCACACTAGTATAACTGCCAGAAATATTTCTCCTGGCCTGTGATTGAAATAAAGCACAGAGGGAACAGGTGTTTTGTCTGTCTGTTGGTGCTGGAAGTTTGTGCAGGTTGGGGGGAGAGGGGGGTGTTGCTGTGGTGGGGGAGGACAGGTCAGTAATAGATTTACAGATAGATGGTTGTATAGGCTAATAGTGTGTTTGGTGTCTGTTGAAAGGGGGATTATAGATTCCTGTCTTCCTACTACCGTCCAGTAACTTTAACCATATTGTATAAGCTAGCATTGCATACTGATGATAATCATAATAATCTTTATTTCTACAAGTACATGTACAAGGTATACAGATAATAGCTGACATCAGTGACATACTACTATATAGAAAGTCCCTTGTTATGCTGAGCATTTCCCGCAAATTAAGTCTGTTTTGTCCCAGGATGCGACCCACACCAGTCCACTAACACCCAGGTACCTATTTACTGCTAGGTGAACAGGGACAACAGATGTCTTACGGAAACACGTACTAATGTTTTCCAGCCATACCGGGGATCGATTCCCGGACCTCAGTGTGTGAGCTGGGTGCGCTACTGATCAGTGTTGTATTTAATGTTGTATAAAACATTAGTTGCATAAGTGAAAGTGTATAAGGAATGTAAGAAGGTTGCAAGATTTACCTGTCATCTTACAAGGTGGTGAGAACCTGCAGTAATCCTGTCAGAGTACAAAACGTTTAACTGGCTTCCGTTCCACACTGATGATGTTTAGTCTGAGAAAATATCTTTGATTTTAATTGAAAAACTGAAAATTCCCCTTTAAAAAATGGTGCTTTTTCCTTAAAAAAGGGTGTTATCACCTTAAAGGGTGTTATCACCTTAAAGGGTGTTATCACCTTAAAAAAGGATGTTATCACCTTAAAAAAGGATATTATCACCTTAAAAAAGGATGTTATCACCTTAAAAAAGGATGTTATCACCTTAAAAAAAGGGTGTTATCACCTTAAAAAAAGGGTGTTATCACCTTAAAAAAAGGGTGTTATCACCTTAAAAAAGGATGTTATCACCTTAAAAAAGGATGTTATCACCTTAAAAAAAGGATGTTATCACCTTAAAAAAGGATGTTATCACCTTAAAAAAAGGATGTTATCACCTTAAAAAAAGGGTGTTATCACCTTAAAAAAGGATGTTATCACCTTAAAAAAAGAGGTTATCACCTTAAAAAAGGATGTTATCACCTTAAAAAAAGGTATGTTATCACCTTAAAAAAGGATGTTATCACCTATAAAAAAAGGAATGTTATCACCTAAAAAAGGGTGTTATCACCTTAAAAAAGGATGTTATCACCTTAAAAAAGGATGTTATCACCTTAAAAAAGGGTGTTATCACCTTAAAAAAAGGCGTTATCACCTTAAAAAAGGGCGTTATCACCTTAAAAAAAGAGCGTTATCACCTTAAAAAAGGGCGTTATCACCTTAAAAAAGGGCGTTATCACCTAAAAAAAGGGTGTTATCACCTTAAAAAAGGATGTTATCACCTTAAAAAAGGGTGTTATCACCTTAAAAAAGGATGTATACACCTTAAAAAAAGGCTTTAAACCCACCAAAAAAAGGGTGTTATCACCTAAAAAAAGGGTGTTAAATCACCTTAAAAAAGGGTTTAAAAATCACCTTAAAAAAGTGGTTATAAACCTTAAAAAAGGGCGTTATCACCTTAAAAAAGGGTGTTATCACCTTAAAAAGGGCGTTATCAACTTAAAAAGGGTGTTATCACCTTAAAAAAGGGCGTTATCACCAAAAAAAGGGTGTTTCCCTTTCCTTAATAAAGGGTGTTTTCCCCTTTCTACTTAGAGATTGAAGGGGAGTAGAAAGGGAGAATGTGTATATAAGGAGAAACTTGGAAGAGGGAAGAAAAGGGAAGGGGAGGGGAAAAAAAAAGGGTGATTAGAGAGAGAAGAGGAGAGAGAGGATGAAGATAACAATGGTGAAAGATAGGGGAAATAATATTTTCAGGTTCAGGGAGGGAGACAGTGGGGAGATAATTTCCAGATGATAATTCCAAACGGGTGTTGGGCCAGGCTTTCTGGGGCTGATCAGGCTTGTCTGGTCTGAATTCAGGCTTGCCTGGTTTCTGGATCAGGCTTGTCTGGTGCTGGATCAGGCTTGGCCTGGTGCTGGATCAGGCTTGCCTGGTGGATCAGGCCTTTCCTGGGGCTGGATCATGCTTTGTCTGGTGCTGGATCAGGCTTGTCCCGGTGCTGGATCAGGCTGTCTGGTGCGGATCAGGCTTTCCTGTGCGGATCAGGCTTGTCGTGCTGGATCAGCTGCCTGGTGCTGGATCAGGCTTGTCTGGTGCTGGACCAGCTTGCCTGGTGCTGGAACAGGCTTGTCTGGTGTTGGATCAGGCTTGCCTGGTGCTGGATCAGGCTGTCTGGTGCTGGATCAGGCTTGTCTGGTGCTGATCAGGCTTGTCTGGTGCTGGACCAGCTTGCCTGTGCTGGATCAGGCTTGCCTGGTGCTGGATCAGGCTTGCCTGGTGCTGGATCAGGCTTGCCTGGTGCTGGATCAGGCTTGCCTGGGCTGGATCAGGCTTGCCTGGTGCTGGATCAGGCTTGCCTGTGCTGGATCAGGCTTGCCTGGTGCTGGATCAGGCTTGTTTGGTGCTGGATCAGGCTTGTCTGGTGCTGGATCAGGCTTGTCTGGTGCTGGATCAGGCTTGTCTGGTGCTGGATCAGGCTTGTCTGGTGCTGGATCAGGCTTGCCTGGTGCTGGATCAGGCTTGTCGTGGTGCTGGATCAGGCTTGTCTGGTGCTGGATCAGGCATGCCTTGTGCTGGATCAGGCTTGTCTGGTGCTGGATCAGGCTTGTCTGGTGCTGGATCAGGCTTGCCTGGTGCTGGATCAGGCTTGTCTGGTGCTGATCAGGCTTGCCTGGTGCTGGATCAGGCTTGCCTGGTGCTGATCAGGCTTGTCTGGTGCTGGATCAGGCTTGTCTGGTGCTGGATCAGGCTTGTCCTGGTGCTGGATCAGGCTTGTCTGGTGCTGGATCAGGCTTGCCTGTGCTGGATCAGGCTTGTCTGGTGCTGGATCAGGCTTGTCTGGTGCTGGATCAGGCTTGCCTGGTGCTGGATCAGGCTTGTCTGGTGCTGGATCAGCTTGTCTGGTGCTGGATCAGCTTGTCTGGTGCTGGATCAGGCTTGCCTGGTGCTGATCAGGCTTGTCTGGTGCTGGATCAGGCTTGCCTGGTGCTGATCAGGCTTGTCTGTGCTGGATCAGGTCTTGTCTGTGCTGGATCAGGCTTGTCTGGTGCTGGATCAGGCTTGTCTGGTGCTGGATCAGGCTTGTCTGGTTGCTGGATCAGGCTTGTCTGGTGCTGGATCAGGCTTGTCTGGTGCTGGATCAGGCTTGCCTGGTGCTGGATCAGCTTGCTGGTGCTGGATCAGGCTTGCCTGGTGCTGATCAGGCTTGCCTGGTGCTGATCAGCTTGCCTGGTGCTGGATCAGGCTTGTCTGGTGCTGGATCAGGCTTGTCTGGTGCTGGATCAGGCTTGTCTGTGCTGGATCATGCTTGTCTGGTGCTGGATCAGGCTTGTCTGGTGCTGGATCAGGCTTGCTGGATCAGGCTTGTCTGGTGCTGGATCAGGCTTGTCTGGTGCTGGATCAGCTTGTCTGGTGCTGGATCAGGCTTGTCTGGTGCTGGATCAGGCTTGTCTGGTGCTGGATCAGGCTTGTCTGGTGCTGGATCAGCTTGTCTGGTGCTGGATCAGGCTTGTCTGGTGCTGGATCAGGCTTGCCTGGTGCTGGATCAGGCTTGTCTGGTGCTGGACCAGGCTTGCCTGGTGCTGGATCAGGCTTGTCTGGTGCTGGATCAGGCATGTCTGGTGCTGGATCAGGCTTGTCTGGTGCTGGATCAGGCTTGTCTGGTGCTGGATCAGGCTTGTCTGGTGCTGGATCAGGCTTGCCTGGTGCTGGATCAGGCTTGCCTGGTGCTGGATCAGGCTTGCCTGGTGCTGGATCAGGCTTGCCTGGTGCTGGATCAGGCTTGTCTGGTGCTGGATCAGGCTTGCCTGGTGCTGGATCAGGGTTGCCTGGTGCTGATCAGGCTTGCCTGGTGCTGGATCAGGCTTGCCTGGTGCTGGATCAGGCTTGCCTGGTGCTGGATCAGGCTTGCCTGGTGCTGGATCAGGCTTGCCTGTGCTGGATCAGGCTTGTCTGGTGCTGGATCAGGCTTGCCTGGTGCTGGATCAGGCTTGCCTGGTGCTGTATCAGGCTTGTCTGGTGCTGGATCAGGCTTGCCTGGTGCTGGATCAGGCTTGTCTGGTGCTGGATCAGGCTTGTCTGGTGCTGGATGAGGCTTGCTTGGTGCTGGACCAGGCTTGTCTGGTGCTGGATCAGGCTTGCTTAGTGCTGGATCAGGCTTGTCTGGTGCTGGATCAGGCTTGCCTGGTGCTGGACCAGGCTTGCCTGGTGCTGGATCAGGTTGTCTGGTGCTGGATCAGGCTTGCCTGGTGCTGGGTCAGGCTTGTCTGGTGCTGGACCAGGCTTGCCTGGTGCTGGATCAGGCTTGTCTGGTGCTGGATCAGGCTTGCCTGGTGCTGGATCAGGCTTGCCTGGTGCTGGATCAGGCTTGCCTGGTGCTGTATCAGGCTTGTCTGGTGCTGGATCAGGCCTGTGTAGTGCTGGATCAGGCTTGCCTGGTGCTGGATCAGGCTTGTCTGGTGCTGGATCAGGCTTGTCTGGTGCTGGATCAGGCTTGCTTGGTGCTGGACCAGGCTTTTCTGGTGCTGGATCAGGCTTGCTTAGTGCTGGATCAGGCTTGTCTGGTGCTGGATCAGGCTTGCCTGGTGCTGGACCAGGCTTGTCTGGTGCTGGATCAGGCTTGCCTGGTGCTGGATCAGGCTTGTCTGGTGCTGGACCAGGCTTGCCTGGTGCTGGATCAGGCTTGTCTGGTGTTGGATCAGGCTTTCCTGGTGTTGGATCAGGCTTGTCTGGTGTTGGATCAGGCTTGTCTGGTGCTGGATCAGGCTTGTCTGGTGCTGGATCAGGCTTGTCTGGTGCTGGATCAGGCTTGCCTGGTGCTGGATCAGGCTTGCCTGGTGTTGGACCAGGCTTGCCTGATGCTGGATCAGGCTTGCCTGGTGCTGGACCGGGTTTGCCTGGTGTTGGTCCAGGCTTGCCTGGTGCTGGTCCAGGCTTACCTTGTTCTGGCCCAGTCTTGTGCTGGACCGGGTTGCCTGGTGTTGGTCCAGGCTTACCTGGTGTTGGACCAGGACCAGGCTTACCTGGTGCTGGACCAGGCTTACCTGGTGCTGCTTCGGTTTCGTCTTGAACACTTGTGACTGGTGCATGGGACGAAGTAACAGGTAACAGTACAACAGGTAACAGTAACAAACAACAGAGAAGTTTGATATTGAAAACACTAAGTATTGAGACTGAAATTGTTTCTCTCTCACACCCTCCCTCACCCAAGAAAGGGTTGTAAGGATGAGGGTAAGAGAGGCTTTTAAGTGTTAACGGCTTGAACAACCAGCATGAACCACGTACACAAACTTGAGACACCTGCGATATATGAACACGCTGTACATGAACTTTTCTGAAATATATAACCCTCTAAATCCCTGGGTTATTTCACATTCTCTTGCAAGCAGCAAGGATAATGTAAGCCAGGGGAATTAACACTAGTGGAAAGTCAGGCTTAGTGAGCAGAGGGCATAGAGGCGAGTCTTCCCCTCGTTTTACGTGATTGTGACCCTTGTATAGTGTTGTTGGTTAGTGTGTTGTAGATTTAGAAGTCTAAATAATCATATGTGAGTGTATGTGTGTGCTCATATGTGAGTAAATTTGTTGAGCTCTGACAACATTTCAGTG
The DNA here is from genome assembly GCF_026875155.1 of Cherax quadricarinatus. Lineage (NCBI taxonomy): Eukaryota > Metazoa > Arthropoda > Malacostraca > Decapoda > Parastacidae > Cherax > Cherax quadricarinatus. The sequence goes on along the minus strand of NC_069429.1, from coordinate 2,736,979 downwards.
CTGGGTCAGGAAATGAGTTAGGACCATGACTGAACTGTGGGTAGTTGAAAGTTGAAGGTGTGTGGCCATGGCGTGGCCCCCTGTGGCCAGGCTTGGCCCTGTGTGAGGAGGGGGTCATAACGTGGCCCTGTGGCCCCTTGTTGGCCAAGCTTGGCACTGTGTTAGGCTAGAAGTTGGCCCTGTTTGAGGGTCACTGTTGTGTCACTGTGTAAGGAGCAACAGCTGGTAAGATCTTCACAAGAGTGTCAGAAATCCAAGTGACCGCTGACGTTGACCGCAGCCGCCGCCGCAGCCGCAGGAGGAGGAGGAGGAGATGGTGGTGTCGTGGTTGAGGAACCAGCTGCCAGCTGGCTATGTCTTGAAAATACTATGAGCAAGGGTGCCATCTGCAGTGTGCATCATGGGTGTACCACCACCTGCCAGGCCCCCACAACCTCATAACCCCACCAACACCTGCACCACTACCTTCAACACCACCTGCACCACCACCTGCCAGGGAAGGAACCATGGCCATGTACTTCTATGCCGCCAAGTTACATGTACCGTCCTTCCTGAAGGTAAGTACCTGCTATGTTAAATCACTCTTTGACACATGTTTCTGATACTCTTCTGGGACGGGAACTTGGACCATGGTCCATGCATGTAGCGCTGGACCACTAGTAACCTCTGTGAGTGTTTTATACAGCTCTAGAATAATTTATTAGATACAGTGGCTAATTTATTAGGTCCAACTTTGAAGTACTGGGTAGGGCCCATCTTGTAGCACTGGGAAGGGACCCACCTTCTAGTACTGAGTAGGGCCACCTTTGCCCCAAAAAGAGCCAGGATTGACCACCACCATCACACCACCACCACCATCCTGAACCGTTGACACGAGGCAGGGTGGATTCATGTTTACACGAAATTCTGACCATGTCATCTGAATGTCACGGCAGAAATCGTGATTATCAGACCATGCGACGTTTTTCCAGTCTTCAACTGTTCAGTTTTGGTGAGCCTGTCCCCACTGTAGCCTCAGTTTCCTGTTCTTAGCTGACAGGAGTGGAACCTAGTGTGGTTAACTGCTGGAACCCATCTGCTTCAAGGTTCGACATGTTGTGCGTTCATAGATACTCTTTACATACCAGTGTTGTAACACACGGTTGTCTGAGTTACTATCACCTTCCTGTCAGCTTGTACCAGTCTGGTCATTCTCCTCTGACATCTCTCATTATCAAGGTGTTATCACCCACAGAACTGCCACTCACCGGATGTTCTATATTTTTCACACCATTCTATGTAAACTCTACAGATTGTTGTGTGTAAAAAACAGTTTGAGAGATAGTTAAACCACCTCGTGTGTCTGACACCAACAGTCACTCAAACCACCTCGTGTGTCTGACACCAACAGTCACTCAAACCACCTCGTGTGTCTGACACCAACAGTCACTCAAACCACCTCTTCTGAACCACATTACTTCACACCATTCTGATGTCTGAACATCAGCACTAAACAGACGTCTGTGTGTTACAACAACAGTTTGGAGATAGTCAAACCACCTCGTGTGTCTGACACCAACAGTCACTCAAACCACCTCGTGTGTCTGACACCAACAGTCACTCAAACCACCTCGTGTGTCTGACACCAACAGTCACTCCACGATGGTTCAACTCACTTAGATCACATTTCTTCCCCATTCTGATGTTCAACCTGAACATCAACTGAACCTCTTGATCATGTCTGCATGATGTTAGGCAATGAAATGCTGCCACGTGATTGGCTAAGTAGATCATTCATTAACGAACAGATGTACCTAATATAGTGTCCACTGAATGTGTATATAATACGCAGGAAGCTTGTGTATGTGCTGATGCTGTGCTCTCAGAAGATATACACAGTGTATTCTGGTGATATGCACAGAGTATTCTGGTGATATACACAGAATATTCTGGTGATATACACAGTGTATTCTGGTGATATACACAGTGTATTCTGGTGATATACACAGTGTATTCTGGTGATATACACAGTGTATTCTGGTGATATACACAGTGTATTCTGGTGATATACACAGTGTATTCTGGTGATATACACAGTGTATTCTGGTGATATACACAGAGTATTCTGGTGATATACACAGAGTATTCTGGTGATATACACAGAGTATTCTGGTGATATACACAGTGTATTCTGGTGATATACACAGAGTATTCTGGTGATATACACAGAGTATTCTGGTGATATACACAGTGTATTCTGGTGATATACACAGAGTATTCTGGTGATATACATAGAGTATTCTGGTGATATACACAGTGTATTCTGGTGATATACACAGTGTATTCTGGTGATATACACAGTGTATTTGGTGATATACACAGTGTATTCTGGTGATATACACAGTGTATTCTTGTGATATACACAGTGTATTCTTGTGATATACACAGTGTATTCTGGTGATATACACAGTGTATTCTGGTGATATACACAGTGTATTCTGGTGATATACAGAGTGTATTTGGTGATATACACAGTGTATTCTGGTGATATACACAGTATATTCTGGTGATATACACGGTATATTCTGGTGATATACACGGTATATTCTGGTGATATACGCAGTATATTCTGGTGATATACACGGTATATTCTGGTGATATACACGGTATATTCTGGTGATATACACGGTATATTCTGGTGATATGCACAGTATGTTCTGGTGATATACACGGTATATTCTGGTGATATACGCGGTATATTCTGGTGATATACGCAGTATATTCTGGTGATATACACGGTATATTCTGGTGATATGCACAGTATGTTCTGGTGATATACACGGTATATTCTGGTGATATACGCAGTATATTCTGGTGATATACACGGTATATTCTGGTGATATACACGGTATATTCTGGTGATATACACGGTATATTCTGGTGATATGCACAGTATGTTCTGGTGATATACACGGTATATTCTGGTGATATACGCAGTATATTCTGGTGATATACACGGTATATTCTGGTTATATACGCAGTATATTCTGGTGATATACACGGTATATTCTGGTGATATACACTGTATATTCTGGTGATATACACTGTATATTCTGGTGATATACGCAGTATATTCTGGTGATATACACGGTATATTCTGGTGATATACACGGTATATTCTGGTGATATACACGGTATATTCTGGTGATATACACGGTATATTCTGGTGATATACACGGTATATTCTGGTGATATACACGGTATATTCTGGTGATATACACGGTATATTCTGGTGATATACGCAGTATATTCTGGTGATATACACGGTATATTCTGGTGATATACGCAGTATATTCTGGTGATATACGCAGTATATTCTGGTGATATACACGGTATATTCTGGTGATATACGCAGTATATTCTGGTGATATACACGGTATATTCTGGTGATATACGCAGTATATTCTGGTGATATACACGGTATATTCTGGTGATATACGCAGTATATTCTGGTGATATACACGGTATATTCTGGTGATATACGCAGTATATTCTGGTGATATACGCAGTATATTCTGGTGATATACACGGTATATTCTGGTGATATACACGGTATATTCTGGTGATATACGCAGTATATTCTGGTGATATACGCAGTATATTCTGGTGATATACACGGTATATTCTGGTGATATACACGGTATATTCTGGTGATATACGCAGTATATTCTGGTGATATACACGGTATATTCTGGTGATATACGCAGTATATTCTGGTGATATACACGGTATATTCTGGTGATATACGCAGTATATTCTGGTGATATACGCAGTATATTCTGGTGATATACACGGTATATTCTGGTGATATGCACAGTATGTTCTGGTGATATACACGGTATATTCTGGTGATATACGCAGTATATTCTGGGGGATATACACGGTATATTCTGGTGATATACACGGTATATTCTGGTGATATGCACAGTATGTTCTGGTGATATACACGGTATATTCTGGTGATATACGCAGTATATTCTGGTGATATACACGGTATATTCTGGTGATATATGCAGTATATTCTGGTGATATACACGGTATATTCTGGTGATATACACGGTATATTCTGGTGATATACACGGTATATTCTGGTGATATACACGGTATATTCTGGTGATATACGCAGTATATTCTGGTGATATACACGGTATATTCTGGTGATATACACGGTATATTCTGGTGATATACACGGTATATTCTGGTGATATACGCAGTATATTCTGGTGATATACGCAGTATATTCTGGTGATATACGCAGTATAATCTGGTGATATACGCAGTATATTCTGGTGATATACACGGTATATTTTGGTGATATACACGGTATATTCTGGTGGTATACGCAGTATATTCTGGTGATATACACGGTATATTCTGGTGATATACACGGTATATTCTGGTGATATACGCAGTATATTCTGGTGATATACGCAGTATATTCTGGTGATATACACGGTATACTCTGGTTATATACACGGTATATTCTGGTGATATACGCGGTATATTCTGGTGATATACACGGTATATTCTGGTGATATACGCAGTATATTGTGGTGATATACGTAGTATATTCTGGTGATATACACGGTATATTCTGGTGATATACGCAGTATATTCTGGTGATATACGCAGTATATTCTGGTGATATACACGGTATATTCTGGTGATATACGCAGTATATTCTGGTGATATACACGGTATATTCTGGTGATATACGCAGTATATTCTGGTGATATACACGGTATATTCTGGTGATATGCACAGTATGTTCTGGTGATATACACGGTATATTCTGGTGATATACGCAGTATATTCTGGTGATATACACGGTATATTCTGGTGATATACACGGTATATTCTGGTGATATACACGGTATATTCTGGTGATATACGCAGTATATTCTGGTGATATACTCGGTATGTTCTGGTGATATACACGGTATATTCTGGTGATATACACAGTATATTCTGGTCATATACACAGCATGTTCTGGTGATATACTCAGTATGTTCTGGTGATATACACAGTATATTCTGGTGATATGCACAGTATATTCTGGTGATATACACGGTATATTCTGGTGATATACACGGTATATTCTGGTGATATACACGGTATATTCTTGTGATATAAGCAGTATGTTCTGGTGATATGCACAGTATATTCTGGTAATATACACGGTATATTCTGGTACACAGTATACTCTGCTAATATTTACAGATAAGGTTCAGTGCTTTAGCCTAATTGACTGTTCAGAGCGAGTATAAAAAGTATTTAATTCATTGGTGTGTGTGTGTGTGTGTGTGTGTGTGTGTGTGTGTGTGTGTGTGTTCACTAAGTTGTGTTTGCGAGGGTCGAGACTCAGCTACCGGCCCCGCCTCCCTCCTTAACGGCCATCACTGATTTCTGGACTCTGGGACTCACCATATCTACTTTTGAAGCTGCGTATTGAGTTTGCCTCACCACTGCTGCCTCATCCTAGTCATTCTACGTCACACACACACACACACACACACACACACACACACACACACACACACACACACACACACACATGCACAATTCAATCTGGGGGCCCTAAGGTGGTATTCTATGCAGTGATGTATAACCCACCACAGAACTGCAGGAGGCCAAGAGAATAATATGAAGAGAGAAACAGAGCAATGGTGGACACACTAGCCGAGGTAGCCGGGTAGAGCAAAGTTGCTAGTTATGGACGATTTCAATCACAAGGAGATTGATTGGGGCAACCTAGAGCCACATGGGGGTCCTGAAACATGGAGAGCCAAGATGATGGATGTGGTGCTGGAAAACCTCATGCATCAACAAGTTAAATACACTACCAGACTACCAGAGAGGTGAGGATGATCCAGCAAGACTGGACCTCGTGTTCACATTGATTAATTCAGACATTGAGGACATCACATACGAGAGGCCCTTCGGAGCTAGGGAAGGGAAATCCTGTCACAAACCTACTGGAGTTTTGACAAGGTAACGGAAGTAAGACATGAGAGAGGTGGGTAGTTTGAATTTTCTTGGACTGCAAGAAGGCCTTCGACAAAGTTCCTCACAAGAAGTTAGTGCAAAAGCTAGAGGATCAGGCACGCATAACAGGAAACGCACTGCAATGGATCAGAGAATACTTGACAGGGAGGCAACAGCGAGTGATTATACGTGATGAGGTGTCACAGTGGGCTCCTGTGACGAACGGGGCTCCACAAGGGTCAGTCCTAGGTATTTGTGAATGACATGACGGAAGGGATGACTCAGAAGTATCCCTGTTTGCAGATAATGTGAAGTTAATGAGGAGAATTAAATCGGATGAGGATCATACAGGACTACAAAGAGACTTAGGCTGGAAGCCTGGTCCAGCAACTGGCTCCTCGAATTTAACTCCGTCAAATACAAAGTCATGAAGATCGGCAAAAGGCAAAGAAGACTCAAGGAAAAGGGTATTGGGGTGAGTATAATACCGAACACATCTCCTGAAGCGCACATCAACCAGATAACTGCCGTATGGGCGCCTGACAAACCCAAGAATAGCGTTCCGATACCTCAGGAATCGTTTAAGACTCTGTACGCTGTGTACGTCAGGCCCGTACTGGAGTATGCAGCACCAGTTTGGAACCCACACTTGGTCAAGCACGTCAAGAAATTAGAGAAAGTGCAAAGGTTTGTAACAAGACTAGTCCCAGAGGTAAGGGTAATGTCCTACTAAGAAAGGTTAAGGGAAATCGGCCTGACGACACTGGAAGACAGGAGGGTTAGGGGAGACATGATAACGACATAAAAAATGCTGCGAGGAATTGAGGTGGACAGAGACGGGATGTTCCAGAGATGGGAGACAGAAACAAGGGGTCACAATTGGAAGTTGAAGACTCGGATGAGTCACAGGGATGTTAGGAAGTATTTCTTCAGTCATAGAATTGTCAGGAAGTGGAATAGTCTAGAAAGTGGCGTAGTAGAGGCAGGAGCCATACATAGTTTTAAGATGAGGTATGATAAAGCTCATGGAGCAGGGAGAGAGAAGATCTAGTAGCGATCAGTGAAGAGGTGGGACCAGGACTTACGAATCGAACCCGGCAACCACAAGTGAGTACACACATTAAAAATCAGGTCAGAGATTGCTGGCAGATATTTACAAATATTCACAAAGTTTAGCAGTAAACATTAAAGACACCTCACCGGGGAGCCACAGATTTTGTCTTCATAAACCTGAAGTAACATCAGGGCATTAGAACCTTAAGAAAATTGACGTAGTTTAACACAAACCCCAAGTTACCTCATCCTTATATATTTCCCAGAAGACTGTCTTCGAAGCTGCTGTTTCGTAAATGCGGGGTTATATGTTAATGAATTCGTTATTAACGAAGTTGAAAATGTGCAGGAGTTATTAGGTTTAAAGGTGATGTTAAACGTAGAGTTGTTTAACGAGTTTGCAGCTGCAGTTTATGCTACACTTGTGAAATATAAGAGAGAGTAAATTTGCTGGGTCAGACCTCGTTGGTAAATTGTGTTGTGGATGAAGTGTTGTGTGTTGTGTTGTGTGTTGTGTTGTGTGTTGTGTTGTGTGTTGTGTGTTGTGTTGTGTTGTGTGTTGTGTTGTATGTTGTGTTGTGTGTTGTGATGTGTGTTGTGTTGTGTGTTCTGTGTGTTGTGTGTTGTGTGTTGTGTGTTGTGTTGTGTGTTTGTTGTGTGTTGATGTGTTGTGTTGTGTTGTGTGTTGTGTGTTGTGTTTGTATGTTGTGTTGTGTGTTGTGATGTTGTGTTGTGTTGTGTTGTGTGTTGTGTGTTGTGTTGTGTTGTGTGTTGTGTGTTGGTTGTTGATGTTGTGTTGTGTGTTGGTGTTGTGTGTTGTGTTGTGTTGTGTGTTGTGTGTTGTGTTGTTTTGTTGTGTTGTGGTGTTGTGATGTGTGTTGTGTTGTGTGTTGTGTTGTTGTTGTGTGTGTGTGTGTGTACCCACCTATTTGCGGGTTGCAGGGGTCGATTTATAGCTCCTGGCCCTGCCTCTTCACTGATTGCTACTAGGTCCTCTTCCTGCTCCATGAGCTTTGTCAAACCTCGTCTTAAAACTATGTATGGTTCCTGCCTCAACTAAGTCACTTTCTAGGCTATTCCACTTCCTGACAACTCTATGACTGAAGAAATAATTCCTAACATCCCTGTGTTTCTGTGTCCCATCTCTGTAACATCCTATGTGTGTGTGTTGGGGTTCCATACCAACACAATACTCCAAGATGGGTCTGACACATGTCGTGTATAAGGGTTCATAATACCTTCTTGTTGGTGCTCCTGTAAGCTGCCTTTGTATCTACCACTGTCAAGTTTGTTGCAGCAGTTACCTGCCACAAACGTGACTGTACTCTGTGTCTGGTCTTTGTCCTTCCTTGATTTGCGTAAGTTTGCATTAGCTAGGGTTAAACTCCAGAAGTCGCTTGTCGGAATAATGTTGCAGTGTGTGCAGATGCATACGTGGTCTTTCCTGGGTTGCTGCTGTTTGTATTTTCATAAGTTTTATGTATGCAAACAGTGTCACTTTTGATTCGATTTCTTCTGTCATGATTTTTGCATATAAGGAAATGGTATTGGTTCAAGTACTGACCCTTGTGGAACCCCACTTGTCACACTCGCCCCATCACAACACCACTCGTTTCCGTTAAGCATTCCTTGATCCAGTATTGTGCTTTCCCTGTAATTCCTTCCTGCTCCTCTAGCTTTTCTGCCAGACTTTTGTGGGATATTGTATCAAGCACCTTCTTACATTCTAAAAATATACAGTTCAGTCTCTCCTGCCAAACTTTCGTTACCTTACCGTAGGTAGTTTTGTGAGACAGGATTTATCTCTTAAATGGTGTTGGTTGTTCGTGAATCCTCTGCCAGATACTCCACTACTCTTCTGAAAACTTTCTCTAGAACTTTCTAGAACTTTCCTATGCATGTCAGTGACACTAGTCCGTAGTTTAGCCCTTCCCCCCCCTTTTTTTTAAGCATTGTTAAAGACTACATTTGCTGTCTTCCACACCTGACAGCGGCGCTGTTTCAGTTGACTTGTTGAAGAATGCTGCTAGTGGGTACCTTTGATGTACCTTTGGTGAGTTCCAGTAGTTTTTCTATTCCCGGAGCCCGGCCATGGGCCAGGCTCGTCTGGTGCTGCTGGAGGCCCGTTGACCCACATATATATCACAGCGTGGTTGATGTGGTACAGTTCTGCTCTCTCAGAACCCTCGGAAAGATGTTTGGTCTTATTGCCAAGTTTTTCTCTCAGTTCTTCCTTTCTCACGGTGTGTGTTGTGTCCAGCACTCGTTCGTGCACTCTCCATCTTTGACTCTCAGGCAGTGCTCTTGCTTTCATTGGGACTACTTCCATAAATCTTGACTTTCTGGTCCTTTGTAGTGAGCATTCTTTCTTCCTTCTTAGTGAGCTTTCCTTTTTCCTTCCTGGTGAGCTTCCCTCCTTCCTAGTGATCTCCCCCTCCCTCCTCCCGAGCTCCCTTCTTCCTAGTGAGATTTTCTTCCTAGTGAGCTTCCCTTCCTTCCTATTGAGCTTCCCTTCCTTCCTAGTGAGCTCTCCTCCTTCCTTCCTCCTCCTCCACTGTTGGCTTGTGGTGTGGCGGTGTAACAACTTTGCCTCAGATATTGCTTTTATTGGTATGTCATTGAATTTCACTTCTTCTGTTTATTCATTTCTGGCTCTTCTACTCACTTCCCTATTCTCCAGTGTTCTTCACTTTCTGTGTTTCTTGCACTCTCAGTTTTCATCTCTCTGGGTGAACTTGTGATTACCTGTGTGCACCTAACCTATATATCGTTGCAGGGGTCGAGTCACAGTCCTCTGTGTGTATGTACTGTTCGACTAATGTGGTTGAGTCGGCGATCTATCCAGCCGCCTGGCAGGTGTTGTTGTGGAGTGTGCACTATTATCGGTGTTGATGTGTGGTCAGTGTGTGCTGTGACTCAGAACCCTAACGAGAGGAAGTGGCAAGTTTTTCCTATTCTTCCCTCACTGTGCGTGTGTCCAGCACTTGGTGGACTCCTCTTTCATTCAGGCTGTTCTCAGGGACTACTCAACTACTCGCCAGACACCTCCAGTGAGCTCCTTCTCCTAGTGATACCTCCCTAGTGTCTCCCCTTCCTCCTCGCTCCTCCTTTCGCAGCTTTGTCAATAGCATTCCCCCTATGACTCCTCTCAGCGTTTCCCTGTGATCTTGCCTTCCTTCCTAGTGAGTCTTCACTTCTGTAGTCTCCTTCCCATCCTTCCCAGGTTGGTTTACACACTTTGCCGAGATATTTATCTAGCATAATTCACCATTATGCACCGATATCTCCAGTCATTCATTCATGTGCTCTCAGTTTTACACCTTGTAAACTACGAGATATACCGTATCACCACATTGATTACGGAGTATCAGCACCAGCTACCCGTGTACCCTAAGATATACATCAGTATGCATGATTGTATACTCCTAGCTAATCACATAATACACCTCACATGCACCAGAATACACACTGTTTACACGCACATATACACCACTATACCACGAGATAACACCTCAAACTGATATACCCCGTTCTACCTGTTCCACTGCAAGTAATTGCCCACATATACGGATATCACGTCCCGAGATATAACCCCATTAATCACACATGTACACGAGATTTACACCAGTATTACCAGATATACACAGATAATACACGAGTATACACATAATACACGAGTATACACCAGTAATACACACAATACACGAGATATACACCAGTAATACACGAGATATACACCAGTAATACACATAATACACGAGATATACACCAGTAATACACATAATACACGAGATATACACCAGTAATACACGAGATATACACCAGTAATACACACAATACACGAGATATACACCAGTAATACACGAGATATACACCAGTAATACACGAGATATACACCAGTAATACACATAATACACGAGATATACACCAGTAATACACATAATACACGAGATATACACCAGTGATACACAGATAACGATTACACCAGTAATACACATAATACACGAGATATACACCAGTAATACACATATACACGAGATATACACCAGATACAATACACGAGATATACACCAGTAAATAACACGAGATATACACCAGTAATACACATAATACACGAGATATACACCAGTAATACACATATACACGAGATATACACCAGTAATACACATAATACACGAGATATACACCAATAATACACATAATACACGAGATATACACCAGTAATACACATATACACGAGATATACACCAGTAATACACATAATACACGAGATATACACCAGTAATACACATAATACACGAGATATACACCAGTAATACAAAAATACACGAAATACACCAGTAATGCACATAATACACGAGATATACACAGTAATACACATATACACTGATAGCAAGTCAATACACTATACACGAGCATATCTTGCCTTTAATTCACAGAGATTTCATAAAGCTTGATAACGAGATATGGCCCAGAAATGGCTATATAAAACTTATACTACCAGATCCATAAACGGATATCTCAGCAGTAATTTCATAATTCCTTAACCAGAAAATCACATTACCCACCAGTTAATGCAGGTCACAGAATTATACCGACGGCTGGTGTTTCCACACAAGGATACTACTCGTCAGTCCACTTACTGTTTAAATTTATGTAATATCCTCAACCGAGTTTATACACATGTACACAGTTTGCAGATATGTTATTACATGTCAGATATACACCAGTAATACAGGAAATACAAGATATAAAGGTATAGAAAAAATGAATATAACTTCGTCGAACACTAATTGGAGAATGACAATGTGAAATCACGAATATCCTGACAAAAGGTCACCTTATTACACTGATAGATGTTTATAACCATTGAAGATACACGAGGTATCCAGTCCATTCACGAGTATACACCTGTACATTAAAACCTAATACACTGGATATGAAATAATACACTCTACTCGAGAATACTCATGTAATACTAAAAAGATAACCCCAGCCAAAACCGGTTTAGCAGGATTTTCATTCAAGTCAAGATCCTCACCATGTACAAAATACACGGTATAAAATGTAATAAACATATACTCGAGAATACCCGTGTAATGTCATTACACGATACAATAATACACAAATCACGGTATACACAGGTAATACACATAAGAGTATCGCTTTATTACACTGATACAACGAGAGTACAGCATTTAAATGCACGATTTACAACACAACAGATTTTATGCCTATAAATGTACGACTTACACCGTATAAATAAAGGAAAAAACGTTATACATATGCAAGAAAACGTATACATTAACCAGATAAAACACCATAATACAAAAAAAAAGAAATATACACCTGTAATAACTAATACACAGATTCCAGTAGTTAATATACCTGATTAACTCTAGTAATAACTGATGAGTATTATACCCAGTAAAGAACTATCAACGAGATACACTTTTTAAATGCAAACACGAGATTAAGTTGGCACATTACCGTTTATATCCAAATACTCCATCACCACCTTTCACATAATTCCATCCTTACACCATCTTACCAAAGTACTGGTCATCAGAAGAAGACATGATACACGAGATATACACCAGTAATACGCATATACACGAGATATACACCAGTAATACACATGATACACGAGATATACACCAGTAATACACATGATACACGAGATATACACCAGTAATACACATGATACACGAGATATACACCAGTAATACACATGATACACGAGATATACACCAGTAATACACATAATACACGAGATATACACCAGTAATACACATAATACACGAGATATACACCAGTAATACACATAATACACGAGATATACACCAGTAATACACATGATACACGAGATATACACCAGTAATACACATAATACACGAGATATACACCAGTAATACACATAATACACGAGATATACACCAGTAATACACATGATACACGAGATATACACCAGTAATACACATAATACACGAGATATACACCAGTAATACACATGATACACGAGATATACACCAGTAATACACATAATACACGAGATATACACCAGTAATACACATGAAGTTAAAAGACCTAAATGCTCTTTAGATTTTATACACATTTTAAGCTTTTTTCTTTTTCTTTTCAGGTAAGCTTTAAGATTAAGCTTCCACTGCTTCAGTAAGCTGGTATGTGGGCATTTTCAAAGCTGGGTATCTTCAAAGGTGAGTATGTTGGGTATGTTCAAAGCTGAGTATGTTGGCATGTTCAAAGCTGAGTATTTCGGGTATGTTCAAAGCTGGAGTATGTTGGGTATGTCCAGTGGAGTATGTGGGTATGTTCAGGCTGGATATGGGGTATGTTCAAAGCTGGACATGTTGGGTATGTTCCAGTGGAGTATGTTGGGTATGTTCCAAGCCGGAATAGTTGTCAGGTAAATGTATCCTAGCTGGACAAGTTGGGTATGTTCCAAGCTGGACATGTTGGGTATGTTCCAAGCTGGACAAGTTGGGTATGTTCCAAGCTGGACAGTTGGGTATGTTCCAAGCCGGAGAAGTTAGGTATGTTCCAAGGTGGACAAGTTGGGTATGTTCCTAGCTGGACAAGTTGGGTACGTTCCTAAGCTGGACATGTTGGGTCCGGTTGGTATGTTCCAAGCTGGACATGTTGGGTATGTTCCAAGCTGGAGAAGTTGGGTATGTTCCAAGCTGGACAAGTTGGGTATGTTCCAAGCTGGACAAGTTGGGTATGTTAATCCTAAGTATACTTCGTACTGGTAATTCAGTGGTAGGATATACCCTCGGTATATCAATAAATCACACTATGTGGATTTGATATAGTCCCTGGAGGGCGAAATGTGCTCATGTATAGAATGCTGTAATGCGTGCATTGCGTGTATTATGTATATTTCTATGTAGAAAGCATTTTCATAGCGGAGTTGGTATGTGATACTGTGTAAATGTAGTTACTACCAAAACGTTTTGCCTTGCTGCAGCTTCTTCTCGAAAAAGGATGTGTAATTTTGGTCTGTATGTTCAAGTTTCATCTGGTTTCTAGATGGAGATGGATAACGAGAATCTTCAAAAAAGGGGTGGATAACGAAAACCTTCAAAACATGGGTTTAAATTACGGAACATTCAAAAAAGAGGTGGATAATAAAACCCTTCAAAAAAAGAGGTGGAAAACGAAACCTAAAAGAAGAAGTGGGCAACGAAAATCTTCAAAAAAAGAGGTGGAAAACAAAAACCCTTCAAAAAACAGGGGAATTCGAAAACCTTCAAAAAAAGAGGGGGATAATAGAACCTTAAAACCCAGGGTGGTAAGGGAACCCTAAAAAAAGAGGGGGATAGCGGCCCCTTTAAAAAACAAGAGGTGGAAAACAAGAACCTTCAAAACAACAGGGAAAAACGAAAAACCTTAAAACAAGAGCTGGATAATGAGAACCTTAAAAACAAGAGCTGGTAATGAAACCTTCAAAACAAGAGGTGGAAAATGAAAACCTTCAAAACAAGGTTGTGAATTTTGAGAACCTTTAAAAAACGGAGGTGGTAACGAGAACTTAAAAAAAGATGGGAAAAATGGAACCTTCAAAAAAAGAAGTGGTAATTGGATACTGTTTTAAAAATATTTATATTAAAAAAGCCTATGTTGTCATTTTCCGTGAAACCCGGAAAGCGGCGTGATTGTTCCCTGGAGGTGAACGATTTTATTCCTGTCAGTGCCCAGGACAGAAGAATGGAGGTTTTTTTTAGTTCAGACGAGTAGGGAAAAGGTTTGGGGGAAACAAGTCATTTTTTGGGGTTAGAGGAGGGAATTTTGGCAAGTTTTTGTGTTTAAAAATAGGTGTTTTTTTTTAATGCTCCTGTTTATTTGTAAAGCCATAGATGTAGGGGCGTGTTTTGTAGGTATTTAAAACTTTTCCCCTATGAGGCCTACAGAAAGGGGGGTGCCGGAGCCTACCTTTTAATGTTCATTTTTCTGTTTAACTCTTTTTACCTGTGCTAGTGAGTTTAAGTGAAATGCACCTCTAGAGTTTAGCACCCTGCACCTCTGGCTTTAGAGCTTTTAGCAGCCCCCTAGCAGTTTACAGCCCCTACAGTTCTAGCAGCCTCTAGCGCTTCTAGCAGCCCCGAGCCCTGCAGCTTCTGCAGCCTCTAGCGCCTTAGCAGTTCTAGCAGCTTTTGCGCCCCTTTGCAGCCTCTGCACCCCTGCAAAACTTCTAGCAGCCTCTAGCAGTTCAGCAGCTTTTAGCAGTTCTGCAGCCTTAGCACTTCTAGCGCCTTAAACAGTTCTAGCAGCTTCCAGCACTTCTAGCAAGCCTCTAGCAGCTTCTAGAGCCTCTAAGCCTCTAGCAGCTTCTAGCGCCTCTAGCAACTTCTACAGCTTCTAGAGCTTCAGCAGCCCTTTTGCAGTTCACAACTCTAGCAGCTTCTAGCAGCCTTAGCAGTTCTAGCATTCTAGCAGTTCTAGACGCCTTTAGCACTTTTTAGCGCCCCTACGTTCTAGAGTTCTAGCGTTCTAGCAGTTTCTAGCGCCTTTTGAGCTTTAGCAGCCTCTAGCCGCTTTGGGAGTTTTAGCAGCCTTTAGCAGCTTTAGAGTTCAGCAGCTTTAGCAGCTTCTACAGCCTTTGCAGCTTTAGCGTTTTTTTGCACTTTTAGCAGCTTCTAGCAGCCTTTCCCTTTAGCAGCTTTGCAGCCCCTTTGCAGTTCTAGCAGCTTAGCAGCCCCCTAGCAGCTTTTGAGCTTTTAGCAGCTTCTAGCAGTTCTAGCAGCTTCAGCAGCCTTTTAGCGCTTCTAGCAGCTTCTGCCCTCTACATTCTAGCAGCCTCTAGCAGCCTCAGCACTTCTAGCAGCTTTACGTTCTTTGAAATTCTGCAGTTCTGCAGCTCTAGCAGTTCTAGCAGCTTCTAGAGCTTCAGCAGCTTCTGCAGCTTCTAGCAGCCCCTTTGCAGCTTCTAGGCTTTAGCAGCTTCTAGCGCTTCTACAGCCTTAGCAGCTTCTAGCAGCTTCTGCAGCTTCTAGCGCAAAAGGGAACAAAACGAGAACCCAAACACAGGCTGTTGAAATTTATTTGGTGAGGGGTTCACAACCGGGAGACATAGGGGAAGGTTGGACGCTGCGTACGCAGGGGGTAAGGGGGGGGGTCTGCTGCACTTGTGATGGTAAATACATTAAGAGGGTTTTGGGGGCTAGTGCACTGTTGTGGGTTGCATCCTGCAGGGGACCATAAGTTTTTTTTTTTTTTATTATTCGGGTTGAAATCTTAGGTTAATCTGAATAAATTAAGTACTACTACTATGCATGCTATAGTACCCCCCGTACTTAAAACCCACCACCCTCATGCTGCTGCTACTAATACCACCACCCCCCACCTCTTAAATAACCACCAAATGCTGCTACTACTACTACTCTAACCACCCCCCCACCACCACCCCACCCCACCCCCCCTTCTTAAAATTTCTACCCCCTCATGCTTTTGTACTACTGTGCGCCTACTACTACTATATATACTTAAACTATACTCTCTAATACTATACCACCACACCACCACCACCACCAAACCCCCACCACCCCCACGTTTTTAAATACTACCCCTCATGCTATTGCTGTCTCTGCGCTGTACTACTTACTCTACTCTACCACCCCCCACCACCCCCCCACCAACCACCACCCCCACCACCCCGCTTCTTAAATTACCAAATCATCCCTTTTTCTGTACTGTGCTGCTGCTTTCACTACTAACTACTATACTATACCACCCCCACCCCACCACACCCCACCACCCCCCCGTTTTTAAAAACTCCACCTCACTGCTATTGCTGCTACGTGTACTACTACTATACTACTAACTACTACTACCCCCACCCCCCACCACCCCACACACCACCCACACCACCACCACCCCACCACGCTTCTTAAACTACTACCACCATCACTGCTATTGCTACTACTGCTGCTGCTGCTGCTACTACTATACTACTACTACTACTACTACTACCCATCCCCACCACCACCACCACCACCACCACCACCCGCTTCTTAAATACTACCACCTCACTGTATTGCTGCTACTGCTGTTTGCTGCTATACTACTACTACTACTAAACACCCCCACCACCACAACACCACCACCCCACCACCACCACCCCACCCCCCGCTTTTTAAAAACTACTACCCCCAAATCACTGCTGCTCTACTACTACTACTATACTACTACCCCACCACCACCCCCCACCACCACCCCCACCACCACCACCACCACCCCCACCACGCTACTTAAACTATACCACCATCACTGCTGCTATACAAATACTACTACTACCACCATCACCACCACCACCACCACCCCCACCACCACCACGCTTTTTTAAAACAAACTACCACCATCACTGCTATTGCTGCTCTGCTGTGCTGTACTACTACTACTACTACTACTCCCAACCCCAAACCACCACCACCACCACCACCACCACCACCACCACGCTTCTTAAACTACTACCACCATAAATGCTATTGCTGCTACTGCTGCTGCTGCTATACTACTACTACTACTATACTATACTACCACCACCCCAACCACCACCACCACCACCACGCTTCTAAAACTACTACCACCATCACTGCTATTGCTGCTACTGCTGCTACTACTTACTACTACTACTACTACTACTACTACCACCACCACCACCACCACCACCACCACCACCCCCACCACCACCACCACCACCAAACGCTTCTTAAACTACTACCACCATCACTGCTATTGCTACTACTGCTGCTGCTGCTGCTATACTACTACTACTACTACTACTATACTATACCACCATCACCACCCCACCACCACCACCACCACCACCACGCTTCTTAAACTACTACCACCATCACTGCTATTGCTGCTACTGCTGCTGCTGCTACTACTACTACTACTACTATTTCTACTACCACCACCACCACCACCCCCCACCACCACCACCACCACCCCCGCTTCTTAAAACTACTACTCACCATCACTGCTATTGTGCTATGCTGCTGCTGCTACTTCTACTACTATACTACTACTACTATACTACACCACCACACCACCCCACACCCCCACCACCACCACCCCCGCTTCTTAAACTCTACCACCATCATGCTATTGCTGCTACTGCTGCTGCTGCTACTACTACTACTACTACTATACTCCCACCATCACCACCACCACCACCACCACCCCCCACCACCCCCCAACCACCACGCTTCTTAAACTACTACCCCCATCACTGCTGCTGCTACTACTATACTACTACTACTACTACTACTATTTACTACTACTACCACCCACCACCACCTCCACCCCGCTTCTTAAACTACTACCACCATCACTGCTATTGCTGCTACTGCTGCTGCTGCTACTACTACTACTACTACTACCACCACCATCACTGCTGCTGCTGCTGCTGCTGCTACTACTACTACTTACTACTACTACTACTACTACTACTACTACCACCATCACCACCATCACTGCTGCTGCTGCTGCTACTGCTACTACTACTACTACCACCATCACCACCATCACTGCTGCTGCTGCTGCTACTACTACTACTACTACCACCACCACCACGCTACTTAAACTACTACCACCATCACTGCTGCTAATACTACTACTACTACTACCACCATCACCACCATCACTGCTGCTGCTGCTACTGCTACAAACTACCCACCACACACGCTACTTAAACTACTCCCACCATCACTGTGCTACTACTACTACTACTACTACTATACTACTACCACCACCATCACTGCTGCTGCTGCTACTACTATACTACCACCATCACTGCTGCTGCTGCTACTGCTACTACTACCACCACCACCACGCTACTTAAACTACTACCACCATCACTGCTGCTGCTACTATACTATACTACTATACTATACTTTTAAACTACTATACCACCATCACCCCATCACTGCTGCTGCTGCTGCTACTACTACTACTACTTATACCACCACCACCACGCTTCTTAACTACTACCACCATCACCTCCACCACTGCTACTGCTGCTGCTGCTACTGCTGCTGTGCTGCTGCTGCTGCTGCTGCTACTGCTACTACTACTACTACTACTAATACTACTACCACCCCCCACCACCACCACCACCACCCCCACCACCCCCACCACCACCACGCTACTTAAACTACTACCACAATCACTGCTGCTGCTGCTCTACTACTATTACTACTACCCCCACCACTACTACCACCACTACCACCACCACTACCCCCCACTCCACCACCACTACCACCACTACTACCACCACTACTACACCACCACTACCCACTACTACACCACCATCACCACCCCACCACTACTAACACCACTACTACCACCACCACTACCACCATCACCACCACCACTGCTGCTGCTGCTGCTGCTACTACTACTACTATACTACTACTAGTACCACCACCACTACTACCACCACTACCACCACCACTACTACCACCACTACTACCACCACCACTACCACCACCACCACCACCACTACTACCACCACCACTACCACCACCACACTACCACCACACTACTACCACACCACCACCACCACACTACTACTACCACCACCACTACCACTACCATTGCCGCCACTACACCATCACTACTACCACCTACACCACCACTACTAGTACCACCACTACCACCACTACCACCACCACTACCACCACTACCACCACTACCACCACACTACCACCACTAACCATACCACCACCACTACCACCACTACCACTACCCCACACTACGACCACACCACCACCACCACCACCACCACCACCACCATCACCATCACTACCACCACCACCACCACTCACCATCACTACCACCACACCACCACCATCACCATCACTACCACCACCACCATCACCATCACTCACCCACCACACACCATCACTACCACCACCACCGCTACCACCACCACACCACCACTACGACCATCACCACCACCACTATCACCACCACCACCACCACCATCACCATCACTACCACCACTACCACCACCACCACCACCACTACGACCCACACCACCACTACCACCACCACCACCATCACCATCACTACCACCACTACCACCACCACTACCATCACCACCACTACCACCACCACTACCATCACCATCACCACCACTACCACCACCACTACTACCACTACCACCACTACCACCACCACTACTACCACCACCATCACCACTACCACCACCACTACCACCCACACTACCACCACCACCAACACCACCACCACCACTACCACCACACTACCACCACCACTACCACCACCACCACCACTACCACCACCACCACCACCACCACCACCACTACCACCACCACTACCACCACCACTACCACCATTACTCCTCAGTTCGGGACAGGAGAGATATCACAGCTAGAAATGTTCAGAGATTATCTACTGCCCACAGTCAGTAAATCATTTAAACTACTGTGAACTCCTCAGAGTACATGGAATGTACTCTCTGGAACACCTTAGAATACATGGACTGTACTCTTGAGCATCTCAGAGTACTTGTAATCTATGGAACACCTCAAAGTACTTGAAATGTACTCTCTGGAATACCTAAGAGTACTTGTACTGTGGAACATCAAAGAGTACTTGTAATGTACTCTCTGGAGCACCTAAAAGTACTTGTAATGTACTCTCTGGAACACCTTCGAGTACTTGGAATGTACTCTGGAGTGAAAGATTGATACTTCATAATATATCCCTGGAAGACCCTGGAACACCCTGGAACACCTCTCTTATCCCTCTCTACACACCTGTTTCTCTCTTTTATTGCCTATTCTCTCTAACTCTAAAATTTGCTGGTGTTTGTCTCGGTGATGAGAGAGAGAGAGAGGAGAGAGAGAGAGAGAGAGAGAGAGAGAGAGAGAGAGAGAGAGAGAGAGAGAGGCGTATCTAAAAGTAAGGCATCAAAGAACTCAGAGCCTTTGGTCATCCTTGGGGAAGAAGGGCCTTTGAGCCATTTACCTGATGTGTGCGTGTGTTTGCCTATATGTTCTTACAGGGGTCGAGTCGTAGCTCCTGGCCCCACGTCTTTGCTGGTCGCTACTAGGTTGCTCTCCCTGCTCCATGAACTTTGTCATGCCTCTTTTTAAAGCTGTGTATAGCTCCTGCCTCCACTACTTCGCTTTCCAGACTGTGCCACTTCCTGACAACTCTGTGACTGAAGAAATACTTCCTAACATCAATTTTTTTCTGTTGATTTTTGTGTTTTTTTTCCTGGTTTTGTAATTGAAGGTATTTTTTAAGGTCCATTTTTTATAGCGATTTTTATATTTGCTTGATTTTAGTGATTTTTGCATTTTTTCAGTTTTTTTTTAATGTGTTTTGTGTTTTTCAGTTTTTTTTTTTTAACTTTTTTTCAATTTGTTTATTTAATATTTTTTTATTTTTTTTTTTTCAGTATTTAAATTTTTTTAATTTTTTTTTCTTTTCTTTTTCAACGATTTTACTTTTTTCAAAAATATTCGTTTATTTTCAATGATTTTCTTGAATAATTTTTGTTTTGTTCTCTAATTTTAATTATATTTTTTGTTCATGTTGGTGACCGAGGTAAAATACGAAGTGAAACATCGGAACTACTGGCAACAATTGAAGTTCCTTCAACTGTATTCCTTGTAACGTAGGCGAGAAAGATACATCATAATTTACACCTGGAAAATCCTGGAGTCTCGTTACAAACCTTAACACTGAAATAACTCAGTATGACAACAAGAGTCTTGGCAGACGGTGCAAAATACCTCCACTATAAAGGAACAGCGCCACGAGTACACTAAGAGAGAACTAGAAGAGTGTCAGAGGTCCCGACTCTTCAACGTACACGTCCCCATCACCCACACACACACACAAACACACACACACACCACACACACACACACCACACACACCCACACACACACACACACACACACACACACCCTAAAGCAATTACCTACTCAAGCCATTACTCTTTTTCTCTTTTTTTGTTTAGTTGTAATCTGTTTGTTTTTTCCCCCTGGTTTGACTGCCCTTGTTCCTGTTTTAATGCCCCATCCCCCCCCTAAACCCCTTTGCCACATGTGTACCCCCTAGTTGTGGTTCAGGGGGTCGATTAAGCCCCCTCCCCCGCCTCTTCACGGGTCGTTTACTAAGTCCAACTCCTTCTATGAGCTTTTATCCCTTTCTTAAAGCTATGTATGGATCCTCCCTTTTCCTACGTCACTCTCCAGATTGTTCATTTCGAAAACTCTGTAACTGAAAAAATACTTGCTACGCCCCCATAGTGGGGGGTTGGGGGCCCCCGTCCCCCTGTATCTTGGACCTCGCTAGCCGCTGACTGCTGTCCCCTTTGAGTTTAGGGTTTGGCTTTTGGTCACGAGAAAAGTGAGTCATCAAGAGTTGGATGGTGGAGAGGAAAGGCCCCATTTTTTTTGTGCCATGGGGGACGGTTCCCACGGGGAGGGGGCGCCTAATCCTAAACCTTCTCGGGGGGGGGTGTGGCATGAAAAGATACGGCGGCCCCCAATTAAACCAGGACCCAAATGGCCTTTTTCCCTGGGTTTAAAGGGAGAAAAAATAAACACCAGAAAAGTTTTAAATTTATATTATCCTTACCAGCAATATGTACACTATGTAGTGATAATATAGTGCACCCCCGGGTAAGCAAGGCAGAATAGAAGCCACAAAAGCAACCTGCTTCAACCGTATAAATGGGAATGAAAAGGGCGAAGGGGAGTGGTACCCAAAAACCCTCTGCAAATCCAAAACCTTTTCTTTTTGGCGGGAAACCCGGTAAAACTAGTTGAAAAAGGGGGGCCCTCATCAACTCCCAGAACCTGGTTGTGGTTGGGGAAGTAGCCTGAAATGGGGTGTGTAATGCCCCCAAATAAGTTATGTACTTTTTGCTTTGCCACCCCCCACCCCGAGAAGGGGTCGGGATTAGGCTGCCCCCTCCCAGGGTAACCTGCCGCCATGGCACAAAAAAAATTTGGGGCCGCCTTTCCTCTCCACCTCCCAAATTTAGATGGCCGCTTTTCTCGTGACAAAAAGCCAAACCCTAAACCCGAGTGAACAGCACATCGGGGTAGCATAGGTCCAAGTCAGGGGACATCCCCTCCCTAAAAAAGAAAAAACCCCCCCCCCGGGGATAAAAAAAAACGGCATGGAAGGGGTTTCCACAAAAACCCAAATCCTAACCCAAATAAATAGAATAATTAACTCTAGTAATGAGCGCCCAAATATTTTCTTTGCCGGCAATATGTACAATATAATATTATAGGGGTGCGCCCTTTCGTCCACGCATGAGCCTTGGTTGTGGTTCTTCAGGTTTGGAAATACTAGGGATTTTGATCACTGTAACGGGGACCACCTGCATGCTGGCCCACATAAACCCTCGAAATGCCCCCGCTGAAAAAAAAAGGCTACAGGCTGCAACTCCTCGTTCCCGTTTTGCAATAGTACTGCCTCAATCCCAGACTCACAAGCATCAACCTGTAATGAAAAAGGTTTGGAGAAGTCTGGAGATAAAAGAATGGGTGCAGTACACAATAATCTTTTTGCTTTGTCAAAAGAAGTTTGACAATCTGCGGTCCAATTAAAGGGAACTTTGTGACTGGTAAGAGAGGTAAGAGGGGCGACAATATCTGAGAAATTCTTACAGAATCTTCTGTAAAATCCTATCATGCCTAGGAAACGTTGAAGAGATTTCCTGTCATGAGGAATTGGATAATCTTTAATAGCAAGAACTTTAGCAAGTTTAGGAGCAACTTTACCGCTACCTACTTCATGGCCTAGAAAAGTGATAGTGGCCTGGCCAAAGGAAGACTTAGATAAATTAACTGTTAAATGGGAACTCTTAAAGGTCTCAAAAAGAGCCTTAAGTCTAAGGTGTTGATCCCAAGTATCAGACACCACAACAATATCATCCAGGTACGCGGCCGTGCCTTCAAGTCCTTTAATAGCCTGATGGATAAGTTTCTGGAATGAAGAGGGGGAATTTTTCATTCCGAAGGGGGTAACTGTGTATTGATAATGACCTGGAATTACGAAGGCAGAGATTTCCTTTGCCTTATGCGTCAAAGGTACCTGATAGTAACCTTTAAGGAGATCTAACTTTGACACAAAAGTAGCCTTACCCACAAAGTCAATTACGTCATCCAAACGAGGAAGAGGGTAAGCATCTGTAATTGTGACCTCATTCACCTTACGGTAGTCTGTACACATACGAAACCCTCCATCAGCCTTCTTCACAAGGATGCACGGTGAAGCCCATGGACTAGATGACTCCTCCACTAAACCATGCTTTAACAAAAATTCTCCTTCCTGCTGAAGTAGCCTTTGCTTTTCAGGATTAGCTCTGTAGGGGGAGAGTTTAATTGGTTTAGAGTTTCCCACATCTACATCATGGTAACCTAACGTACATTTTTTCGGCACATCCGAAAAAATATTAGGGTATGACTGTAGAAGGTCAGTTAAACTTGTTGCTTGCCTTTCAGATAGTCCCTCCATTAAAGGGCTGGGATCCTTGAGAAGGACAGAATTAGAAAGTTTAACATTAATTTCAGAGATAGAGTGCAAAGAATCAGAGTCGTCTTCAGAGGTAGAGGACAGAGTCATTACTGGGACTTTATCTGGTGTATGAAAAGATTTTAATTGATTAATGTGGTAAGTTTTAGTTTTTGAGGTCTTATCAATGGGAGCTACCACATAATTTACATCAGATAATCTACTTACAATCTGCATAGGTCCCGTAAATCTAGCTTTCAAGGTGTGGCCAGGTATAGGTTCCTGTACCAACACCTTGTCTCCTGGATGGAAGGAGCGGAATTGTGCACTTCTGTCATACCTCTGTTTCATCTTGCTTTGAGCTGTCTTTAGGTTAGCCTTGGCTAACTGACGTGCCACCTGCAACCTTGAAGACGGATTGTAGAGTGTTGAGCTAACGTCTTCTCCCATCCATCCTTCTTTGAGCACCCGAAGAGGACCTCGTACATTGTGCCCAAAGATCATCTCAAACGGACTATACCCTGTAGACTCTTGCACCGTCTCTCGTACTGAGAACAGCAACAAAGGTAGTGATTCATCCCAGTCTGTAGGAAAGTGCATGCAAAAACTTCTCATCATGGTTTTTAACGTTTGATGGAATCTTTCCAAGGCGCCTTGGGACTGAGGATGATAGGCAGTGGATTAGTTGTGGATTATCCCTAGCCTAGTTAATACTTCCCTAAATGCTTTGGCAGTGAAGTTAGTACCTTGATCACTTTGAATAGTTTTACTAATGCCAAAACAAGAAATAAATTTGGTTAAAGCCTTGAGAATAGCTTTAGTATTAATACTACGCATGGGAATTGCTTCAGGATATCTGGTTACTCTATCCATAATCGTAAATAAATACTGATTTCCAGACTTTGATCTAGGTAGTGGACCTACACAATCTATAATTAAATCTGCAAAAGGTTCTCCATCAGCAGGTATAGGTTGGAGAGGTGCAGGTTTAATGGAATGTCCAGGTTTCCCTACTTGCTGACATTCTCGGCAACACCTGATATGATTCTTCACATCCTGCTTTAATTTTGGCAAATAAAATTCTTTTGTGATTCTATACAAGGTTTTCGTAATTCCTAAGTGACCTCGTAATGAAGTATTATGAGCTATATTTAATATTTGATATTTAATATTTCCATGCCACAGTCCCTGTGACTCATCTGAGTCTTTAACTTTCAGTTGTGATGCCTTGTGTTCCATCTCTGGAACATCCTGTCCCTGTCCATGATGTCAGTTCCTCTCAGTATTTTGTAAAGTAAAAGGACACAAGTGCAACTAATGTGACATTTTATTGTGGCAACGTTTCGCTCTCCAGGAGCTTTATCAAGCAATTACAAACAATACATGGACACATGTATCATGTCCCCCCTCTTCTGTCCTCCAGTGTAGTCAGGTTGATTTCCCTTAACCTCTCCTCTTAGAACACACCTCTTAGCTCTGGAACTAGTTTCGTTGCAAACCTTTGCACTGACAAGTGTGTGTGAAGAAATAGAAGGATGGTTGAGAGGCTCGAACCGTGGTCCCAGAATTGACAGGAAAACGGGTCGACTCTCTCATCTATCCTGTTTGCTCACTGACTGTTGTTGCATCTGTGACAAACCTTGACAGTAAATATCTCGGGAAAAAATGTGATGAAATGTTACACTGGAAGACTGACACCTGGCAGTAGTAATGTTGAAGCCAAGACAGTGATCAACGTTACCTTCAAAAGCTCCAGCTGTGGGTCATCATGTGACTAAGACCCGCGTCAGGAAACACTTGTCCTGTTTCCTGACAAACCTTACCTAGCGCCACTTAACCTTAACTTACCTTACCTAACCTGTCGTTACCTTTCCTAACCTTGCCTTTCCTAATCTTAATTTTCCTAACGTTACCTCGCCTTCCCTTACGTTACCTTACCTTCCCTAACCTAACCAAACCTTACCAAACGCTACCTAAGCTAACCAAAGCAAACTAAACCTTACCTAACTTTACCTAAACTTTCGTAACATAATCTTAACTTACCTGTGAGGTGAGTACACAAACTACCCTAAAAGGTTAAATTAAGCAACATTACCTAAGCCTCCATAGATGTGTATGGGTTTAACTTCAACAATATACATATGAGGATTTGAAAGTCAGTCTGATTGCAATAGTGAAAAATTAAAAAAAAAATCGCCCATTACCGTGACTGTAACAATACACACACACATTAAGAAACGTGCAACAGTTGGGTATCATTATTGATGAAACGTTTCGCCTATACAGTAGACTATTTCAGTCAGATACAGGTGTAGAAGTGCGATGATGATATTAAAACCGAGACACGTGTGCAACATCCGGGTATCTTGTAGACGTTTCGCCATCCAGTGGCTTTATCAGTACAGATTCTAAGATATAATTTGAAGACAGAACTATATACAAAAGATGAGGTAATCCGTCCCTCAGCCATGGAGTTGGTGAAGATCACCGTAGTCGTGAAGATTCTGGAGCACAGGCGAGAAGGCTGGAGCTTATATACTAACATCAGGTGGAGAGGAACGGGTAGCAGACGAAGGCATAGTCCAAGGCTGAGGGACTGATTACCGCATCCTTAGTAAATAGTTCTACTGTCTTCAAATTATATCTTGGAATTTGTATTAATAAAGCCACTGGATGCCTAAACGTCTACTATAAACATACCCAGATGTTGCACCTGTCTTAGTTTTCAACTTGTCGGTATTGGATACTATTCTTGTACTATATAATGTGATCAGTCTATCAACCTTGGAGAAATTGTATTTGAGGTGGTCAGTCCCTCAGCCTGGAGAAGAGTTCAGCTGAGGTGGTCAGTCCCTCAGCCTGGAGAAGAGTTCAGCTGAGGTGGTCAGTCCCTCAGCCTGGAGAAGAGTTCAGCTGAGGTGGTCAGTCCCTCAGCCTGGAGAAGAGTTCAGCTCCATGGAGCTGAGGTGGTCAGTCCCTCAGCCTGGAGAAGAGTTCAGCTGAGGTGGTCAGTCCCTCAGCCTGGAGAAGAGTTCAGCTTAGGTGGTCAGTCCCTCAGCCTGGAGAAGAGTCCAGCTCCATGGAGCTGAGGTGGTCAGTCCCTCAGCCTGGAGAAGAGTCCAGCTCCATGGAGCTGAGGTGGTCAGTCCCTCAGCCTGGAGAAGAGTCCAGCTCCATGGAGCTGAGGTGGTCAGTCCCTCAGCCTGGAGAAGAGTTCAGCTCCATGGATCTGAGGCAGTCAGTCCCTCAGCCTGGAGAAGAGTCCAGCTCCATGGATCTGAGGCAGTCAGTCCCTCAGCCTGGAGAAGAGTCCAGCTCCATGGATCTGAGGCAGTCAGTCCCTCAGCCTGGAGAAGAGTCCAGCTCCATGGATCTGAGGCAGTCAGTCCCTCAGCCTGGAGAAGAGTCCAGCTCCATGGATCTGAGGCAGTCAGTCCCTCAGCCTGGAGAAGAGTCCAGCTCCATGGATCTGAGGCAGT
The DNA here is from genome assembly GCF_026875155.1 of Cherax quadricarinatus. Classification (NCBI taxonomy): domain Eukaryota; kingdom Metazoa; phylum Arthropoda; class Malacostraca; order Decapoda; family Parastacidae; genus Cherax; species Cherax quadricarinatus. The sequence goes on along the minus strand of NC_069429.1, from coordinate 2,708,887 downwards.
CAGTCCCTCAGCCTGGAGAAGAGTTCAGCTCCATGGATCTGAGGCAGTCAGTCCCTCAGCCTGGAGAAGAGTCCAGCTCCATGGATCTGAGGCAGTCAGTCCCTCAGCCTGGAGAAGAGTCCAGCTCCATGGATCTGAGGCAGTCAGTCCCTCAGCCTGGAGAAGAGTCCAGCTCCATGGATCTGAGGCAGTCAGTCCCTCAGCCTGGAGAAGAGTCCAGCTCCATGGATCTGAGGCAGTCAGTCCCTCAGCCTGGAGAAGAGTCCAGCTCCATGGATCTGAGGTAGTCAGTCCCTCAGTCTGGAGAAGAGTCCAGCTCCATGGATCTGAGGCAGTCAGTCCCTCAGCCTGGAGAGAAGAGTCCAGCTCCATGGATCTGAGGTAGTCAGTCCCTCAGCCTGGAGAAGAGTCCAGCTCCATGGATCTGAGGTAGTCAGTCCCTCAGCCTGGAGAAGAGTCCAGCTCCATGGATCTGAGGTAGTCAGTCCCTCAGCCTGGAGAAGAGTCCAGCTCCATGGATCTGAGGTAGTCAGTCCCTCAGCCTGGAGAAGAGTCCAGCTCCATGGATCTGAGGTAGTCAGTCCCTCAGCCTGGAGAAGACTGCTGTGTAGGGGAGAAGTTTCAACAATAAACGTACCCAACTGTGTCTAGTTGATCTAAGTATACACATATAAACTGTTTATATATAAGTTCAACTATTAGCATAATGTATTTTATCAATATTTCCTCTAAGTTTAAAACAACTTTAAGCTGTGAAATGGAAATGTGTTGGATAATTAAGTTCAATAACCTAGAAAACTTCAAGTTCTGGAGAATTATTTACCGGTTTATTGAAAGTTATTACAATGATGGACTGTTTGTTATGGAACAGAAAAAGGTACAATATTGTGAGTGGAACAATACACAACCTGTTCATGGCAGGGACCACCTGACCACCACTTTTCCATCCAACCGACCGAAACGTCGTCATAAGCTTTTCTACCAAAAATATAAGAGTTATTTGTGTAATGTACGATTTTTTTTCTTAAAAGGTTGAAGAAAAAAAAAAAACACACACACACACACACAGGATCCATTCGCAGCTTTAAGAAGTGGTATGATAAAGCTTATGGTTCAGGGAGAGAGACCAGTAGCGGCCAATGAAGAGGCGGGGCCAGAAGCTATGACTCGACCCCTACAACCTCAGGTGAACACACACACACACACACACACACACACACACACACAACAGTAGCAACCGGTGAAGAGGCGGGGCCAGGAGCTAAGACTCGACCCCTGCAACCACAAATAGGTGAGCAAATAGGTGAGTACACACACACACACACACACACACACACCACCCCCACACACACACACACACACACACACACACACACACACACACCAATGTTCCACATTCCTCTCTCATTTCTCATTCTCACTGTCTTAATAGTTATAATCTGTGTAATAATGTCGTAATATCTCCAAAGTTTGATATATTGGTAAGGTGTCTCTCTTCTCTCTCTCTCTCTCTCTCTCTCTCTCTCTCTCTCTCTCTCTCTCTCTCTCTCTCTCTCTTCTCTCTCTCTCCCTCCCTCCACTAGTATATTTTCATGTTTTTTAAATATTTCTCGCCAGTTTCAGTGCTTGTCCCACTGGCCCGGTTCTTGTTGAATGTTTCAACGCAATATTCCATAAATGATGGACCGCTGGTCCAACTGAGCTCCACTACTGGTCCAGGTCAGCTCCGCCACTGGAACCATTAGGTCTGTTGCTCTATGTATGAGTGTCTGGGTTGTTAACTGTTAAGAGATAAGTGTATGTATGTAGTTGTATATGTGCACATAAATGTATTCACGTGTATACACACACACACACACATACACACACACACACACACACACACATACACACACACACACACACACACACACACAGACAGACAGACACACACACACACACACACACACACACACACACACACACACACAACACACACACACACACACACACACACACACACCACACAACCAGCAAGACTATACTTAGTATTCACCTTGAGTAGTACAGATATCGAGGACAATCACATATGAAAGACCCCTTGGGGCAGTGACCATGTGGTTTTAAGCTTCGAATACACAGTAGAGCTACAAGTGGAGGGAAGAAGCAGGAAGGCCAGGACGAATGAAGCCAAAACTACAAGAAAGGGGACTACACAGGAATGAGGAACTTCCTGAACGGGGTTCAGTGGGACAGAGAACTGGCAGGGAAGCCAGTTAATGAGATGATGGAATATGTAGCAACAAAATGCAAGGAGGCTGAGGAGAGGTTTGTACCCAAGGGTAACAGGAATAATGAAAAGCCAGGATGAGCCCATGGTTTACCCAAAGGTGCAGGGAGGCAAAAACCAAGTGTGCTAGGGAATGGAAGAAATATAGAAGGCAAAGGACTCAGGAGAATAAGGAGAGCAGTCGTAGAGCCAGAAACGAATATGCACAGATAAGAAGGGAGGCCCAAAGACATATGAAAATGACAATAGCAGCGAAAGCCAAATCTGACCCGAAACTGTTGTATAGCCACATCAGGAGGAAAACAACAGTCAAGGACCAGGTAATCAGGCTAAGGAAGGAAGGAGGAGAGACAACAAGAAATGACCGTGAAGTATGTGAAGAACTCAACAAGAGATTCAAATGAAGTGTTCACAGAGGAGACAGAAGGGGCTCCAGAAAGACGGAGAGGTGGGGCACACCACCAAGTGCTGGACACAGTGCACAAAACGAGGAAGAAGTGAAGAGGCTTCTGAGCGAGCTAGATACCTCAAAGGCAATGGGGCCAGATAACATCTCTCCATGGGTCCTGAGAGAGGGAGCAGAGGCGCTATGTGTACCCTAACAACAATATTCAATACATCTATCGAAACAGGGAGATTGCCTGAGGCATGGAAGACAGCAAATGTAGTCCCAATCTTTAAAAAAGGAGACAGACATGAAGCACTAAACTACAGACCAGTGTCACTGACATGTATAGTATGCAAAGTCATGGAGAAGATTATCAGGAGAATAGTGGTGGAACACCTAGAAAGGAATGATCTCATCAACAGCAGCCAACATGGTTTCGGGACGGGAAATCCTGTGTCACAAACCTACTGGAGTTCTATGACAAGGTGACAGCAGTAAGACAAGAGAGAGAGGGGTGGGTGGATTGCATTTTCTTGGACTGCAAGAAGGCGTTTGACACAGTTCCACACAAGAGATTGGTGCAAAAACTGGAGGACCAAGCAGGGATAACAGGGAAGGCACTACAATGGATCAGGGAATATTTGTCAGAGACAGCAGCGAGTAATGGTACGTGGCGAGGTGTCAGAGTGGGCACCTGTGACCAGCGGGGTCCCACAGGGGTCAGTCCTAGGACCAGTGCTGTTTCTGGTATTTGTGAACGACATGACGGAAGGAATAAACTCCGAGGTGTCCCTGTTTGCAGATGACGTGAAGTTGATGAGAAGAATTCATTCGATCGAAGACCAGGCAGAACTACAAAGGGATCTGGACAAGCTGCAGACCTGGTCCAGCAATTGGCTCCTGGAGTTCAATCCCACCAAGTGCAAAGCCATGAAGATTGGGGAAGGGCAAAGAAGACCGCAGACGGAGTACAGTCTAGGGGGCCAGAGACTACAAACCTCACTCAAGGAAAAAGATCTTGGGGTGAGTGTAACACCAGGCACATCTCCTGAAGCGCACATCAACCAAATAACTGCTGCAGCATATGGGCGCCTGGCAAACCTCAGAACAGCATTCCGACATCCTAATAAGGAATCGTTCAGGACCCTGTACACCGTGTACGTTAGGCCCATATTGGAGTATGCGGCACCAGTTTGGAACCCACACCTAGCCAAGCACGTTAAAGAAACTAGAGAAAGTGCAAAGGTTTGCAACAAGACTAGTCCCAGAGCTAAGAGGTATGTCCTACGAGGAGAGGTTAAGGGAAATCAACCTGACGACACTGGAGGACAGGAGAGATAGGGGGGACATGATAACGACTTACAAAATACTGAGAGGAATAGACAAGGTAGACAAAGACAGGATGTTCCAGAGATTGGACACAGTAACAAGGGGACACAGTTGGAAGTTGAAGACACAGATGAATCACAGGGATGTTAGGAAGTATTTCTTCAGCCACAGAGTAGTCAGGAAGTGGAATAGTTTGGGAACTGATGTAGTGGAGGCAGGATCCATACATAGCTTTAAGCAGAGGTACGATAAAGCTCATGGTTTAGGGAGAGTGACCTAGTAGCGACCAGCGAAGAGACGGGGCCAGGAGCTTGGAGTCGACCCCTGCAACCTCAACTAGGTGAGTACAACTAGGTGAGTACACACACACACACACACACGCGCGCGCACACACACACACACACACACACACACACACACACACACACACACACACACACACACACACACACACACACACACACACAGATCAACCATCGTTCATACTCGACCATTTTTAAATTTCGACAGCTGCCATCATTTTATCAAAATATTGACAGCTTGAGCCGAAGTTTTAATTGGAAAAACAGATGCAAAAATTCCTCCCATGGAAATTTTCTCCCACGGCAGAAGTTCCATAATAAACCTATTTTTTTCCCCCAGTATCAGCAAATTCTGATTGTCAAATTAGGAACTTTTGTGGTCAATTGGGAAATAAGGAACTTTTGGGGTTGATTTGGAAATTGGGAATTTTGGAACTTTTGGGGTCGGTTGGGAAATTGAAGACTGAGACACTTATGCAACATATGGGAATCTTTATTAAGGAAACGTTTCGCCATGCAGTGACTTCATCAGTCCAATACAAAGCAGAAAGGTGTAAGGAGAGGAGGAGTTTTAGGTAATCAGTCCCTCAGCCTGGAGTCGATGTGTACAGTCCATCAATCTTGTAGAATGTACAGCATAGGGCCGTAGACGTGGCTTATATACTGTAGTGAGGTGAGGTGAAGCAGGAGGAGGCGGGGTCATAGTGGTACCATCCACTAGACTAAGTAGGTCTTCGTGCAAAGGTTGGATAAGTGTTGAAGAATTATTTGTATCAAGATCCCATGATGCTGCAGTGTCTGACAGTTGTGATGAATGGTTTAAAACCGACAAGTTGAAGATTGACACAATTATGCAACATATGGGAATCTTTATTGAGGAAACGTTTCGCCACACAGTGGCTTCATCAGTCACTGTAGATGGTACCACTATGACCCCGCCTCCTCCTGCTTCGCCTCACCTAACTACAGTATAAACGCCACGTCGACTCCAGGCTGAGGGACTGATTAGCTCAAACTCCTCCTCTCTTTACACCCTTCTGCTTTGCATTGGACTGATGAAGCCCTATGTGGCGAAACGTTTCCTGAATAAAGATTCCTATATGTTGCATAAGTGTCGAAATTCTTCAAGCTGTCGGTTTTCAAAACCATTTATCACAGTTTGGAAGTAAAAATTTTTTAGGTCGATTGGGAAATTAGGAAATTTTGGAACGATTAAGAATTTATGAAATTTTGGGTTCAATTGGGAAATTAGGAACGTCAGGGGTCCATTAGAAAATTAGGAGATTTTGGGGTCGATTAGGAAATCTTCGGGTCGATTGGGAAATGAAATTTTGTGGTCTAGTGTTGGAAGAATATTTTCCCCAGTTGGGAATCCTGTGTGTGAAGGATAATAATGGAGTCCTCCACTCTTGTGGTTCCTGATGAACCTGGCTGTGGTTCATACATTGCACTGCGTGTAGCCCTAACTTCTCACATCATAAAAATCTTCGAAAGAGTGATGAGACGGCAGGTTACAAATTTCATGGAGCAGCACAACCAACATAACCCGATTATTATTATTATTATAATCAAAAGAAGCGCTAAGCCACAAGGGCTATACAGCGCTGCAGGGTAGGGAAGGAAGCGAGGGTATTGGGCGGCAGAAGGGGGGAGGGATGATCAGTGGTTACAGAAAACAGCGGGGCAGGGGATAGTACGGGGGTAGAGGGCAGCAAGAGATTGAGGTAGAAAGGGCTGAAGGTATCATCAGAATTTGTGAAGTCAGTTGTTGTCAAAAAGTTAATGAGAGAGTCCGGATGAAAGGTGGGTCCATCAGCGAGAAGGTAAGGTAAAGAGAGAGCAGCGGAGCGAAGACGACGTTGGAGGTATATTCTGCGTGCTCGTTGATAAAGTGGATAACATAACCCGAACCAGCATGGTTTTACAGCAGGACGATCATGTCTGTCACAGCTGCTGAACCATTATGACAGAATTACGGAGGCACTGGAAGACGACCAAAACGCAGGTGTGATTTACACAGATTTTGCAAAGGAGTTTGACAAATGCGATCATGGAGTGATAACGCACAAAATGAAGGCCATGGGCATTACGGGGAAGGTAGGCAGATGGATTTTCGGGTTCCTAACACACAGAACACAAAATGTAGTAGTGAACAGAGCAAGATCCAGCATCAGTGAGGTCAAAAGCTCAGTGCCTCAAGGCACTGTCCTGGCACCTCTGCTGTTTCTCATCCTCATAGCAGACATAGATAAAAACACCCGGCACACTTTTGTATCATCATTTGCAGATGACACTAAAATAAGCATGAAAGTCACTACGGTAGAGGACACTGAAAAATTACAGGAAGACATAAACAGGGTTTTCCAGTGAGCAGTGAAGAACAACATGACGTTCAATGTTGATTAAGTTCCAGCTGCTTAGGTATGGAAAGAATGAAGAACTCAAAAGGAACATTATATACAAAACTCAAGTGAGTCACCAAATTAGAAGGTTAAGACAAGTAAAAGAAATGGGAATAATTATGTCACGGACCTTTCTTTTAAAGACCATAAACAAGACAAAGATCACGACAGCCAGGAAGATGACGGGTGTGGGTATTGACACTTTGTCAATAAAGGAATATTGCGATGGTGCACTGTCTTCAAATCACTAGTGCTCCCTCACTTAGAATATGCTCAGTTGTTGGACGGCCCGTTCAAGAGGAGAAAATATCAGATCTGTGAAACAAATCAGAGATCGTTTCTACGCTAACATTTAAGCCTGGTAAAGCACCTAAACTACTGGGAGAAACGCCTGCAAGTCTTGAACATTTACTCATTGGAGCGGGGAGAGAGAGGTACATGATAATATATCCTGGAGGTACTCGAGGCTTGGTCCCAAATTGCACAGCCACCCCCTTAAACAACATTACTGGAGTGAGAGATATGGGAGGAAGTGTAAAATAAACCCAGTGAGGAGGGGTGCGGTGGGCACAATAAGAGAAACACTGTATTCAAATCAGGGAGTCCCAGACTTTGCAACATCTTACCAGAAAGATATCTGAAACACTCTGGAACAAGTGTTGATGCCTTCAGGAGGAAACCCAGACAAGTATCTTCACAGGTTGTCCAGATCAACCTAGGCTGTGTTGGATGTGTGCGGCAGCGGGCCTCCAGCGCAACAGCCTGGTAGAACCAGGCAAGAGCCAGACAGCCTGAGCCCATGCCGGGCTCGGAGTGTTAGTGCAAACTTTAGATTAGAAACTTTTCATTGGTCAAAGATATAGACTAGCAGAGTTTTGAAGGGACGGGAGCTGGAGGTTGTTGCTATCCTTGCTGGTGTGAGATATCTAAAGAAGATAAATTCTGTGGTAACAGTAGTGGCCTTTGCTAACCTTTCCAGTGTGGGAAAAAATATTGTAAACGATACCAAACTTGACAGTTAAGTTCCTGGGACCTTGGTTCTCGAACCTCGGTTCCTGGGTCCTTGCGTCCTGGACCTTTGTTCTGGACCTTGGTTCCGAACCTCGGTTCCCGAACCTAGGTCACAGATCCTAGGTTCCTGGACCTTGGTTTTTCCCTGGATTTTGGTTCTAGGACATTGGTTCCAGAACCTCGAGTGTCCTGGACCTTGGTTCCATCCACATGTTGGTTCCTGGACTGGTTCCTCCACATGTTGGTTCTAGACCTTGGGTTCCTCACCATGATGTTATGGTGCTCGGTTCCTGCACATTTCGTATGAATTTGTTATCCTCTGTAGCAAGCATTTTCGTGTTTGTAATGGGCAAAAACCTGGGTACATCACCAGGCATAACACCGTAAAAAGATCCCAAACTCACCTGGAAAACACCAGGACAAAACACCTGGGGAAAAATAACCAGGAAAATACAAGCAAACACCTGGAAAAAATTACCAGGTAAACACCAGGCAAGCACCTGGAAAAACAGGCAAACACCTAGAAAAACAGCAGGTAAACACCTGCGAAAAAACAGGAGACAAAACCAGGAAAAATGGCAGGCAAGCACTGGAAAATCACCAGACAAAATCTGGAAAAACACAGGCAAGCACCTGGGAAAAACACCAGACCCCCAAAACATTGGAAAAACACCAGGCAAGGCACTGGAAAAAACCAGGCAAGCACCTGGAAAATCACCAGACAAACATTTCCGGAAAATCACCAGCAAGCAGTGGAAAATCACCAGACAACATTGGGAAAACACACAGGCAAGCACCTGGAAAAACACCAGACAAACATTGAAAACACCAGGCAAGCACCTGAAAAAACACCAGACAACATTGGTAAAAAACCAGGCAACACCGAAAACACCAGTCAAAACATTTGGAAAAACACCAGTCAAGCACCCAGATAACCAAACATCAGACAATTCAACCTAGCAAAAACACTGTTTTTCCAGGTGTTTGCCTGTCTTCCAATTACTAAAGCCACCACATCTGCTTGATGTAAGGAACGCTACAAGACTGAAGGGTTCCTGTGTTACAGCCTTCAGAATAATGGTTTGTTAACCACCACCACACTGGATTGAAATTTAACACCAGTTATTTAACACCATTCATGTTTTCTAACAACAGTATTTAACCAACAGCATGGTTTCTAACAACCAGTATTTCACACAGTCATGTTTCTAACAAACCCAGTATTTAAACCACCAGTCATGTTTCTAACAGAACCAGTATTTAACACCAGTCTTGTTTATAACAACAGTATTTAAACCAACAGTATGTTTCTAACAACCAGTATTTAACACCAGTCTTGTTTTAACAACCATATCTTAACCAACAGTCATGTTTCTTACAACCAGTATTTAACCACCAGTCATGTTTCTAACAACCAGTTTTTAACCAACTGTCATTTGTTCTAACAACCAAGTATTTAACCAACTGCCCATGTTTCTAACAACCAGTATTTATCCACCAGTCATGTTTCTAACAACCAGTATTTAACCAACAGTCTGTTACTTAACAACCATTATTTAACCACCAGTCATGTTTCTAACAACCAGTTATTTAACCACAGTCATGTCTCTAACATCCAGTATTTAACCACCAGTATGTTTCTAACAACAAGTATTTACCAACAGTCATGTTTCTAACACCTAGTATTTAACAACCAGTCATGTTATTTCTTAACAACCAGTATTTAGCCACCCTGTCATGTTTCTAACAACCAGTATTTAACCACAGTCATGTGTTTCTAACAACCAGTATTTAACCAACAGCCATGTTTTCTAACATCCAGTATTTAACCACCAGTCATGTTTCTAAACAACCAGTATTTAACCAACTGTAATTGTTTTCTAACAACCAGTATTTAACAAGTCTTGTTTCTAACAACCAGTATTTAACCAACAGTCATGTTTCTAACAACCAGTATTTAACCACCGCAGTCATGTTTCTAACAACCAGTCATTTAACCAGTCTGTTTCTAAACAACCGTATTTTAACAACAGTCATTGTTTCTAACAACCAGTATTTAACCAACAGTCATGTTTCTAACAACCAGTATTTAACCACCAGTATGTTTTCTAACAACCAGTAGTTAACCACCAGTCATGTTTCTAACAACCAGTATTTAACCCACAAGTCATGTTTCTAACACTAGTATTAACCACCAGTCATGTTCTAACAACCAGTAATTTAACCACCAGTCATGTTCTCTAACAACAGTATTTAACCAAGTCATGTTGTTCTAACAACCAGTCTTACACACCCCCCCACCCCCGTCAATTAACAACCATTATGTAACCAGCAATCAAGCATTCTAGCAGCAGTATCTAACCAGTCAAGTATTAAACAAACTCCAGTCAAATTTCCTAAGCATCTAAATGAACGAGGTCAGACCCTCTTCAAAACCCTCAAGCTGGGGGAAAGCAAATTTGGGTGCACATCAAACGAGGGGAGGTCAGACCTTCCTTATCTCGTTAAATCTTGTCTCGTTCAATGCAGTTCTTTGCCGTGTATGCGACGCCTCAGAGGCCTCCGTTCTATTACCTTCATTACGGTTAATGACGCTACGGCGGAACTGCACGCTCACGTCAAGGAAAGAAAAATAGATTTTTTTTTACCTTGTTTGTAAAAATTGTAAAGATGCAATTAAAAATTTTAATAAACTCGGATTGTTTTTTTGGGGGAGGGCAGGGGGCAGATTTTTTTGAAGCGGGATTGTGACGTATGTGTGTTTGTGTTGTTGGTGTATATGCTTATATATATATATATATATATATATTATTATTATATATATTTTATATATATATACTCGCACCTATATATTATATTTATTTTATATATATATATATATATTATAATGCTTAGAATTTCGCAAGAACGGGCAAAATAATCACAAACACTGATTCTGGCCGAAGGAGACTCGAAACTACGAACATTGGAACACGGGTGTACGCATGTGCTTTACCGACCTTAACCGCCACTGGACCTTGTTCCAAGGTTCGTAGGTTCGAGCATCTTTCGGCAATGAGATCTGTGTTCGTGAATATTTCGCTCTTCTGCGAATTCTAAGCATTGTAGTAAAAATTCTCAGTCCGGTCGATGCATGCAGGAGTTGAGATGAAAAGCTGTAAAGATCCTGACAGAAAAAAGCTGCTGCCTGGGATAAAGACGTCTAGCGTGAGCTGCGGCACCAAGGTATTTGGATCCAGTGTGGTTACTGTCGGTAAAAGCTGCGTATCTTGTTCCAAGGTTAGTAGGTTCGAATATACTTCGGCCAGTGATCAGTGTTTGTATATTATTTTATAAATATTTATATATTTTTATTTTATAGCATTATTATATATATATTTATGTTATATTTATTTTATATTATATATATATATTTATTTTTATTTTTTTATATCATTTATTTTATATTAATATTTATTTATTATATATATTATATATCTTTATTTATATTTATATATTATAATTTTATAATATTTTTATATATATTTATATATATATATTTATTTATATATTTATTTATAAATAATTTTTTTATATAATATATATTTATTTTTATATTTATATTGTTATATGAGTTATTATTATTTTTTTATATATATATATATGTATTTATATATATATATTATATTTATATTTAATAATATATATATATATATTTATATATATATTTATTATATTTTATAATTATTATATTTATATATATTTATTTTTTAATATATATATATATATATATTTATTATTTATTTTATATATATTTTATATATATAATATTTATATATATGTTTATTATAATATATATATATATATATATATATACATATATATTATATATTATATATTTTATATTAACTATATATATATTATCATTTTATAATATATATATATATATATGTATATGTTATAATATATATTATATATTTATTTTTTAATATATTATATTATATTATATTTTTTATTAACTATTTATATATATATATATCATTTTATAATATATATATAATATATATATATATATATATCTATTTTATAATAATATATATATATTATTAATATTTTTATAATATATATATATATATATATTTTTTATAACATATATATATGATATATATATATATTTATATATATATATATATATATATATATTTATTTATATATTTCAGCAAACGGCCGTATTCTGATCAGGGTCGAAAATGATGAACCATTGCATGTAACTTTTAAATGTCCAGATTAAGGTAACACTGATAATAACCAAAGTGATGTACGTACCTCAGCTTCAAGGATCAACACTCTGAAAAATATTCTGAACGAAAGATTACCAGCAAATTGATAAAAGTGTCAACCTATCAGCACTTTCTTTTTGTAAGTTCTCATATCCATCCTGTTCATCCTCCTGCTGTTGTGACAGTTGTGAAAGTTATATTATCCATCCTGTTATCTCCTGCGCTGTTGTGACCAGTTGTTGAAAGTTCTCATTATCAGCATGTTATGACTCCTGGACTGTTGTGACCAGTTGTGAAGTCTCATTATCCATTCTGTTACCCTCCTGGCTGTTGTGACCAGTGATGAATCTGTGCAAGTAAGTCTTCGAGTTCTCACAGGGTTTTTTTGGAAAATGTGTGTTGGAGAGTTTTAGTGATCTGTGTTTATTTATTGTAGCTGACAATCTTGTGGAGCTGGGTTATTGTAATGGCTAGGGATGACCTCAGTGGTCCAGGGCTGCAACGGCAATAGTATATGTAATGTTGCATTTCTTGCTGTTTGACGTAAACACTGTGTTCCAGCAGTCTGGTATTTGGGTGAGTGTGTCAAGAAGGTTGCTCTCTCTGAAGTATCTTCTACGACCTGATCTATATACGACCTGATCTCTCTACGACTGATCTCTCTTGCGACCCGCTCTTTCTAAGACCCACTTTCTCTAGACCTGGCTCTAAGGACCGCTTTCTCCTATCGTACGACCTGCTCTAAGACCGCTTTCTCTAGGATGCTCCAAGACCAGCTTTCTCTAGACCCACTTCTTACGACTTCTCTACGGCCTTTCTCTATGACCCGCTTCCACGGTACCTATACTACCCGCTCCACGACTCTCTACTACCCGCTCACGATCTGCTCTACGACTTCTCTCCCCGGCCTGCTCTCTACGACCTCTACAACCAACTATTACGACCCCATCTTGACAGACCCATACGATACAACTCCCTCTCTCCTACGATCCTGCTCTCTACGGACTTCCCTCTCCTTCGACCTCTCCAGTAAAAGGAACATTTAGAAGACAGTTAAAACGAACAGTTAAAAACCAAGAGAATTACAAGAGGAAAAGAGTGTGGTTAAACCAACGACCCCCCCCCCTATGATGTCACGCCCACACCGCATACAACACACGAACTGTTATATATCTGTGTATATACACCTCATAGTTAATCCATCTTAAGTACAATAAATAACCAACAGAAGCAACTGGAAACAATAAAACCTAACAGAAGTCAAGAACAACAATTAACAAACAGTAAAACGGATCAATTAAACTACCTAAACCCGAATTAAACGAACAGTCAGAACCTTTATAAGCCACAGTGAGAAGAAAGTTAAACTCAGTTTTAAGGAAGAGTTAACCAGTATAAGGAAGATGTTTTAAACCAGTATAAGGAAGAGTTAAACCAGTATAAGGAATGAGTTAAACCAGTATAAGGAAGAGTTTTTAAACAGGTGGTATAACGAGTACACTGCTTCTAGACGTTAACGACAGGCGGAGTTACTTGGCATTTTTTTCTACTGCCCAAAATTTAAGGTTACGAGACTCACGAAGTATGAACTTTTAAGGAAATGTTGGGAATACTTGGGAAATGTTGGGAATTATTGGGATGTGGGAATTTGGGAATATTGGGGAACGTTGGAAAATGTTGGGGAATATTGGGAATGTTGGGGAATATTGGGAAATGTTGGAAATGTTGAGGAATATTGGGAATGTTGGGGAATATTGGGAATATTGGGGAACGTTGGAAATGTTGGGGAATATTGGGAATGTTAGGGAATGTTGAGGAATATTGGGAATGTTGGGGAATATTGGGGAACGTTGGAAATGTTGGGGAATATTGGGAAATGTTGGAAATGTTGAGGAATATTGGGAATGTTGGGGAATGTTGGAATGTTGGAAATGGTTTTGGGGAATTATTTGGAATGTTGGGGAATGTTGGAAATGTTGGGGAATATTGGGGAATGTTGGAATATTGGGAATGTTGGGGAATATTGGGAATGTTGGGGAATGTTGGAAATGTTGGGGAATGTTGGGGAATGTTGGGAAATATTGGGAATGTTGGGGAAATTGGGAATGTTGGAAATGTTGGGGAATATGGGAAATGTTGGGAATGTTAGGGAATATTGGTGATTTGGGATGTTGGAAATGTTGGGGAAGATGTTGAGGGGAATATTGGGACATGTTGGGTGAATATTGGGGGAATGTTGGAAATGTTGGGAATATTGGGGGAATGTTGTGGTAATGTTGGGGAATATTGGGGAATGTTGGAAATGTTGGGGAATATTTGGAATGTTGGGGAATGTTGGAAATGTTGGGGAATATTGGGGAATGTTGGAATATTGGGAATGTTGGGGAATGTTGGAAATGTTGGGGAATATTGGGGAATGTTGGAAATGTTGGGGAATGTTGGGAATGTTGGAAATGTTGGGGAATGTTGGGAATGTTGGATTGTTGGGAATATTGGGGAATGTTGGAAATGTTGGGGAATGTTGGAAATGTTGAAAGTGTTTGGGAATGTTGGGAATGTAGCAAGTGTGGCTAGATTTGTAGCGGAAGTCGCTAAGTTTAGAGAGAATTGTGTGATTGGTACCCCCTCTCTCCTCCACCTTCTCCCTCCCTCCCTCCCTCTCGCTCTCATTTTCTCTTCCCCACACTTATTCCTCCTAAACCTTTCTCCATAGGATATTTTCCCACAGGTAATACTTCACTCTCAGGTAATACTCATATAGTTAATACACTCGCGTAATACTTACAGGTAATACACTCCCTCCTTCTCTCCTTTTCGTGAGTGTGACTTTGTAAATGGTCCAGGTCGGACCGAAACGTCGTCGTAAGCTTCCTCTTCTATGTGCAGGTTATTTGTGTACAATACACTCAGGTAATACTCAGAAAGGTATTACATTAATTAAAGGTATTCCATTACTTAATAAAATTACAAAGACTAATGACTGTCATTTCCAACACCTTTCTCTCCCTCACTACACACACACACACACACACACACACACACACACACACACCACACACACACACACACACACACACACACACACACACACACAAAACACACACCACACAAAACACACACACACACAACAAACCACACACACACAAAACACACACACACAAACACACACACACACACACACACAACACACACACAACACACACACACACACACACACACACACACACACACACACACACACACACACACACACACACACACACACACACACACACACAAAACACACACACACACACACACACACACACACAAAACACACACACATAACACAAAACCACACACACACAAACACACACACACAAACACACACACACACAAAACACACACACACAACACACACACACACACACACAACACACACACACAACACACACACAAAACACACACACAAAACACACACACACACACACACACACACACACACACACACACACACACATCACACACACACACACACACACACACACACAACCTATTTTTACTCCTGTTATTAGTAATATTTCAACATCGCCTGATTCTGGTTCATTACCAGGAGCCTCAAAGCTCCTTGTTGTTGTCTCGCTTCGCCCTTAATAAGAACCAGGGGGCACAATACGGGCGAAATATCACCCTGGTAATCTGTGGGTCAGGTAAAACTCCCGTAAAAAGAACAAAACATCTCTGGTATCTTTTCTGGGTCGCAATTCCCTCCGCGAAATCCCGCAAAATCCCGCGAAATCCCGCGTTTCCAAGCCATTTCGTCTGGCTGAAGTTGAGCCATATGGCTGTTTTTGTTTGAAGTCAGCCATGAAGGTGGCTGAGCTGCCTCGGTAATCACCGTCATTCACCACACAACAGTTTGTTTATTCTCGCGGGAACCTTACTCAACTATACTTAATTGATTTATATATATAAACAATTGTCTTCTGACGAAATTTATATACTACTAGCACCACCACTAACACCAGCACCACCACTAGTGCCACCACCATCACTAGTACCACCACCATCACTAGTACCTCTACCATCACTAGTACCACCACCATCACTAGTACCACAACCACCACTAGTACCACCACCACCACGAGTACCACCACCATCACTAGTACCACAACCACTAGTACCACCATCACTAGTACCACCACCACCACTAGTACCACTACCACCACTAGTACCACCACCACCATTAGCACCACCACCACCACTAGTACCACCACCACCACTAGTACCACCATCACTAGTACCACCACCACCACTAGTACCACCACCATCACTAGTACCACCACCACCACTAGTACCACCACCACCACTAGTACCACCACCACCACTATACCACCACCATCACTAGTACCACCACCACCACCACTAGTACCACCACCATCACTAGTACCACCACCACTAGTACCACCACCATCACTAGTACCACCACCACCACTAGTACCACCACCACCACTAGTACCACCATCCACTAGTACCACCACCACTAGTACCACCACCATCACTAGTACCACCACCACCACTAGTACCACAACCACCACTAGTACCACCACCATCACTAGTACCACCATCACTAGTAACATCACCACCACCACTAGTACCACCACCACCACTAGTACCACCACCACCACTAGTCCACCACCATCACTAGTACCACCACCACCAACTAGTACCACCACCATCACTTAGTACCACCACCACCACTAGTACCACCACCACCACTAGTACCAACCACCACCCACCACTAGTACCACCACCATCACTAGTACCACCACCACTAGTACCACCACCATCACTAGTACCACCACCACCACTAGTACCACCACCATCACTAGTACCACCACCACCACTAGTTACCACCACCACCACTAGTACCATCACTAGTACCAACACTAGTACCACCACCACCACAACTAGTACCACCACCACCATTAGCCCACCCCACCACTAGTACCACCACCACCACCACTAGTACCACCACCACCATTAGCACCACCACCACCACTAGTACCACCACCATCACTAGTACCACCACACACCACTAGTACCACCACCACCATTAGCCACCACGCCACCACTAGTACCACCACCATCACTAGTACCACCACACTAGTACCACCACCACCACTAGTACCACCACCACCATCACTAGTACCACCACCACTAGTACCACCACCACCATTAGCACCACCACCACCACTAGTACCACCACCATCACTAGTACCACCACCATCACTAGTACCACCACCACCACCACTAGTACCACCACCACCACTAGTACCACCACCATCACTAGTACCACCACCACCACTATACCACCACCACCATCACTAGTACCACCACCACCACCACTAGTACCATCACCACCACTAGTACCACCACCACCACCATCACTAGTACCACCACCACCACCACTAGTACCATCACCACCACTAGTACCACCACCACTACAGATGGATTTTCGGGTTCCTAACACACAGAAAGAACACAAAATGTAGTAAACAGAGCAAGATCCAGCATCAGTGAGGTCAAAAGCTCAGTACCTCAAGGCACTGTCCTGGCACCTCTGCTGTTTCTCATCCTCATAGCAGACATAGATAAAAACACCCGGCACACTTTTGTATCATCATTTGCAGGTGACACTAAAATAAGCATGAAAGTCACTACGGTAGAGGACACTGAAAAATTACAGGAAGACATAAACAGGGTTTTCCAGTGAGCAGTGAAGAACAACATGACGTTCAATGTTGATAAGTTCCAGCTGCTTAGGTATGGAAAGAATGAAGAACTCAAAAGGAACATTATATACAAAACTCAAGAGAGTCACCAAATAGAAGGTAAGGAACACGTAAAAGACCTGGGAATAATTATGTCAGCTGACCTTTCTTTTAAAGACCATAACAAGACAAAGATCACGACAGCCAGGAAGATGACGGGGTGGGTATGACAACTTTCAATATAAGGGAAAATAATGCCGATGGTGACACTCTTCAAATCACTAGTGCTCCCTCACTTAGAATATTGCTCAGTGTTGACGGCCCCGTTCAAAGCAGGAGAAATATCAGAGCTGGAACAAATACAGAGATCGTTTACGGCTCACATTAAGCCTGTAAAGCACCTAAACTACTGGGAACGCCTGCAAGTCTTGAGCATGTATTTACTGGAGCAGAGGAGAGAGAGGTACATGATAATATATACCTGGAAGGTACTCGAGGGCTTGGTCCCAAATCTGCACACTGCCATAACAACATACTGGAGTGAGAGATATGGGAGGAAGTGTAAAATAAACCCAGTGAGGAGCAGGGGTGCGGTGGGCACAATAAGAGAACACTGTATCAACATCCGGGGTCCCAGACTTTTCAACATCTTACCAGAAGATATCAGAAACACTGCTGGAACAAGTGTTGAAGCCTTCAGGAGGAAACTGGACAAGTATCTTCACCAGGTGCCAGATCAACCAGGCTCTGATGGATATGTGGGGCAGCAGGCCTCCAGCAGCAACAGCCTGGTTGACCAGGCAAGAACCAGACGAGCCTGGCCCATGGAAGGGCTCAGAGAGTAGTGACGTTTTCGAAACTCTTCAACGGTATATCAAAGGTTAAAAGCCACCACCACCACTAGTACTAGTACCACCACCACTTGTACCACCACTAGTAGCACTACCACTAGTACCCCCACCAACTAGCACCACCACCACTAGCACCATCACACACACACACACACACACACCACACACACACACACAAACACACACACACACACACACACACACACACACACACACACAACACGCACCTCACACACACACACACACACACACACACACACACACACACAACACACACACACACACACACACACAGTGCAAGTGCAAAGGTTTGCAACAAGACTAGTCCCAGAGCTAAGAGGTATGTCCTACGAGGAGAGGTTAAGGGAAATCAACCTGACGACACTGGTGACAGGAGAGATAGGGGGACATGATAACGACATACAAAATACTGAGAGGAATTGACAAGGTGGACAAGACAGGATGTTCCGGAGATTGGACACAGTAACAAGGGGACACAGTTGGAAGCTGAAGACACAGATGAATCACAGGGATGTTAGGAAGTATTTCTTCAGCCACAGAGTAGTCAGTAAGTGGAATAGTTTGGGAAACGATGTAGTGGAGGCAGGATCCATACATAGCTTTAAGCAGAGGTATGATAAAGCTCACGGCTCAGGGAGAGTGACCTAGTAGCGATCAGTGAAGAGGCGGGGCCAGGAGCTCGGACTCGACCTCCGCAACCTCAACTAGGTGAGTACAACTAGGTGAGTACACACACGCACACATACACACACACACCTGGAATTAACCAGGCCTTCTCCCACAAGAGGTCAGTGCCTAATAGTAATTATCCGGGTTGTTGGTGCTGGCTAAATGCAGTCCAACCTATGCACCACAGTCTGGGTGTTCAGGAACTGACGTGTACTTAGCTCAGTGGTGACGTGTACTTAGCTCAGTGGTGACATGTACTTAGCTCTGTGAAGACCTGTTTGTGTGCTCTCTGTGAATCTGAACCAGGATGCCCTCTCTTGAGCAACTTTACCAGCAGCTGAGAGAAGAGCTCAGAGTTGCTAAGCTGGAGATACGGCGATTAACGGAGGAGAACAAGAGGATTCGTAGTAATCCTCCTGTTGTGATTCCCAGGTTAAGAGGGGAGCTTGGTCAGTGGCCGGGCAACATGGAACCAAGCTGAGGATCAAGAAAACGGTTGGAGAGCAGAGAAACAATGAGAAACCAGAAGACTACCGTGGAAACTTCCAACCCATTCTCCGTGCTACCTGACGAATGTGAGTGTTCTACTGGGAATGCCACAACGAGCACAAAGGAGCATTGCAGACGTGAGTGAGACCATCCTAGAAACCCCAACGAAGACCATCGAGAACGTCTTGACGAATTCCACAAGTGGTGTAATGCTACCTGACGAATGTGAGTCGACTACTGGGAGCATCACGAAGGACGACACCAAGGAAGGTAAACACATTGTTGTTGTTGGGGATAGCCAGATTAGGTACATGGATAGGGCATTCTGCTTGACGGATAGGAGTAGGGGGCAGAGAGTGTTTTTTCCTGGGGCTGGGATGAAGGATATTGTTAGCCGTCTGGATGACATCATGAGAGATAATGGGAGCAATCCTATTATCTGTCTCAGTGCTGGAGGCAACGATGTTGGCAGACGTAGAGTGAGGACCTGATTAGCAGTATAGGTCAGCTATAGAGTAATTAGGAGGAAGGGTGGGAAACCTGTCATATGTGCATTTTGCCAAGGAGAGGAGTTGGAAATGAATGGTTGTCCAGAGCAATTGGTGTCTATTGCATGGCTGGACAAATACTGTAAGGAAAATGCGGTAACATTCATTGACAACTGGGACCTCTTCTATGGCAGAAATGACATGTATGCCAGGATGGGGTTCACTTATCTAGGTGTGGGGTGGGAGCACTGGCCAACGCAGTGGAGGGAGCTGTTAGGTCTTTAAAACTAGGAATAGTTAGTGGTATGGGTTTTTGGCGGGAAAACTGTGAAGTCGCAGGGTAGTAATATGAGTACTAGGAGAACTAGTAATAGGCAAAATGAGGTGGATATTGGAAAGCCAGTGGCATTAATTGACAAGGGCAGTAATAGGTTTAGTGAATAACAGAAAGGTGCAGGAAGGTAAAGAGAGAGGAGGGTCTTTAAATATTTATTACGCAAATAGTCGCAGTGCTAGGAATAAGATGGACGAGTTGAGGACTAGTTGCTAGTGCAGGTAACATTGATGTATTTGCCATAACTGGACGGGGTTTTAAATTTAAAAAAGTCGGGACATGCCTGCAGAATGTCACATTCAGGGTTTTAAATTGTTCCAAGTAGATAGTATCGGGAAGGGGAGTGGGGTGGCATTGTATGTCCGAGATCGCTTGAACTGTTGCATAAAAACGGGTATTAAGTCTGAAGTAACACATACAGAGTCTGTTTGGGTAGAATTTTCAGAGGGAATGAAAAATTAATTTTAGGTGTGATATACCGTCCCCCAAATTTAGATAGGGATCAGGGGAGACTACTAGGGAAGGAAATTGTTAGGGCCACAAGGCACGATAATGTAGTAATTCTAGGAGACTTTAACTTTAGTCATATTGATTGGAATTTCTTGACTGGGAATTTAGAATCATACGATTTCTTAGAAGTAGTTCAGGATTGTTTTTTGAAGCAGTTTGTGACAGAACCTACAAGGGGTAATAACCTGCTTGACTTAGTTCTGGCAAACAATGAATCCCTTGTTAATAATTTAGAAGTTTCAGAGGAACTGGTGCTAGCGACCACAAATCAATTACATTTAGCATTGAATGGAAGTATGATAGTAGGGATAACTCAGTAACAGTCCCAGATTTTCGCTTAGCAGATTACGATGGGCTTAGAGAACACTTATCATCTGTTGAAATGGGTTAACGAAGAGAGCTATCAATATGACAGTTTTCTGAACACCATACATGCTGCTCAAAGAACGTTTATTCCGTATAAAGAAATAGATCAAATAGAAATGACCCAAAATGGATGAATAATAGGCTGAAATATCTACTAGGGCATAAAAAGGAATTTATAGGCGTATCAAAAGAGTGAGGGTCATCTTATGAATCAGTATATTGACTTTAAAGAGGGACATTAAAAGGGATAAGAATAGCTAAAAGGGACTATGAAATTAAAGTTGCTAGGGATTCTAAAATAACCCAAAAGCATTTTTCCAGGTATATAGAAAAAAAGTCAGAGATAAGATAGTCCCCTTAAAAATACATGGGCATCTTACTGACAAAGAGAATGAAAGTCTCATTTTAAATAATTATTTTCTCTGGGTTTTTTACACAGAAACACTAATAATATTCCAGTAATTAATTTTTATAGTGGCCAGAAGAAATAAATTATGTAAACATCACAGTCACTAGTGAAATGGTTGTGAAGCAGATAGACAGACTGAAGCAAAATAAGTCACCGGGGCCCCATGAGGTTTTTCAAGGGTTCTTAAGGGAAAGCAAAATGGAACTCTGTGACCAATTAACTAATATTTTTAATTTATCTCTTCAAACAGTGTAGTGTCTGATATGTGGGAAAATGGCTAATGTAATTCCTATTTTTAAAACAGGGACAAGTCGTTACCGTCAAATTACCCCCCAATAAGCCTGACCTCAATTGTAGGCAAATTACTAGATCAATTATAGCTGAGATTATAAGAAAATTTTTATAATCAAAAAGAAGCGCTAAGCCACAAGGGCTATACAGCTGAATTATAAAAAGCCATCTCGATAAGCATAGCTTATTAATGATACTCAGCATGGATTCACAAGAGGCCGGTCTTGTCTAAATAATTATTAACTTTCTTCAGTAAAGCTTTTGAGGCTGTTGACCAACGATAAAGAATTTGATATTATTTACTTAGATTTTAGTAAGGGTTTTGATAGAATTCCGCACCATAGACTGTTAAAGAAAGTGGCAGTCATGGCATTGGGAAAAGTGCTCTCGTGGATCGAATCATGGCTCACAGACAGGAAGCGAGAGTGTCCATAAATGGGGGTTTAAAACCGAGTGGGGGTCAGTAAACAAGTGGCGTTCCACAGGGGTCAGTTTTGGGCCCGTTGTTGTTTATAATAAATTTGAACATTAAAAAAACAATGGGAATCTTTATTCAAAACGTTTCGCCAAAACGGGGCTTCACAGTAAATACAAAAGAAGGCGTAAGGGAAGGAGGATATAGGTTTTCAACCCCCCTGGAGTCGGGGTTTTTATCCTCAATCTTGTAGAATGTACAGAAAGGGGCCGTAACGGGCTTATATATTATGGGGGATTTGAAGCAGACGGGGGGGGATCAAGGGGTACCACCACTAGTCGAAGTAGGTTTGCCAAAGGGTTGACCTACTTCGATTGGTGGTCCCACAGATCCCGCCTCCTCGCTTAAGCCCTCTACAGTAAAAACCCTCTAGGGCCCTAGCGTACTTCAAAAAGTTGGGGACTGAACACATGACCCCATTAGGATGATTACCTCTTTCCCTCCTCCCTTACCCTTTCCCTTTTTGTTTTGGACATGAACCATGTGTGCGAAACTTTTTCCTGTAAAGTTCCATATGCGCTAAGTGTCTCAATTTTTCAATTTTCGGTTTTAAAACCCATTCAAACACTTAATAATTCAATGTCTTGAAAAGGGAAATTACTATGATATAAAAATTCCGCCGTCCGAAGATAGGTGGGATAATTGTTCAAACAATTTGGGAACTTCAGGAATTTAACAAATCTTTTTTGGGTCAAAAAATGGCAGATGCATTCAATTAGATAAATGAAGGGTTCTGAAGTGGGAGTGTCCATAACCCGACTTATAATTAAAAATGTAAACTTACCATAAATTGCAAAAGGACTTGGGGGTTATGGTAAGCAGCAACCTTAAACCAAACAGCAATGCCTAAGCGTACGTAATAAGGCAAATAGATTACTGGTTTTTATATCAAGAAGGGGTTAAGCACAGAAGTCCAGGGTCATACTGCAGCTTTATACATCATTAGAAAGGGCCTCACCTAGATTAATGCAGCTCAATCGGGTCTCCTTTTAAAAGGGAATGGACAATAAATTCGTTAGAAAACATTCAGCGTGGGATGACTAAATTAATACATCATTAGAAATCTTCATTATGAAAAGATTAAAAGACTCTAATTACATTCACTTGTTAGACGAAGAATAAAGGGGAGACCTGATCGAAGTGTATAAGTGAAGATGGGTATTAATAAAGGGTTTATTAACAAGGTCTTGAGTATATCTCTCCAAGAGAGAACCCGCAGTAATGGATTTAAATTAGATAAGTTTAGATTTAGAAAGGACATAGGAAAGTATTGGTTTGGAAATAGGGTAGTTGATGAGTGGAACAGTCTACCTAGTTGGGTTATTGAGGCTAGGACTTTGGGTAGTTTCAAATTTAGGTTGGATAAATACATGAGTGGGAGGGGTTGGATTTGAGTGGGACTAGCACATCAGAGCTTATTTCTTGTGTAGCATTGAAAATTGGGTTGGACAAATGTTTCGTTAGAGGGATGAATTGTAAAGGACCTGCCTAGTATGGGCCAACAGGCCTCCTGCAGTGTTCCTCCTTTCTTATGTTCTTATGTTCTTAAATACTTCCTTGAAGACAGTCAGATGTCGTAATTCGCCTTATGTATGAAGGGAGTGAGTTGAAGAGTCTTGGTCCCCTTACACTTATTGTGTTACCTTAAGGAAAGTTAGGGAAGAAAGGGAAGAGAAGAGAGTGACAGGGAAAGGAAAGGGAGGGTGGGATTGAGGTGGAAGGGAGGGAGAGAAGGGAATAACAGAGGGAGGCAGGGAGGATAGAATATATATGAAGGGGAACACTCAGAGACAAGAATGTTTTAATGTGACCTCTCGTAGTTACTTCTGACCTCTCGCAGTGACCTCTGACCTCTCGTAGTGACCGACCTCGTGGTGACCTCCGACCTCGTAGTGACCTCTGACCTCTTAGTGACCTCTAACCTCTCGTAGTGACCTCCGACCTCGTAGTGACCTCTGACCTCTTAGTGACCCCTAACCTCTCGTAGTGACCTCCGACCTCGTAGTGACCTCCAACCTCGTACTGACCTCTGACCTATCGTAGTGACCTCCGACCTCTCGTAGTGACCTCTGACCTCTGGTGGTTATGGTAGTGGTGGTGGTGGGCATAGTAGTGGTAATGGTAGCGGTAGTAATGGTGGTGGTAGTAATGGTAGTGGTAATAATGGTAGTGATAGTGATGGTGGTGGTAATAATGATGGTGATAGTAGTGGTGGTGGTAGTTGTGGTGATAGTATTGGTGGTGGCAGTAGTGGTGGTGATAGTAGTGGTGGTAGTGGTAGTAATGGTGGTAGTGGTATTAATGGTGGTGATAGTAGTGGTAGTAATGGTGGTAGTGGTGGTGGTATTAATGGTGGTGATAGTAGTGGTAGTAATGGTAGTGTGGTGGTATTAATGGTGGTGATAGTAGCGGTGGTAATGGTAGTGGTAGTAATAGTGGTAGTAGTAATGGTGGTAGTAGTAGTGGTGATGGTAGTATCTCAAAACTCCAGCCCGTCGCGGGTTCAATCCCGGTCGGGGTATGGTGATGGTAGTAGTAATAATAGTGGTGGTAGTAGTGTTGGTGGTAATACCAGTGATAGTGGTAGTATTGGTGGTAATAGTAGTAGTAGTAGTAGAGAGAGAGAGAGAGAGAGTTAAGTGGTGTGACAGTCTTGAGAGAGTTAAGTGGTGTGACAGTCTTGAGAGAGTTAAGTGGTGTGACAGTCTTGAGAGAGTTAAGTGGTGTGACAGTCTTGAGAGAGTTAAGTGGTGTGACAGTCTTGAGAGAGTTAAGTGGTGTGACAGTCTTGAGAGAGTTAAGTGGTGTGACAGTCTTGAGAGAGTTTAAGTGGTGTGACAGTCTTGAGAGAGTTAAGTGGTGTGACAGTCTTGAGAGAGTTAAGTGGTGTGACAGTCTTGAGAGAGTTAAGTGGTGTGACAGTCTTGAGAGAGTTAAGTGGTGTGACAGTCTTGAGAGGTTAAGTGGTGTGACAGTCTTGAGAGAGTTAAGTGGTGTGACAGTCTTGAGAGAGTTAAGTGGTGTGACAGTCTTGAGAGAGTTAAGTGGTGTGACAGTCTTGAGAGAGTTAAGTGGTGTGACAGTCTTGAGAGAGTTAAGTGGTGTGACAGTCTTGAGAGAGTTAAGTGTATTAACAAGAGAGGGTAATTAAGCGTGGTGATGAAGATAATTAATGGATTACATACCATCTCCTTCCTACACACACACACACGGGGCCAGGAGCTATGACTCGACCCCTGCAACCACAGTTAGGTGCGCGTACACAGACACAGTGTCGAACATCTGAAGGTTCATCTAATAAATTGAACCTCAGGCTTTATCTACTCTATTTAAATCCTATTACACCACGTTCAGTGTTCAGTTAGAACCTCACAGTGTTCAGTTAGAACCTCACGGGCAGAGTTCAGTTAGAACCTCACGTTCAGTGTTCAGTTAGAACCTCACGTTCAGTGTTCAGTTAGAACCTCACGGGTAGTGTTCAGTTAGAACCTCACGTGCAGTGTTCATTTAGAACCTCACGTGCAGTGTTCAGTTAGAACCTCACGGGCAGTGTTCAGTTAGAACCTCAATTGCAGTGTTCAGTTAGAACCTCACGTGCAGTGTTCAGTTAGAACCTCACGTTCAGTGTTCAGTTAGAACCTCACGTGCAGTGTTCAGTTAGAACCTCACGTGCAGTGTTCAGTTAGAACCTCACGGGCAGTGTTCAGTTAGAACCTCACGGGCAGTGTTCAGTTAGAACCTCAATTGCAGTGTTCAGTTAGAACCTCACGTGCAGTGTTCAGTTAGAACCTCACGTGCAGTGTTCAGTTAGAACCTCACGTGCAGTGTTCATTTAGAACCTCACGTGCAGTGTTCAGTAAGAACCTCACTTGCAGTGTTCAGTAAGAACCTCACGTGCAGTGTTCAGTTAGAACCTCACGTGCAGTGTTCAGTTAGAACCTCACGTGCAGTGTTCAGTTAGAACCTCACGTGCAGTGTTCAGTTAGAACCTCACGTGCAGTGTTCAGTTAGAACCTCACGTGCAGTGTTCAGTTAGAACCTCATGTGCAGTGTTCAGTTAGAACCTCACGGGCAGTGTTCAGTTAGAACCTCACGTGCAGTGTTCAGTTAGAACCTCACGTGCAGTGTTCAGTTAGAACCTCACGTTCAGTGTTCAGTTAGAACCTCACGTGCAGTGTTCAGTTAGAACCTCACGTTCAGTGTTCAGTTAGAACCTCACGTGCAGTGTTCAGTTAGAACCTCACGTGCAGTGTTCAGTTAGAACCTCACGGGCAGTGTTCAGTTAGAACCTCACGGGCAGTGTTCAGTTAGAACCTCACGTGCAGTGTTCAGTTAGAACCTCACGTGCAGTGTTCAGTTAGAACCTCACGTGCAGTGTTCAGTTAGAACCTCACGTGCAGTGTTCAGTTAGAACCTCACGTGCAGTGTTCAGTTAGAACCTCACGTGCAGTGTTCAGTTAGAACCTCACAGCAGTGTTCAGTTAGAACCTCACGTGCAGTGTTCAGTTAGAACCTCACGTGCAGTGTTCAGTTTAGAACCTCACGTGCAGTGTTCAGTTAGAACCTCACGTGCAGTGTTCAGTTAGAACCTCACGTGCAGTGTTCAGTTAGAACCTCACAGGCAGTGTTCAGTTAGAACCTCACGTGCAGTGTTCAGTTAGAACCTCACAGGCAGTGTTCAGTTAGAACCTCACGTGCAGTGTTCACTTACATCACCTGCTCGTTCAACACTGCACATGCAACACTGCACATGCAGCAGTGCACATGCAGCACTGCACATGCAACAGTGCACATGCAACACTGCACATGCAACACTGCACATGCAACACTGCACATGCAACACTGCACATGCAGCAGTGCACATGCAACAGTGCACATGCAACACTGCACATGCAGCAGTGCACATGCAACACTGCACATGCAGCAGTGCACATGCAGCAGTGCACATGCAACACTGCACATGCAACACTGCACATGCAGCAGTGCACATGCAACACTGCACATGCAGCAGTGCACATGCAACACTGCACATGCAACACTGCACATGCAACAGTGCACATGCAACACTGCACATGCAACACTGCACATGCAACACTGCACATGCAGCAGTGCACATGCAGCACTGCACATGGAACACTGCACATGCAGCAGTGCACATGCAACACTGCACATGCAACACTGCACATGCAGCAGTGCACATGCAACACTGCACATGCAACACTGCACATGCAGCAGTGCACATGCAACACTGCACATGCAGCACTGCACATGCAGCACTGCACATGCAGCAGTGCACATGCAACACTGCACATGCAACACTGCACATGCAGCACTGCACATGCAACACTACACATGCAACACTGCACATGCAACACTGCACATGCAACACTGCACATGCAGCAGTGCACATGCAGCAGTGCACATGCAACACTGCACATGCAGCAGTGCACATGCAGCAGTGCACATGCAGCAGTGCACATGCAGCAGTGCACATGCAACACTGCACATGCAACACTGCACATGCAGCAGTGCACATGCAGCAGTGCACATGCAACACTGCACATGCAGCAGTGCACATGCAACACTGCACATGCAACACTGCACATGCAACACTGCACATGCAACACTGCACATGCAACACTGCACATGCAACACTGCACATGCAGCAGTGCACATGCAACACTGCACATCAGCAGTGCACATGCAACACTGCACATGCAACACTGCACTTGCAACACTGCACTTGCAACACTGCACATGCAACACTGCACATGCAACACTGCACATGCAACACTGCACATGCAGCAGTGCACATGCAACACTGCACATGCAGCAGTGCACATGCAATACTGCACATGCAACACTGCACATGCAACACTGCACATGCAGCATTGCACATGCAGCAGTGCACATGCAACACTGCACATGCAGCACTGAACATGCAACACTGCACATGCAGCAGTGCACATGCAGCACTGCACATGCAACACTGCACATGCAGCAGTGCACATGCAACACTGCACATGCAACACTGCACATGCAACACTGCACATGCAACACTGCACATGCAACAGTGCACATGCAACAGTGCACATGCAACACTGCACATGCAGCAGTGCACATGCAGCAGTGCACATGCAACACTGCACATGCAACACTGCACATGCAATACTGCACATGCAACAGTGCACATGCAACACTGCACATGCAGCAGTGCACATGCAACACTGCACATGCAACACTGCACATGCAACACTGCACATGCAGCACTGCACATGCAACACTGCACATGCAACACTGCACATGCAGCAGTGCACATGCAACACTGCACATGCAGCACTGCACATGCAACACTGCACATGCAGCAGTGCACATGCAACACTGCACATGCGGCTCTGCACATGCAGCTCTGCACATGCAGCAGTGCACATGCAGCAGTGCACATGCAGCTCTGCACATGCAGCAGTGCACATGCAGCAGTGCACATGCAGCAGTGCACATGCAGCACTGCACATGCGGCTCTGCACATGCAGCAGTGCACATGCAGCACTGCACATGCAACACTGCACATGCAACACTGCACATGCAGCAGTGCACATGCAGCAGTGCACATGCAACACTGCACATGCAACACTGCACATGCAGCAGTGCACATGCAGCAGTGCACATGCAACACTGCACATGCAGCAGTGCACATGCAGCAGTGCACATGCAACACTGCACATGCAACACTGCACATGCAGCAGTGCACATGCAGCAGTGCACATGCAACACTGCACATGCAGCAGTGCACATGCAACAGTGCACATGCAACAGTGCACATGCAACACTGCACATGCAACACTGCACATGCAACACTGCACATGCAGCAGTGCACATGCAACACTGCACATGCAGCAGTGCACATGCAACACTGCACATGCAACACTGCACATGCAACACTGCACATGCAACACTGCACATGCAGCAGTGCACATGCAGCAGTGCACATGCAACACTGCACATGCAACACTGCACATGCAACACTGCACATGCAACACTGCACATGCAGCAGTGCACATGCAGCAGTGCACATGCAGCAGTGCATAAAGTGATTTACAGTAAATCATATAAATAACTGCCCCGTAACTTTCCCACAATATATATATATGTCGTGCAGAATAGGTAAAACTGGTCAATTATCAAGAACTCATTTAAAATTAAGTCCTTTCTGAAATTTCTCTTGTACGTTTAAAAATATATCTTTTTTTCATTGATGTTAATATAAAAATTAATAATTTTGTACCAAAAGAACCTTGGAAAACTTACCTGACCTTATAACAAGTGCAGTTTAATTTAGCTTAATCCAACTAAATATATTTTAGATAAGTTTACAATAATTAAATAAACAAACACAATGAAATATATTTTTTTTTGTTAGATTCAGAATGATTTTTGCGAAATTATTGCATACACAAATTTCCGCTTGTCTTATTCGGCAAGAAGAGCGTTGCTATTTAAGTCTAAATCGCAAGTTTTACCTATTCGGCACGACATATATGAAACTTAATGATGTTTGATGCGCAGAGAATGATTCTCAGCAGGGGGAAGGCAGGGGTTCTAGCAGGGGGAAGGCAGGGGTTCTAGCAGGGAGAAGGCACGGGTTCTAGCAGGGAGAAGGCAGGGGTTCTAGCAGGGGGAAGGCAGGGGTTCTAGCAGGGAGAAGGCACGGGTTCTAGCAGGGAGAAGGCACGGGTTCTAGCAGGAGAAGGCAGGGGTTCTAGCAGGGAGAAGGCAGGGGTTCTAGCAGGGAGAAGACAGGGGTTCTAGCAGGGAGAAGGCAGGGTTCTAGCAGGGAGAAGGCACGGGTTCTAGCAGGGGGAAGGCAGGGGTTCTAGCAGGGGGAAGGCAGGGGTTCTAGCAGGGAGAAGGCAGGGTTCTAGCAGGGGGAAGGCAGGGGTTCTAGCAGGGAGAAGGCAGGGTTCTAGCAGGAGAAGGCACGGGTTCTAGCAGGGGAAGGCAGGGTTTCTAGCAGGGGAAGGGGAGGGGTTCTAGCAGGGAGAAGGCAGGGGTTCTAGCAGGGAGAAGGCACGGGTTCTAGCAGGGAGAAGGCAGGGGTTCTAGCAGGGAGAAGGCACGGGTTCTAGCAGGGAGAAGGCAGGGGTTCTAGCAGGGAGAAGGCAGGGGTTCTAGCAGGGGGAAGGCAGGGGTTCTAGCAGGGAGAAGGCAGGGTTTCTAGCAGGGGGAAGACAGGGGTTCTAGCAGGGAGAAGGCAGGGGTTCTAGCAGGGGGAAGGCAGGGGTTCTAGCAGGGAGAAGGCAGGGGTTCTAGCAGGGGAAGGCAGGGGTTCTAGCAGGGAGAAGGCAGGGGTTCTAGCAGGGGGAAGACAGGGGTTCTAGCAGGGAGAAGGCAGGGGTTCTAGCAGGGGGAAGACAGGGGTTCTAGCAGGGAGAAGGCAGGGTTTCTAGCAGGGGAAGACAGGGTTCTAGCAGGGAGAAGGCAGGGGTTCTAGCAGGGGGAAGGCAGGGGTTCTAGCAGGGGGAAGGCAGGGGTTCTAGCAGGGGGAAGGCAGGGGTTCTAGCAGGGGAGGAGGCAGGGGTTCTAGCAGGGGAAGGCAGGGTTCTAGCAGGGGGAAGGCAGGGGTTCTAGCAGGGAGAAGGCAGGGGTTCTAGCAGGGGAAGGCAGGGGTTCTAGCAGGGGAGAAGGCAGGGTTCTAGCAGGGGAAGGCAGGGGTTCTAAACAGGGAGAAGGCAGGGGAGAAGGCAGGGGTTCTAGCAGGGGAAGGCAGGGGTAACGCAGGGGAGAAGGCAGGGGGTGTACCAGGGGGAAGGCAGGGGTTCTAGCAGGGGGAGATGGCAGGGGGGAAGGCAGAGGTTCTAGCAGGGGAGAAGGCAGGGGTTTTAACAGGGGGAAGGCAGGGGTTCTAGCAGGGGGAGAAGGCAGGGGTTCTAGTAGGGGGAAGGCTGGGGTTCTAACAGGGGGAGAAGGCAGGGTTCTAGCAGGGGGAGAAGGCAGGGGTTCTAGCAGGGGAGAAGGCAGGGGTTCTAGCAGGGGGAAGGCAGGGGTTCTAAGCAGGGGGAGAAGGCAGGGGTTCTAGCAGGGGGAGAAGGCAGGGGTTCTAGCAGGGGGAGAAGGCAGGGGTTCTAGCAGGGGGAGAAGGCTGGGTTCTAGCAGGGGAGAAGGCTGGGGTTCTAGCAGGGGGAGAAGGCTGGGGTTCTAGCAGGGGGAGAAAGCAGGGCTTCTAGCAGAGGGAGAAGGCAGGGGTTCTAGCAGGGGGAGAAGGAAGGGGGTCTAGCAGGGGTAAGGAAGGGGTCTAGCAGGTGGAAGGGAGGGGTCTAGCAGGGGGGAATTAACGGGGTCTAGAGGGGGGAATTAACGGGTCTAGCAGGGGAAGGAAGGGGTCTAGCAGGGGGGAAGGAAGGGGTCTAGTAGGGGGAAGGAAGGGGTTCTAGCATGGGGGAAGGAAGGGGTCTAGCAGGGGGGGAAGGAAGGAAGGGGGTCTACCAGGGAGTGGAAGGAAGCGGGTCTAGTAGGGGGAAGAAAGGGGGTCTAGCAGGGGGAAGGAAGGGGCCTAGCAGGGAGGAATTAAGTGAATCTAGCAGGGGAAAGGAAGGGGGTCTAGCAGGGGGAATTAAGGGGGTCTAGCAGGGGGAAGAAAGGGGTTCTAGCAGGGGAAGGAAGGGGTCTAACAGGGGGAAGGAAGGGGTTCTAGCAGGGGGGAAGGAAGGGGGTCTAGCAGGAGGGAAATAAGATGTTCTAGCAGGGGGAATGAAGGGGGTCTAGTACGGGGGAAAGGAAGGGGGTCTAGCAGGGGGGAAGGAAGGGGGTCTAGCAGGGGGAAAATTGTGTCTAGCAGGGTGAAGGCAGGGGGTTTAGAAGGGGGAAGTCAGGGGTTGTAGCAGGGGGAAGGAAGGGGTTCTAGCAGGGAGAAGGCAGGGTTCTAGCAGGGGGACTGCAGGGGTTTTAGCAGGGAGAAGGCAGGGGTTTTAGCAGGGGGAAGGCAGGGGTTCTAGCAGGGGGAAGGGGTTCTAGCAGGGGGAAGGCAGGGGTTTTAGCAGGGGGAAGGCAGGGGTTCTAGCAGGGGAAGGCAGGGGTTCTAGCAGGGGGAAGGCAGGGGTTCTAGCAGGGGGAAGGCAGGGGTTCTAGCAGGGGGAAGGCAGGGGTTCTAGCAGGGGGAAGGACGACTTACCAATACTTTACTACAATGTTTTGAGTCTTATGATCTTATTTAATGTATGATAATGTTATACTGGGGAGAAGACAGTCTTATGTTGCACTGCTGAAGGTTCTCAGCTCTGTTACACAGGTGTTGCACCTGTGTCACACTTATTGCACCTGTGTCACAGTTGCTTGTACGTCTGATATAGTATTGCACAGTTACCACAGTGTTGCATAAGCAAACGTACCACAGGTACAAATAAGGACAGTGTTGCACAAGCAAAGTTCCCACAGGTACAAACAAGCAGAGTTACACAAGCAAATGTACCACAATTACAAACAAGGACTGTTGCATAAGCAAAGGTCCCACAGGTACAGTGTACACTACAGATATGTGCTAGACACAGAGGTACAAAGAGTCCACAAAGACTAGCTCACTGTACAGTCATTGCTGTAGTTATTATTGTTATTGTTATGGGGTGGATAATGAGAACTTTCAATAGCAACACAAATGACGGTACTTTTCAAAACACTTGTGTTCTCTGGCGTTTAGAACATTGTTCTGTGTTCACTATTGTGTTCAAGGCAGGAGATATGTCAGAACTGGACAAATATACAGAGATCAATTAATCTACTGGGAATGTACTCTGTATAATACTTCAGAGAACATGGAATGTATGTACTCTATGGAACACTACCATAACATGCTGGAGGACCAGGTCCCAGACCAACACACTACCATAACATGCTGGAGGACCAGGTCCCAGACCAACACACTACCATAACATGCTGGAGGACCAGGTCCCAGACCAACACACTACCATAACATGCTGGAAGACCAGGTCCCAGACCAACACACTACCATAACATGCTGGAGGACCAGGTCCCAGACCAACACACTACCATAACATACTGGAGGACCAGACCCAGACCAACACACTACCATAACATGCTGAAGGACCAGACCCAGACCAACACACTACCATAACATACTGGAGTGAGATATGGGAGGAAGTGTCTCCCTGGCTCTCTCTCCCTGGTTCTCTCTCCACCTGGCTCTCTCCTCTCCCTGGCCTCTCTCCCTGGTTCTCTCTCTCCTACTCCCTGGATCTCTCTCCCTGGTTTCTCTCTCCCTGGCTCTCTCTCTCCCTGGCTCTCTCTCTCTCTGGCTCCTCTCATCCCCCACCTCTCCTGCTCCCTCTCCTCTGCTCCCTCTCCCTGCCTCCCTCTCTCTCTCCCCTGTCTCCCTCTCCCTGGCTCCCCTCTCTGGCCTCCCTCCCTGCCTCCCCTCTCCTTGGCTCTCCCTCTCCCTGGCTCTCCACTGCCTCCTCCCTGGCTCCCTCTCCCTGCCTCCCTCGCTCCCTGGCTCCCTCTCCCTAGTCCCTCTCCCTGCCTCCCTCTCCTGGCTCCCTCTCCCCTGGCACCCTCTCCCTTGGCATCCCTCTCCCTGGCGTCCTCTCCTGGCTCACTCTCCTGGCTCCCTCTTTCCCCCCCCCCCCCTTGGCTCCCTCTCCCTCCCCCCCTGCTCCCTCCTCTGGCACCCTCTCCCTGGCCTCCCTCTCCCCTTGGCTGCCCTCATCCTGCTCCCATCTCCCTGGCTCCGCTCTCCCTGCCCTCCCCTCCCCTGCCTCCCTCTCCTGGCTCCCTCGTCCTCCCTGGCTCCCCCTCTCCCTGCCTCCTCTGCCCTGGCTCCCTCCTCTGCCGTGCCCTCCCTCTCCCTGCTCCCTCATTCCCATGCCTCCCTCTCCCTGCCTCCCTCTCCCTGGCACCCTCATCCCTGGCTCCCTTTCCCTGCCTCCCCCTCTCCCTGCCTCCCTCTCTCCCTTGCTCCCTCTCACCTGCCGTTGCCCTCTCCCTGTCTCTCCTCTCCCTGGTCCCTCTCCTGCCTCCCTCGTCCCTGGCCTCCCTCTCCCTGCCCTCCCTCGCCCTGGCTCCCTCTCCCTTGCTCACCTCTCCTGGCTTCGCCCTCTCCCTGGCCTCCCTCTCCTGCCTCCCTCTCCCTGGCTCCTCTCCTGGCTCCCTCACCTTGGCTCCCTCTCCCTGCCTCTCCTCCTCACCTGTCTCTCTCCCTGGCTCCCTCTCCCTGGCTCTCTCTCCCTGGCTCACACCTCGTCCCTGGCTCTCTGCTTCCCTGGCTCCCTCTGAGGTGCAGCAGGTAACTTTTGGTAATTAAATTATAATTAAGATGTGGTGAGCTCCCTAAGTCTTGGTCCCCACCTGCAGATCTCCCTTAATGTGTCCCCCCTGGTGATATACTCCTCCTCCTCCATTCCTCTCTCTCTCTCCCCTCTCCCCCTCCCTTCCCTTCCTCCTCTCTGCTCTCCCTCCCTCCTTCCTTCCTCCTCTCTCTCCTCCCTCCCTTCCTCCACTCTCTCCCTCCCTCCCTTCCCCTCACCTCTCCCCCCTACCTTCCTCGTCTCTCTCCCTCCTCCCTTCCCCTCTCTCTCCTTCCCTCCCCCGGGGGGGGGGGGGGGGGGGGCGCTCCTCTCTCACCCTCCCCCTGCCCCCCCATTCCTTCTCTTCGCCTCCCTTCCTCCCTTCCTGTCTCTCTCCCCCCTCCCATCCTACTCTCTCTCCCCCCTCCCTTTCCTCCTCTCTCTCCCTCCCTCCCTCCCTTCCTCCTCTCTCTCCCTTCCCTCCCTTCCTCCTCTCTCATCCCTCCCTCCCTTCCTCCTCTCTCTCCCTTCCTATCTCGCCACTCCCTCCCTCCTCTTCCTACCTCCCTCCCTCCCCCTCCTCTCTCCCTCCCCTCCTCTCAGCTCCCTCCTCTCCATCCCCTCCCTTTCCTCCTCTCATCTCCCTCCGCCTTCCTCTCCCCTCCCTCTCCTCCTCGTCCCTCCCTCCCTTCCTCCTCTCTTCACCACTTCCCTCCCTCCTCTCTCTCTCTCTCCCTCCCTCCTCTCCCTCACTCCGCTCCCCCTACCTCTCTCTCCCTCCCTCCCTCCCTCCTCTCTCTCCCTCCCTCCCTCCTCTCTCCCTCCCTCCCTCCCTATACTCACTCACTCCCTCCCTCCCTGCCCTCCTCTCTCTCCCTCCTCCCTCCCTCCTCTCTCTCTCTCCCTCACATCCTCGTTCCTCGCCTCCCTCCCTCCTCTCTCTCCCTCCCTCCCCTCCCTCCTCCCTCCCTCCTCTCTCTCCCTCCCTCCTCTCCTCCCTCCCTCCCTCCCTAACTCCCCTCACTCCCTCCCACCCTCCCCTCCTCTCTCCCCCTCCCTCCCTTCCTCCCTCTCGCCTCCCTCCCTCCCTCCCTCCTCCCCACTCTACCCTCCCTCCGTACCCTCGTCCTTATTTAAATTTACTGTCTTATTTCCTCATATGTTCTTCGTTTTAATCCTATCTCTCATCTCTCTCTCTACTCGCAATATATCTCTCACCAGAAAGGTTATAATACACCATAGTGTATATCTTTGTATATAAACTGACAGGTGCGTGTCTGTGTATATACACTGAGAGATGTTTATGTCTGTGCGTGCACGAGTGTATATAGTATGAGAGGTGTATGTCTCGCAATATATATATATATATATAACGTTTGTGTGGTTGAGAGGTGTATACACAGCAGCAGTGTGTATACCACAAGTATCGTATACCTCAGTATACACCTCGAGTGTACTTCACTGCTGTAATACACAGACTTTGATAGCAAATACACTGCTGATATTGTCCATATTTGTGGCCAGCAGTAATAGCCTGATTGATCAGGCCTTGATCTACAGGGAGACCTGGTCTGGGACCGGGTTGCGGGGGCGTTGTCCCCCGAAACCCTCTTCACGTATACTCTCCAGGTATTAAGAACATAAGAACGAAGGAACACTGCAGAAGGTCTACTGGCCCATGCGAGGCAGGTCCAAGTCTCCTACCGGCTTAAGCCAATGCACCCAACCTAGTCAGGTCAGATCACATTGACCTGCACTGCAGAAGGACTACTGGTTCACAGGAACATAATGAACACTGCAGAAGGCCTAGTGGCCCATGGCCAAGGCAGTCCTTCCAAAAGTCAAATCATACCGACCATCCTGTTTATCTAACCCTCCCGAGCTATCAGAGAGTTTCCGTTTAAATTACGAACTCAGGGGCGACGTTTTGCCCCCTCCTCTTCCTTGAGCATCAGTACGAATTTACATCTCTCGAGCCTTGGTTATGTTATTTTATTGAAATAAAGTTCCCGGTGGGCGAAACGTTTCAGTTCAGTCCCAGTTCAATAACAGGTACAACCTCAAGATGATCAATGAGACCAAGTGCAGCATTTGGGTATCTATTGATAGAAACGTTTGCCAGCCAGTGAACTTTATTCATTCCATTGTAGAGAAAGGTGGAAGATGAGTTTTGAGGTAATCAAGTCGCCAGACTGAGGGACTGATTGCCTCACACACCTCATCTTCCACCCTTCTCTGTATTGGACAGAAGAGGCCACTAGCTGGTGAGACGTTTCGACAATCAAGATACCCAAATGTTGCACTTGTCTCTCATTTATCAACTTATCGGTTTTCTAAATCAATTATTGTACATTTATGCACCAGGTGCCATATCAAACAGGCTGTGATGGATATGTGGGGCAGCGGGCTTCCAACAGCAACAGCCTGGTTGACCAGGCAAGCACCAGACGAGAGTAGTGAAACTCTCCAAACTCTTCACAGGTATATCAAAGGTTACTCAAGGATACCTGAGGGACGCTTCCGGGGGGGTCTGCGCCCCCTGTAGTACGGTCCCAGTCCAGGCTTGGAGGATCAAGGCCTGATCAACGACGCTGTTACTGCTGGCCACAAGCAGTCCAACTTACAAACCACAGCTCGGTTGGTCAGAAACTGATTTAAAGAACTCCTTTATATTTTATCCAGAGTTCCACGACGTAGGCCTTAGGGAGGCCTGTTGCTGGCTCAGGTAAATTGTGAGTGAACACTCACCGTGTGTGTGTGTGTGTGTACGTGTGTGGTGTGTGTGTGTGTTGTGTGTGTTGTGTGTGTGTGTGTGTGTGTGGTGTACTGGTGTGTGTGTGTGTGTGTGTTGTCGTACGTGTGTGGAGTGTTACGTTGTGTGTGTGTGTGTGTGTGCTACTCACCAATTGTACTCACCTATGTGGTTGCAGTGGGTCGAGACGACCAGCTCCTGGCCCCCGCCTCTTCACTGATTGCTACTGGTCCTCTCCTCTCTCTCTCTGCTTCCTGAGCTTTGTCATACCTCTTCTTAAAACTATGTATGGTTCCTTGCCTCCACTACTTCACTTGTCTAGGCTATGTCCACTTCCACTTGCTGACAACTCTTATGACTGAAGAAATACTTTCTAACGTCCATGTGACTCGTCTGAAGTCTTCAGCTTCAGATGTGACACCCATGTGTCACTCCCTGTTGTCCCTCTCTGGAACACCTATCTCTGTCCACATTGTTCTATCCCCGCATATCTTTATGTTCGTTATCATGTCTTCCCTGACCCGTTCTGTCCTCCAGTGTCCGTCAGTCCAATTCCTCTTAAACCTTTTCCTCGTACGACCATTCCCTTGAGTTCTGGACTAAGCCTTGTTGGCAAACCTTTGTAGCTTTTCTCTAACTTCTTACGTGCTTTGAACCATGTGTGGGTTCCTGACTGGTGCTGCATACTCCAGTATGTGGGGCCTAACATACACAGTGTAGCAGTGTCTTGAACTATTCTTATTAAGGTATCGGAACGCTATTCTCGAGGTTTGCAGGCGCCGTATGCTTGCAGCAGTTATTTGGGTTTATGTGTGCCTCCGTTGAGTGCTCGGTGTTATGTCACACCCAAGGTCTTTCTCCCTGAGTGAGGTCTGTAGTCTTTGTCCACCTAGCCATGACTGCCTGTCTGCGGTCTTCTTGCCCCTCACCCAATCTCATGACTTTGCATTTGGCTGGATTGAAATCGAGAAGCCAGTTTACTGGACCACATGTCCACCTGTCCAGGTCTCCTTGCTCTGCCTCATCCTCGTCCGATTAATTCTTCTCATCTTACTTCACGTCATCTGGCGAACAGGGACACTCATAGTCCTATTCCTTCCATCATTCGTTCACCTTATTATCAAAAATAGCACTAGTTCCTAGAACTGAAACCCTGTGGGACCCCGCTCGTAACAGGCGCCCCACTTGTGATACCTCTTCACGTACCATGACTCAGTTGCTCCTCCCTGTCAGTATTCCCATATCCTTTGCAGTGCCCTCCCTTTTACATGCGTCCTATCCTCCCACTTCTGCACTAATCTCTTGTGGGGACTTGTCAAGAGGCCTTCTGCATCTAGGAAAACGCAATCTACCCACCCCGTCTCTCATCTCGTGTCTTACTTCTTTTACCATTTGTCATAAAACTCCAGGACGATTTGGAGATACAGGATTTGCCTTCCATGAACCCATGCTGGTTTTTCATTTATTAATCTTGTTACCTTTCCAGGTGTCGGCGCCCACTCCAGTCACCTCCTGATAATCTACTCCATGACTTTGCACCATAAACATGTCAGAGACACAGGTCTGTAGTTTAGTGCCTCGTTTCTTCTGTTTCCTGACTACATTAGTCTGTCTTCCATTTCTCAGGTAGTTGCCCAGTTTCAAGTGATGTGTGAATATGTGGTTAAGGCACGCACGCATCTCTGCTCCAACTCGAAGGACCCATGGGGAGATGTCCGGTCTCATCGCACTTGAGGTGTCAGGTTCACTTAAGAGCTTCTTCAACCTCCTCCCTCAGTTGTTCGTATGTCATCCAACACTTGTTGGTATATTTCCTGCTTGATGTTCCCTCTGTGTCTGTCTTCCCACAGCCCTTCCAGTCTCACTGTAAAAACTTCCCTTAAATCTCCTGTTCAGCTCCTCACATACCTCCTGATCATTTCTTGAGTGAGTTCCCACCTTCCTGTCCTTAATCTGAATTTTCACCTGTCTTTGACTGTGTCTTTCTTCCTCCTGATGTGGCTATACAACATTTCGTGGGTCAGTCTTGATTCTGCGATGCTAATGTCAATTTCATACTGTCGCTGGGCCTCCCTGCCTTACCTGTGCATACTCATTCCTGGCTCTGCGACTGGACTCCCTATTTTCGGTGTTTCTCTGCCTTCTGTACTTTTTTTTCCATTCTCTAATGCACTTTGTTTTTGCCCTTGAAACCGTCAGGTAAGAACCAGGGGCTTCGTTCTGGTCTTCCACGTTGTTACTGTGCCCTTGGGAAAAACTTTTCCACTGCTCCTTGCATTTTGTTGGTACATATTTTCATCATATTCATTTGACTCTGGCTTTCCTGCCAGTTTCTCTGTCCACTGACCTCCTCGCAGGAGTTCTTCACCGCTATGTAGTCCCCTCTTTTATAGTCAAGCTTTTCCCACTCACCAACTCCTGTTATTCTCTCCACCTGCACTCTACTAAGTAATTCAAAGCACGGAACCACGTGTTGCAATCTCCTAGGGGACTCTCATACTTGATGACCTCAGGTCTGAGCTGCCCAATGTGAACACAAGGTCCAATCTGCTGTTGTCATCCTCCCCTCTCACTCTGGTATGTCCTTAACATGTTGGTGCATGAGGTTCTCGACAGCACCACGTCCAACATCACTGGCTCTCCATGTTTTTTGACCCCCATGTGGGCTCCAGGTTTTCCCAGTCGACTCCCTGTGGTTGAAATCCCCCTATAGACCACAACTTTGCTCTGCTGGAGATGAGCTCTTCTTGGGCCACCTCAGCAAGTGGTGTCCGACCATTGCTCTGTTTCTCTCTTCATATGTCCTCTCTGTGGGGCCTCCTGCATTCGTGGTGGATAATACGTACACTGCAATGACCACTTTGTGGTTCATCCAGACTGAAGTGTACCTGCTTTGTGTCTCTTTCTCCCGTCTCACATGCCTTCCATTTTGTCTCAGGAATTCCATCTGTTTTTTACGAGCAAGCAACCCCACACTGGCCCCCCCTGCCCCTTCTATCTTTCCCTCATGTCTGGTATCCTGGTGGGAAGATGCATCTGATATTGTCTCCATGATTTTGTATCTGTAACTGCTATGAATCTGGGGACTTCTCATTGATTCCTTCTTGCCATTCATCCTGTTTATTCGTTAATATCCATCATGCATTTGTGTACCAAACCTCACTTCTGTTCTAATACTGTAAACTGGTGGTGTGCGGAGGGTTGACTACAGAGGATCGGTGTTTATGGTTTGTTGGATTGTCAGTGCCTTGGGGGTGTCGTGGCTAGTCCTTCTGGCAGGTGTTTCTGGGGGTGTGCTTGTCCTTCTCATTTGGATCCTGGTTATTCTGCACCCTTTTTTTTCATTTCCTCCCATTTCTCTCTTTCGTTTTTGAACTCTCTCTTTCTTCGTCCTTTCCATTCGTCCTGTGTTCTGTCTCGATCGAGTACACACTCCGGGAACTCCTGCTTGCTTCTCAGCCGTTGCTTTCTCCTGCAGGTTCATTGTTCGGGTTGATTACGACCTTGAAATTTACTTTGAGAGGGCCGATTCCTTTTCTTTGTGAACCACCCATTCTCCGAAAATTTGCCACCTGGGTCAGTCCCCCTCGCCTATCACCTTCATTGATATCTTCATCGTTTTTTTTTCTCCTCCTGCTTTCTTTCATCATAAGTTTCTCACCCTTTAGCTTCTCTAGCCCATAGACAAACAAGGATCTCTCCCTTTCCACATCCTCACTGTGACTCCCATGCATCCTCTCGATGTGTTTAAGTTTTCTTCCCGTGGAGTGTTCCTTCCTTCATCCCTTCCCTAGTTAATGGCCCCAATGCTTCTTGGTTTGTCCTTCACCCATGCTCACCTGTTCCTGGCCCCCACAGTTCCGGCCCCCACAGGTATCTGTAAGGTCCTTGCACATGTCTAGTTCCTTCGAATGCTTTCCAACCTCTCAATTCTGTCCTAAGCGTGCTCCCTGCCTTTGTTTTGGCCCATGTGGTTTGACAGGACTCTTGCATACAGTTTTAGTTTCCATGCTTCCTTCCAAACCTGTTGTCTGTTTTGATGTATCCAGTTGCCGATGCTACTTCTGTAATATCTTTGTCTCTGAGCTGTTTCAGATGTCTCAGCTCCTCATCAATCTCTCTATCATGATTTCTGCTGCTGTGCCTGTTGCTTCCACCTTCTGCATTCTGCTGCTAACCTCTCTTTCCATCTTTCCTTTCCAGCTCATCAGTCTCTCCCCTTCCCCAGTCTTCCTCCCTTTTTTTTTTGAGCTCTACAGCTCTACCTCCCTGTTCCTACCTCCCGGGCTCCCAGATCGTCTTGGAGCCCCTTGTCCTCATCCTGGTTCTAGGTTCCCCTGTTGCTCCACAGAAGGTGGGAGGGGAATAGATGGAATAGGAGGAGAGGGGATGGATGTGGTTGGGGAGGGGGAGGATGGTTATTGGAGGGGTATGAGATAGTTGGGGGGGTTAGACGGGTTTGAGGGAGAAAAGGGGATGGATGGTTATTGGGGGAGGGGGAGATGGTTTTTTGAGAGGGAGGTATTGGGGGGGGTTAGACGGTTTGAGGATGGGTTAGTGGTTTGGGGGAGGGGTAGGTGGGCAAGGTGTAGGTGGTTAGGGAAGGGGAGGGGTGGTTTAGGGGAGGGGGGGTACGTGGTTTTGTGTCAAGTGTTTGTGTCAAGTGGGTGGAGGGTGTGTATGTGCGTGTGTGTGTGTGTGTGTGTGGTGTGTATGTGTGGTGTGTATGTGAGGGTGTGTGTGTTCTGTGTGTGTGGTGTGTGTGTGTGTGTGTTGTGTGTGTGTGTGTGGTACTAGTACCAACACTAACCTCAAAGTAACCCTGGTATCTATGTACCAACGACAACCTCAGGAACCCTGTTTAACTAGGGTACCAACACTACCTCAGGAACCCCGGTACTAGGTACCAACACGTTACTCCAGGAACCGCTGTACTAGGTACACACTACCTCAGGAACCCTGGTACTAGGTACCAACACTACCTCAGGAACCCTGGTACTAGGTACCAAGACTACCTCAGGAACCCTGGTACTAGGTTTTTTTTACCAACATATCCATCAGAACCCTGGTACTAGGTACAACAACTACCTCAGGAACCCTGGTACCTAGGTACCAACACTACCTCAGGAACCAGGTACTAGGTACCAACACTACCTCAGGACCCCTGTATCTAGGTAACCAACACTAACCTCAGGAACCCTGGTACAAGGTACAACACTACGTCAGGAAACCCTGGTAACTAGGTACGCATCCTACGTCGGAACCCTGGTACCAACACTACCTCAGGAACCCTGGTACTAGGTACCACACTACCTCAGAACCCCTGTACTAGGTAACCAACACTACCTCAGGGAAACCCTGGTACAGGTACCAACACTAAACTGTCAGGAACCCTGGTACTAGGTACCGAACACTTACCACAGGACCCTGGTGTACTAGGTACCAACACTACCTCAGACCCTTGTGTACTAGGTCCCAACGAACGTCAGGAACC
Organism: Cherax quadricarinatus; assembly: GCF_026875155.1. Taxonomy (NCBI): domain Eukaryota; kingdom Metazoa; phylum Arthropoda; class Malacostraca; order Decapoda; family Parastacidae; genus Cherax; species Cherax quadricarinatus. Next base: position 2,665,732 of record NC_069429.1, on the reverse strand, counting down.
CTGGTATAGGTACCAACACTACCCCAAGGAACCACTGGTACTAGGTACCAACACTACGTCAGGAACCCTGGTACAAGGTACCAACACTACCGTCAGAACCCTGTTACCAGTACCAACACTACCTCCAGAACCCTGTACAATAGGTACCAACACTACTCAGGAACCCGTACTAGGTACCAACACTAACCTCAGAACCCTGGTACTAGGTAACCAACACTACCTCAGGAACCCTGGTACTAGGGTACCAACACTACCTCAGGAACCCTGGTACTAGGTACCAACACTACGCTGGAACCCTGTACTAGGTACCAACCGAACACTACGTACAGGAACCCCTGGTATTCTAGGTACCAACACTACCCCCCAGGAACCCAGGACTAGTAACCAACAATACTCCAGGACCCTGGTAACTAGGTAACCTAACACTAACGTCAGGAACCCTGGTACAGTACCAACACCACCTCAGGAGACCCTGGTACAGGTACCAACACTACTCAGGAACCCGGTACTATGTAACCAACACTACCTCAGGAAGGGGCCCTGGTAGTAGGTACCAACACTACCTCAGAACCTGTTACTGGGTAACCAACACTACGTCAGGAACCCTGGTACTTAGGTACCACCAACGCTACGTCAGGAACCCTGGTACTAGGTACCAACACTACGTCAGGAACTTAACACTGGTACTAGGTACCAACACTACGTCAGGAACCCTGGACTAGGTAACCAACAACTAACGTCAGGAACCCTGTGTACTAGGTGCCAACACATACGTCAGGAACCCTGGTACAAGGTACCAACACTACCTCCGGAACTACCGTGGTACTAGGTACGCAACACTACGTCAGGAACCTGTTACATAGGACCAACAACTACGTCAGGAACCCTGGTACTAAGGTAAGCCCACACTACCTACAGGAACCCTGGTACTAGGTACCAACACTACGTCAGAGAGAAAAACCCTTGTACTAGGTAACCAACACTACCTCAGGAAAACCCTAATTAGTAGGTACCAACACTACCTCAGGAAACCTGGTACTAGGTACCAACACTACGTTCAAGAACCCTGGTACTAGGTACCAACGCATTAGTCAGGAACCCTGGTATAGGTACCACCTAAACGTCAGGAACCCGGGTACTAGGTACCAACACAACGTCAGGAACCCTGTTACTAGTTACCAACACTAACGTCAGGAACCCTGGTACTTAGGTACCAACAATAGTCAGGAACCCTGGTACTAGGAACCAACACTACCTCAGGAACCCTGACACTAGGTTACCAACACTCTACGTCAGAGAACCCAGGTACTAGGTACCAACACTACGTCATGACCCTGGTACTAGTACCAACACTACCATCATGAACCCGTGGTACTAGGTAACCAACACACCACAGAACCCTGGTACAAGGTACCAACACTACGGTCAGGAACCCTGGTACTATACGCGAACACTATCTCAGGAACCCTGGTATAGGTACCAACACAACCTTCATGAACCCTGGTACTGGGTACCAACACAACCTCAGGAACCCTGGTACTGGGTGGTACCAACACTACCTCAGGAACCCCTGGACTAGGTACCAACACTACCTCAGGAACCCTGTACTAGGTTACCAACACTAGCGTCAGGACCCCGGTGAAACTAGATACCAACACTACGTCAGGAACCCTGGTACTATGTACCAAAACTAACGTTCAGGAACCCTGGTACTAGTACCAACCACTACCCATCAGGACCCTGGTACTGTGTACCAACACAAACGTCAGGAAACCCTGGTACTAGGTACCTACGCTACGTCCAGGACCCTGGTACTATGTACCAACACTACGTCATTAACCCTGGTACTAGGTACCAACACTACGTCAGTAACCCTGGTACAGGTACCAACAACTACGTCAGGAACCCTGGTACTAGGTACCAACACTACGCACTCAGGTAACCCTGGTACTGAGGTACCCGTGAAGGGAGAACACTACCTCAGGAACCCAGGAACTAGTACCAACACTACCTCAGGAACCCTGTTACTAGTAACCAACACTAGCCTCAGGAACCCTGGTGAACAGTGTACCAACACTCCCTCAGAACCCTGGTACTATGTACCAACCACTTCCTCTCATGAACCCTGGTATGATTACCAAACTACCTCCGAACCTGGTACTAGTTACCCAACACTACCGTCAGGACCCTGGTACAGGTACCAACACTACCCGACAGGAACCCCTGGTACTAGTTACCAACACTACCTCAGGAACCCTGTTACTAGTTACCAACACTACCTCAGGAATCCCTGGGGGGTACAGGTACCAACACTACCTCAGAACCTGGTACTAGTTACCAACACTACCATCAGGAACCCTGGTACTAGTTTACCAAACACCCCTAAACCCCCAGGAACCCTGGTACTAGAATACCAACCACTACCTCAGGAACCCTGGTACTAGTTACCCAAACACTGCACCTCAGGAAACCCTGGTACAGGTACCAACACTACCACAGCACCCTGGTAACTAAGGTTACCAACACTACGTCAGGAACCCTGGTACAAGTTACCAAACACTAACGTTCAGGAACCCTGGTACAGTTAACCAACACTACCTCAGGAACCCTGGTACTAGTTACCAACTACTACCGCAGGACCCCGGTAATAGTTTACCAAACACACCTCAGAAACCCTGGTACTAGTTACCAACACTACCTCAGGAACCCTGGTACTAGTTACCAACACTACCTCAGGAACCCTGGTACAGGTACCAACACTACCTCAGGAACCCTGGTACTAGTTACCAACACTACCACAGAACCCTGTACTAGATACAAAACTTACGTCAGGAACCCTGGTACTAGGTACCAACACTACGTCATGAACCCAGGTACAGGTACCAACACAACGTCAGGAACCCTGGTACTAAGGTACCAACACTACCTCAGGAACCCTGGTACTAGTTACCAACACTACCTCAGGAACCCTGGTACAGGTACCAACACTACCTCAGGAACCCTGGTACTGGTACCAACACTACGGTCAGGAACCCTGTATAGGTTACCAACACTACGTCAGAACCCTGTACAGGTACCAACACTACGATCAGGAACCTGGACAGTACCAACACTAACTCCAGGAACCCTGGTACTAGGTACCAACACTACGTCAGGAACCCAGGTACAGGTACCAACACTCGTCGAGGAACCAGGACAAAAGGTACCACCACAACGTCAGAACCCTGGTACTAGGTACCCAACAACACTACGTCAGGAACCTGGACTAGGTACCACCACTACGTCAGGAACCCTGAAACTAGGTACCAACACTACTACGTCAGGAACCCGGTACTAGGTACCAAACACAACGTCAGGAACCCTTGGTACTAGTACCAACACTACGTCAGGAACCCTGGTAGCAGGTACCCAACACACCTCAGGAACCCAGGTACTAGGTACCAACACTACGTCAGGGACCCTAGTGACTTAGGTACCAACACTACGTCAGAACCGGGTACAGGGTACCAACACTACCTCAGGAACCCTGGTACTAGAGTACCAACACTACGTCAGGAACCCTGGTACAGGTACCAACCACTACCTCAGGAACCCTGGTACTAAGTGTAACAACACTACGTCAGAAACCCAGTGTACTAGGTACCCAACAGTACGGTCAGGAACCCTGGTACGGTATCCCCCAAACACTACCTCAGAACCCTGGTACATAGTTACCAACACTACCTCAGGAACCCTGGTACAGGTACCAACAACTACCTCAGTAACCCTGTACGGTACCAACACTACCTCAGGAACCCTGGTACTAGTACCAACACTACGTCATGAACCCTGGTACTAGGTACCATACACTACGGTCAGGACCCTGGTACAGGTACCAACACTACTCAGGAACCCTGGTACTAGGTACCAACACTACCTCAGGAACCCTGTACTAGGTAGTCCAACACTACGTCAGGAACCAGGTACAGGTACCAACACTACCTCAGGAAACTCTGGTACTAGGTACCAACACTACGTCAGGAACCCTGGTACTATATTCCAACACACGTCAGGAACCCTGGTACAGGTCCAACACTAATACCTCAGGAACCCTTGTACTAGGTACCAACAAATACCTCAGGAACCTCTGGTACTAGGTACCAACAATCTACGTCAGAACCCGGTACAGGTAACCAACACTACCTCAGGAACCCTGGTACTAGGTACCCAACACTAAACCTCAGTAACCCTGGTACTAGGTACCAACACTACCTCAGGAAACCCTGGACTAGTACCAACACTACCTCAGAAACCCTGGTACTAGGTACCAACAACTACCTCAGGAACCCTGGTACAGGTAACCAACACTACGTCAGGAACCCTCATCTGTACTAGGTAACCAACACTACCTCAGGAACCCTGGTACCTAGGTACCAACAACTACCTCAAGAACCCTGGTACTAAGGGTACCCAACACTACCTCAGGAACCCTGTACAGGTACAACACAACCTCAGGAACCCATGTACTAGGTACCAACACTACCTCAGGATACCCAGTACAGGTACCAACACTAAGTCAGGAACTACACACCAGCACCACAATAATACTGACATGTGGGTCTGCTAATAATATTTACCATTCAACCTGTGTGACACTAAATAAGAGGTTTTAGCAGAGAGAGAGAGAGAGAGAGAGAGAGAGAGGAGAGAGAGAGGGAGAGGTAAGGAGGGAGAGAGAGAAGAGATAGAGAGAGAGAGGCGGGCAAGGGATGGTGGGAGTGATGAGAGAGCGAGCTAGCTGCTTTTTCTCTCATTCCAACAACAGATTAATAGGTATTGGGAAAACATTTGTCGATCCACTCTGGTTTCAACGCCCTACGTCTTTCCCTCTCCCTTTTATAGCTCTCTCTCTCTCTCTCTCTCTCTTCTCCGACTCCTCTCTCTCTCTCCTCTCTCTCTCCTGATATTTGCTGGTAGTAGGTGAAGAGTATTTGGTCCACGCAAGTTAACTCCTGCTGTTAAACCCATGTTCCCCCTGAGTTGTACAAACTGATGTCATAACATGTGTGTAGATGTCTTCTTAAAACCTCAAAGATTTTGATAATGTGGGAAACCAGTGCTGTCAGTCTGCAGTTCTTTTCTGTTGCATTACTTCCTTCTTTGTTTATTATTATAATCAAAGTAAGGCTAAACCCACCTTTGTGGAGTGGTTTTTTTTTTATGACTGGAGACGACCTCAGGCACGTGATAGTTTTTTCAGTAATAAATATAATAATATTTCTTTAAGTATATAAGTTCTTACAGAACATAGCTGACATCAGTGACATACTATCGTATTTCTCGGCTTATTAGACGCATTTTTCCCATAAAATGTCTCCAAAACCCAGCCTGCGTCCTATAAACCGAAGGTCAGTGACGGGAGGTATAAGTTTATGGTGTGGGTGGACTGTAGCTCTTCCAGTTACGTCCGATATCGAGCCACTGACACTGAAACAAGTCTTGTAAGCCGCGAAATACGGTATATAGAAAGCCCCTTGTTATACAGAACATTTCTGGCAACTTAGGTTAATTTTCTCCCCAGGATGTGACCCACACCAGTCGGGTAACACTCAGGTACCTGTTTATTGCTGGGTAAACATTGACAGGCAGGTGTCTGCTAAAGAAACATGCCCCCATGTTTCTACTCGTATGCTTGGGCATCGAGAACCACGACCTCTGTGTGTGAGTTGAGTGCTTCACCAACCGTGGAGTTTGCATCGAGTCAGGGTCGGAGCAGATACACTGATTAGGTTGTTCATGGCTACCTACTCGAATGGAGAAAAAGATTAGTGTTATGGTTAAATTTTGCAATTATCTGTGAGTTAACCAGTAACAAGACCCCCCGATCGGGCCCTGTCCTAGACCAGCTCTCATGGTGAATGTTGGTATTGCAAACACACACCAACGTGTGCACCACAGCCTGGCTGATCAGGAGCTAACATGAACTTACCAAGTTCTTCAAATTCCTGATCTTGATGACAACCAGAGGCTTGTTGTTAAATCTCATGTAGGGTGTTGAAGAGTCTTGGTCCCTTTACATTTATTGTGTTACACTTATTGTATTACTTATGTCAGGCCTCTTGCTCTTGTGGGCAGTGATTCCTGTGTGTTTATTTGGGATCAGTACCTCTAGGATTTTCCAGGTGTAAATTATGATGTATGTTTCTCGCCTACGTTCCAGGGAGTATTTAGTTCCTTGGATCACGAGGCTTCTTGACGGGTGTGTGAGAAGTAATTGACTAGATGTGAACCACATCTCAGTGGCTCCCACACCACCATGATCCTCCCTCCCTCCAACACTACTACCTCTCCTCCCTCCAACACTACTACCTCTCCTCCCTCCAACACTACTACCTCTCCTCGCTCCAACACTACTACTACCTCTCCTCGCTCCAACACTACTACTACCTCTCCTCCCTCCCAACACTACTACTCCCTCCTCCCTCCCTCCATCCCTCAACACTACTCCCTCCCTGCCAATGTTTCTATCCTCATAAGTTTCCTAGAAATCACTTATTGTCCTCCTGTCCTCCACTCTGCTCTCTACCTTGACTAAGATCCCTCTCCCTGGTCTCTCTCTCCCTGCTCTCTCTCCTCTCTCACCTGGCTCTCTCTCTCCCTGACTCCTCTCCCCCCTCTGGCTCCCTTCCCTGGCTCTCTCCTCCCTGGCTCTCTCTCTCTCATCCCTGGCTCTCTCTCCCTGGCTCACTAGCTTCCTGACTCTCTCTCCCTGGCTCTCCTCTCTCCCTGGCTCTCACTCTCCCTGGCTCTCTCTCTCCCTGGCCTCTCTCTCCCTCCCTGACTCTCTCCGCTGGCTCTCTCTCTCCCTGGCTCTCTCTCCCTGGCTCTCTCTCCCTGGCCCTCCTCCCTGCTCTCTCTCTCACTGGCTCTCTCTCCAGGGCTCTCTCCCTGACTCTCACTTCCCTGGCTCTCCCTCTCCCTGGCTCTCTCTCCCTGGTTCTCTCTCCACCTGGCTCTCTCCTCTCCCTGGCCTCTCTCCCTGGTTCTCTCTCTCCTACTCCCTGGATCTCTCTCCCTGGTTTCTCTCTCCCTGGCTCTCTCTCTCCCTGGCTCTCTCTCTCTCTGGCTCCTCTCATCCCCCACCTCTCCTGCTCCCTCTCCTCTGCTCCCTCTCCCTGCCTCCCTCTCTCTCTCCCCTGTCTCCCTCTCCCTGGCTCCCCTCTCTGGCCTCCCTCCCTGCCTCCCCTCTCCTTGGCTCTCCCTCTCCCTGGCTCTCCACTGCCTCCTCCCTGGCTCCCTCTCCCTGCCTCCCTCGCTCCCTGGCTCCCTCTCCCTAGTCCCTCTCCCTGCCTCCCTCTCCTGGCTCCCTCTCCCCTGGCACCCTCTCCCTTGGCATCCCTCTCCCTGGCGTCCTCTCCTGGCTCACTCTCCTGGCTCCCTCTTTCCCCCCCCCCCCCTTGGCTCCCTCTCCCTCCCCCCCTGCTCCCTCCTCTGGCACCCTCTCCCTGGCCTCCCTCTCCCCTTGGCTGCCCTCATCCTGCTCCCATCTCCCTGGCTCCGCTCTCCCTGCCCTCCCCTCCCCTGCCTCCCTCTCCTGGCTCCCTCGTCCTCCCTGGCTCCCCCTCTCCCTGCCTCCTCTGCCCTGGCTCCCTCCTCTGCCGTGCCCTCCCTCTCCCTGCTCCCTCATTCCCATGCCTCCCTCTCCCTGCCTCCCTCTCCCTGGCACCCTCATCCCTGGCTCCCTTTCCCTGCCTCCCCCTCTCCCTGCCTCCCTCTCTCCCTTGCTCCCTCTCACCTGCCGTTGCCCTCTCCCTGTCTCTCCTCTCCCTGGTCCCTCTCCTGCCTCCCTCGTCCCTGGCCTCCCTCTCCCTGCCCTCCCTCGCCCTGGCTCCCTCTCCCTTGCTCACCTCTCCTGGCTTCGCCCTCTCCCTGGCCTCCCTCTCCTGCCTCCCTCTCCCTGGCTCCTCTCCTGGCTCCCTCACCTTGGCTCCCTCTCCCTGCCTCTCCTCCTCACCTGTCTCTCTCCCTGGCTCCCTCTCCCTGGCTCTCTCTCCCTGGCTCACACCTCGTCCCTGGCTCTCTGCTTCCCTGGCTCCCTCTGAGGTGCAGCAGGTAACTTTTGGTAATTAAATTATAATTAAGATGTGGTGAGCTCCCTAAGTCTTGGTCCCCACCTGCAGATCTCCCTTAATGTGTCCCCCCTGGTGATATACTCCTCCTCCTCCATTCCTCTCTCTCTCTCCCCTCTCCCCCTCCCTTCCCTTCCTCCTCTCTGCTCTCCCTCCCTCCTTCCTTCCTCCTCTCTCTCCTCCCTCCCTTCCTCCACTCTCTCCCTCCCTCCCTTCCCCTCACCTCTCCCCCCTACCTTCCTCGTCTCTCTCCCTCCTCCCTTCCCCTCTCTCTCCTTCCCTCCCCCGGGGGGGGGGGGGGGGGGGGCGCTCCTCTCTCACCCTCCCCCTGCCCCCCCATTCCTTCTCTTCGCCTCCCTTCCTCCCTTCCTGTCTCTCTCCCCCCTCCCATCCTACTCTCTCTCCCCCCTCCCTTTCCTCCTCTCTCTCCCTCCCTCCCTCCCTTCCTCCTCTCTCTCCCTTCCCTCCCTTCCTCCTCTCTCATCCCTCCCTCCCTTCCTCCTCTCTCTCCCTTCCTATCTCGCCACTCCCTCCCTCCTCTTCCTACCTCCCTCCCTCCCCCTCCTCTCTCCCTCCCCTCCTCTCAGCTCCCTCCTCTCCATCCCCTCCCTTTCCTCCTCTCATCTCCCTCCGCCTTCCTCTCCCCTCCCTCTCCTCCTCGTCCCTCCCTCCCTTCCTCCTCTCTTCACCACTTCCCTCCCTCCTCTCTCTCTCTCTCCCTCCCTCCTCTCCCTCACTCCGCTCCCCCTACCTCTCTCTCCCTCCCTCCCTCCCTCCTCTCTCTCCCTCCCTCCCTCCTCTCTCCCTCCCTCCCTCCCTATACTCACTCACTCCCTCCCTCCCTGCCCTCCTCTCTCTCCCTCCTCCCTCCCTCCTCTCTCTCTCTCCCTCACATCCTCGTTCCTCGCCTCCCTCCCTCCTCTCTCTCCCTCCCTCCCCTCCCTCCTCCCTCCCTCCTCTCTCTCCCTCCCTCCTCTCCTCCCTCCCTCCCTCCCTAACTCCCCTCACTCCCTCCCACCCTCCCCTCCTCTCTCCCCCTCCCTCCCTTCCTCCCTCTCGCCTCCCTCCCTCCCTCCCTCCTCCCCACTCTACCCTCCCTCCGTACCCTCGTCCTTATTTAAATTTACTGTCTTATTTCCTCATATGTTCTTCGTTTTAATCCTATCTCTCATCTCTCTCTCTACTCGCAATATATCTCTCCACCAGAAAGGTTATATACACCATGTGTATATCTTTGTATATAAACTGACAGGTGCGTGTCTGTGTATATACACTGAGAGATGTTTATGTCTGTGCGTGCACGAGTGTATATAGTATGAGAGGTGTATGTCTCGCAATATATATATATATATAACGTTTGTGTGGTTGAGAGGTGTATACACAGCAGCAGTGTGTATACCACAAGTATCGTATACCTCAGTATACACCTCGAGTGTACTTCACTGCTGTAATACACAGACTTTGATAGCAAATACACTGCTGATATTGTCCATATTTGTGGCCAGCAGTAATAGCCTGATTGATCAGGCCTTGATCTACAGGGAGACCTGGTCTGGGACCGGGTTGCGGGGGCGTTGTCCCCCGAAACCCTCTTCACGTATACTCTCCAGGTATTAAGAACATAAGAACGAAGGAACACTGCAGAAGGTCTACTGGCCCATGCGAGGCAGGTCCAAGTCTCCTACCGGCTTGAACCAATGCATCCCAACTTATCAGGTCAGATCACATTGACCTGCACTGCAGAAGGACTACTGGTTCACAGAAACATATGAACACTCAGAAGGCCTAGTGGCCCATGGCCAAGGCAGTCCTTCCAAAAGTCAAATCATACCGACCATCCTGTTTATCTAACCCTCCCGAGCTATCAGAGAGTTTCCGTTTAAATTACGAACTCAGGGGCGACGTTTTGCCCCCTCCTCTTCCTTGAGCATCAGTACGAATTTACATCTCTCGAGCCTTGGTTATGTTATTTTATTGAAATAAAGTTCCCGGTGGGCGAAACGTTTCAGTTCAGTCCCAGTTCAATAACAGGTACAACCTCAAGATGATCAATGAGACCAAGTGCAGCATTTGGGTATCTATTGATAGAAACGTTTGCCAGCCAGTGAACTTTATTCATTCCATTGTAGAGAAAGGTGGAAGATGAGTTTTGAGGTAATCAAGTCGCCAGACTGAGGGACTGATGCCTCACACACCTCATCTTCCACCAACTTCTCTGTATTGGAGACAGAAGATGCCACTACTGGTGAGACGTTTCGACAATCAAGATAACCCAAATGTTGCACTTGTCTCTCATGTTATCAACTTATCGGTTTTCTAAATCAATTATTGTACATTTATGCACCAGGTGCCATATCAAACAGGCTGTGATGGATATGTGGGGCAGCGGGCTTCCAACAGCAACAGCCTGGTTGACCAAGCAAGCACCAACGAGATGTAGTGAAACGCTCCAAACTCTTCACAAAGGTATATCAAAGGTTACTCAAGGATACCTGAGGGACGCCTTTCCCGGGGGGGTCTGCCGCCCCCTGTAGTACGTCCCAGTCCAGGCTTGGAGGATCAAGGCCTGATCAACGACGCTGTTACTGCTGGCCACAAGCAGTCCAACTTACAAACCACACTGCTCGGTGGTCCAAAAACTGATTTAAAGAACTCCTTTATATTTTATATTTTATCCAGAGTTTCCACGACGTAGGCCTTAGGGAGGCCTGTTGCTGCTCAGGTAAATTGTGAGTGAAAACTCACCGTGTGTGTTGTGTGTGACGTGTGTGGTGTGTGTGTGTGTTGTGTGTGTTGTGTGTGTGTGTGTGTGTGTGGTGTACTGGTGTGTGTGTGTGTGTGTGTTGTCGTACGTGTGTGGAGTGTTACGTTGTGTGTGTGTGTGTGTGTGCTACTCACCAATTGTACTCACCTATGTGGTTGCAGTGGGTCGAGACGACCAGCTCCTGGCCCCCGCCTCTTCACTGATTGCTACTGGTCCTCTCCTCTCTCTCTCTGCTTCCTGAGCTTTGTCATACCTCTTCTTAAAACTATGTATGGTTCCTTGCCTCCACTACTTCACTTGTCTAGGCTATGTCCACTTCCACTTGCTGACAACTCTTATGACTGAAGAAATACTTTCTAACGTCCATGTGACTCGTCTGAAGTCTTCAGCTTCAGATGTGACACCCATGTGTCACTCCCTGTTGTCCCTCTCTGGAACACCTATCTCTGTCCACATTGTTCTATCCCCGCATATCTTTATGTTCGTTATCATGTCTTCCCTGACCCGTTCTGTCCTCCAGTGTCCGTCAGTCCAATTCCTCTTAAACCTTTTCCTCGTACGACCATTCCCTTGAGTTCTGGACTAAGCCTTGTTGGCAAACCTTTGTAGCTTTTCTCTAACTTCTTACGTGCTTTGAACCATGTGTGGGTTCCTGACTGGTGCTGCATACTCCAGTATGTGGGGCCTAACATACACAGTGTAGCAGTGTCTTGAACTATTCTTATTAAGGTATCGGAACGCTATTCTCGAGGTTTGCAGGCGCCGTATGCTTGCAGCAGTTATTTGGGTTTATGTGTGCCTCCGTTGAGTGCTCGGTGTTATGTCACACCCAAGGTCTTTCTCCCTGAGTGAGGTCTGTAGTCTTTGTCCACCTAGCCATGACTGCCTGTCTGCGGTCTTCTTGCCCCTCACCCAATCTCATGACTTTGCATTTGGCTGGATTGAAATCGAGAAGCCAGTTTACTGGACCACATGTCCACCTGTCCAGGTCTCCTTGCTCTGCCTCATCCTCGTCCGATTAATTCTTCTCATCTTACTTCACGTCATCTGGCGAACAGGGACACTCATAGTCCTATTCCTTCCATCATTCGTTCACCTTATTATCAAAAATAGCACTAGTTCCTAGAACTGAAACCCTGTGGGACCCCGCTCGTAACAGGCGCCCCACTTGTGATACCTCTTCACGTACCATGACTCAGTTGCTCCTCCCTGTCAGTATTCCCATATCCTTTGCAGTGCCCTCCCTTTTACATGCGTCCTATCCTCCCACTTCTGCACTAATCTCTTGTGGGGACTTGTCAAGAGGCCTTCTGCATCTAGGAAAACGCAATCTACCCACCCCGTCTCTCATCTCGTGTCTTACTTCTTTTACCATTTGTCATAAAACTCCAGGACGATTTGGAGATACAGGATTTGCCTTCCATGAACCCATGCTGGTTTTTCATTTATTAATCTTGTTACCTTTCCAGGTGTCGGCGCCCACTCCAGTCACCTCCTGATAATCTACTCCATGACTTTGCACCATAAACATGTCAGAGACACAGGTCTGTAGTTTAGTGCCTCGTTTCTTCTGTTTCCTGACTACATTAGTCTGTCTTCCATTTCTCAGGTAGTTGCCCAGTTTCAAGTGATGTGTGAATATGTGGTTAAGGCACGCACGCATCTCTGCTCCAACTCGAAGGACCCATGGGGAGATGTCCGGTCTCATCGCACTTGAGGTGTCAGGTTCACTTAAGAGCTTCTTCAACCTCCTCCCTCAGTTGTTCGTATGTCATCCAACACTTGTTGGTATATTTCCTGCTTGATGTTCCCTCTGTGTCTGTCTTCCCACAGCCCTTCCAGTCTCACTGTAAAAACTTCCCTTAAATCTCCTGTTCAGCTCCTCACATACCTCCTGATCATTTCTTGAGTGAGTTCCCACCTTCCTGTCCTTAATCTGAATTTTCACCTGTCTTTGACTGTGTCTTTCTTCCTCCTGATGTGGCTATACAACATTTCGTGGGTCAGTCTTGATTCTGCGATGCTAATGTCAATTTCATACTGTCGCTGGGCCTCCCTGCCTTACCTGTGCATACTCATTCCTGGCTCTGCGACTGGACTCCCTATTTTCGGTGTTTCTCTGCCTTCTGTACTTTTTTTTCCATTCTCTAATGCACTTTGTTTTTGCCCTTGAAACCGTCAGGTAAGAACCAGGGGCTTCGTTCTGGTCTTCCACGTTGTTACTGTGCCCTTGGGAAAAACTTTTCCACTGCTCCTTGCATTTTGTTGGTACATATTTTCATCATATTCATTTGACTCTGGCTTTCCTGCCAGTTTCTCTGTCCACTGACCTCCTCGCAGGAGTTCTTCACCGCTATGTAGTCCCCTCTTTTATAGTCAAGCTTTTCCCACTCACCAACTCCTGTTATTCTCTCCACCTGCACTCTACTAAGTAATTCAAAGCACGGAACCACGTGTTGCAATCTCCTAGGGGACTCTCATACTTGATGACCTCAGGTCTGAGCTGCCCAATGTGAACACAAGGTCCAATCTGCTGTTGTCATCCTCCCCTCTCACTCTGGTATGTCCTTAACATGTTGGTGCATGAGGTTCTCGACAGCACCACGTCCAACATCACTGGCTCTCCATGTTTTTTGACCCCCATGTGGGCTCCAGGTTTTCCCAGTCGACTCCCTGTGGTTGAAATCCCCCTATAGACCACAACTTTGCTCTGCTGGAGATGAGCTCTTCTTGGGCCACCTCAGCAAGTGGTGTCCGACCATTGCTCTGTTTCTCTCTTCATATGTCCTCTCTGTGGGGCCTCCTGCATTCGTGGTGGATAATACGTACACTGCAATGACCACTTTGTGGTTCATCCAGACTGAAGTGTACCTGCTTTGTGTCTCTTTCTCCCGTCTCACATGCCTTCCATTTTGTCTCAGGAATTCCATCTGTTTTTTACGAGCAAGCAACCCCACACTGGCCCCCCCTGCCCCTTCTATCTTTCCCTCATGTCTGGTATCCTGGTGGGAAGATGCATCTGATATTGTCTCCATGATTTTGTATCTGTAACTGCTATGAATCTGGGGACTTCTCATTGATTCCTTCTTGCCATTCATCCTGTTTATTCGTTAATATCCATCATGCATTTGTGTACCAAACCTCACTTCTGTTCTAATACTGTAAACTGGTGGTGTGCGGAGGGTTGACTACAGAGGATCGGTGTTTATGGTTTGTTGGATTGTCAGTGCCTTGGGGGTGTCGTGGCTAGTCCTTCTGGCAGGTGTTTCTGGGGGTGTGCTTGTCCTTCTCATTTGGATCCTGGTTATTCTGCACCCTTTTTTTTCATTTCCTCCCATTTCTCTCTTTCGTTTTTGAACTCTCTCTTTCTTCGTCCTTTCCATTCGTCCTGTGTTCTGTCTCGATCGAGTACACACTCCGGGAACTCCTGCTTGCTTCTCAGCCGTTGCTTTCTCCTGCAGGTTCATTGTTCGGGTTGATTACGACCTTGAAATTTACTTTGAGAGGGCCGATTCCTTTTCTTTGTGAACCACCCATTCTCCGAAAATTTGCCACCTGGGTCAGTCCCCCTCGCCTATCACCTTCATTGATATCTTCATCGTTTTTTTTTCTCCTCCTGCTTTCTTTCATCATAAGTTTCTCACCCTTTAGCTTCTCTAGCCCATAGACAAACAAGGATCTCTCCCTTTCCACATCCTCACTGTGACTCCCATGCATCCTCTCGATGTGTTTAAGTTTTCTTCCCGTGGAGTGTTCCTTCCTTCATCCCTTCCCTAGTTAATGGCCCCAATGCTTCTTGGTTTGTCCTTCACCCATGCTCACCTGTTCCTGGCCCCCACAGTTCCGGCCCCCACAGGTATCTGTAAGGTCCTTGCACATGTCTAGTTCCTTCGAATGCTTTCCAACCTCTCAATTCTGTCCTAAGCGTGCTCCCTGCCTTTGTTTTGGCCCATGTGGTTTGACAGGACTCTTGCATACAGTTTTAGTTTCCATGCTTCCTTCCAAACCTGTTGTCTGTTTTGATGTATCCAGTTGCCGATGCTACTTCTGTAATATCTTTGTCTCTGTGCTGTTTCAGATGTCTCAGCTCCTCTTCTAATCTCTCTATCTTGATTTCTGCTGCTGTTTCCTGTTGCTTCCACCTTCTGCATTCTGCTGCTAACCTCTCTTCCATCTTCCTTTCCAGCTCATCTAGTCTCCTTCCCCAGTCTTCCTCCCTTTTTTTGAGCTCTACCTCCCATTCCTCCCTCCCAGATTCGTCCTTGGAGCCCCTTGTCCTCATCCTGGTTCTAGGTTCCCCTGTTGCTCCACAGAAGGGGGAGGGGAATAGATGGTTAGGAGGAGAGGGGATGGATGGTTGTGGGGGAGGGGGAGGATGGTTATTGGAGGGGTAGAGATAGTTGGGGGAGGGGTTAGACGGTTTGAGGGAGAGAGGGGATGGATGGTTATGGGGGAGGGGGAGGATGGTTTTTGGAGGGAGGGAGGTAGTTGGGGGGGGTTTAGACGGTTTGAGGAGGGGTTAGGTGGTTTGGGGGAGGGTAGGTGGCTAAGGTGAGGTGGTTAGGGAAGGGGGAGGGGTGGTTTAGGGGAGGGGGGGTACGTGTTTGTGTCAAGGGGTTTGGAAGGGTGAGGGTGTATGTGCGTGTGTTTTGTGTGTGTGTGTGGTTTGTTGTGGTGTGATGTGTGGTGTGTGTGTGTGTGTGTGTGTGTGTGTGTGTGTGTGTTGTGTGGTGTGTGTGGTGGGGTGTGTATGTGGGGTGTGTGTGTGTGGGGTGTGTGTGTGTGGTGTGTGTGTGTGTGTGTGTTGTGTGGGGTGTGTGTGTGTGGTGTGTGTGTGTTGGTGTGTGTGTGTGTATTGTGTGTGTATATATGTGTGTGTGTGTGTGTGTGGGTGTGTGTGTGTGTTTGTGTGTGTATGTGTATGTATGTGGTTTTGTATGTGTGTGTGTGTGGTGTGGTGTTTGTTTGTGTGCGTGTGTGCGTGTGTGTGTGTACGTGTGTGTGTATACTCGCCTATTTTTACTCATCAATTTATGGTTCCTGCCTCCACTATGTCACTTTCCAGATTATTCCACTTCCTGACAACTTTATGACTGAAGAAGTACTTCCTAACATCCATCTGACTCATTTGAGTCTTCAGCTTCCAGTTGTTACCCCTTGTTTCTGTGTCCCATCTCTGGAACATCCTGTCTCTCTTCACCTTGTCAATTCCTCGCAGTATTTTTGTATGTCATTATCATATCTTCCCTAATCCTTCTGTTCTCCAGTGTCGTCAGGCCGATTTCCCTTAACCTTCCTTCGTAGGACATTCCCTTTAGATCTGGAACTAGTTTTGTTGCACTTTCTCTAATTTCTTGATGTGCATGATCAGGTGTGGATTCCAAACTGGTGCTGCAGACTCCAATATGGGCCTGACGTACACGGTGTACAGAGTGTTGAACAATTCCTTACTGAGGTATCGGAACGCTATTCTTAGGTTTTCCAGGCGCCCATATGCTGCAGCGGTTATCTGGTTGATGTGCGCCCCAGGAGACGTGCTCAGTATTATACTCACTCCAAGATCCTTTTCCTTCAGTGAGATTTGTAGTCTTTGGCCACCTAGACAATATTCTGCGGTCTTCTTTGCCTTTCCCCGATCTTGGCGGGGTTAAATTCGAGGAGCTAGTTGTTGGACCAGGCTTGCAGCCTGTCCCGATCTCTCTGTAGTCCTGCCTGATCATGAGATTTAATTCTCATTAACTTCACATCATCTGCAAACGGACATTTCTGTGTCTATCCCTTCTGTCATGTCATTCACATATACCAGAAACAGCACAGGTCCTAGGACTGACCCCTGTGGAAACCCGCTCATCACAGGCGCCCACTCTGACACCTCGTCATGTACCATGACCCGTTGTTGCCTCTGTCAGGTATTCTCTGATCCACTGCAGTGCCTTTCCTGTTATGCATGGTTGATCCTCTAGCTTTTGTATTAACCTCTTGTGAGGAACTGTGTCGAAGGTTTTCTTGCAGTACAAGAAAATGCAATCTACCCACCCACTCCTCTCTCTCGTGTCTTCTGTTACCTTTTCATAAAGCTCCAGTGAAATTCTAGATACCTACTTCCTCTCAGTTTTCACCCAGGAAAATACTTGCGATATTCCTGAAATAATAGATTACGTAGAACAGGATGATAATAAACTATGTACGATTGCGGTAACTAGTGACATGGTCCTCAGACAACTAGAGAAACTAAAACCTAACAAATCCCCAGGTCCTGATGAACTGTTTGCAAGGGTGCTAAAGGGATGTAAAGAGGAACTTAGCATACCTTTGGCTAATCTTTTTAACATATCACTACAAACTGGCATAGTGCCTGATAAGTGGAAAATGGCAAATGTAATACCTATTTACAAGGCAGGTGACAGGTCCTTGTCTTCGAACTATAGACCAATAAGTCTTACCTCCATAGTGGGAAAATTTATGGAATCAATAATTGCCGAAGCAATTCGTAGCCATCTTGACAGGCACAGATTGATTAATGATTCTCAACATGGTTTTACAAAGGGGCGTTCCTGTCTTACGAATTTACTAACTTTTTTCACTAAGGTGTTTGAGGAGGTAGATCATGGTAATGAATATGATATTGTGTATATGGACTTCAGTAAGGCTTTCGATAGAGTTCCACACCAGAGGCTATTGAGGAAACTTAAGGCACACGGAATAGGAGGAGAATTTTTTTCCTGGGTAGAGGCATGGCTGACAAATAGACAGCAGAGAGTTTGCATAAATGGGGAGAAATCAGAATGGGGGCACGTCACAAGCGGTGTTCCTCAGGGGTCAGTGTTGGGCCCATTGTTGTTCACAATTTACATAAACGACATAGATGAGGGAATAAATAGCGACATAAGCAAATTTACTGATGACACCAAAATAGGCCGTCCAATTCATTCTAATGAGGACATTAGAGCACTCCAGGATGATTTGAATAGACTGACGCAATGGTCGGAGAAGTGGCAGATACAGTTTAATATAGACAAATACAAAGTTCTAAATGTTGGACAGTTAAATAACCATGCCACATATAAACTAAATAATGTAGATCTTAATACTAGTGATTGCGAAAATGATTTAGGAGTTCTGGTTAGCAGTAATTTAAAACCAAGACAACAGTGCATTAGTGTTCGCAATAAAGCTAACAGAATTCTTGGCTTCGTATCTAGAAGTATAAATAATAGGAGTCCTCAGGTTGTTCTTCAACTCTATACATCCTTGGTTAGGCCTCATTTAGACTATGCTGCTCAGTTCTGGTCAATATATTACAGAATGGATATAAATGCTCTGGAAAACGTACAAAGGAGGATGACAAAGATGATCCCATGTATCAGAAATCTTCCCTATGAGGATAGACTGAGGGCCCTGAATCTGCACTCTCTCGGAAGGCGTAGAATTAGGGGGGATATGATTGAGGTGTATAAATGGAAAACAGGAATAAATAAATGGAATGTAAATAGCGTGCTGAAAATTTCCAGCCAAGACAGGACTCGCATCAATGGTTTCAAGTTGGAAAAATTCAGATTCAGGAAGGATATAGGAAAGTACTTGTTTGGTAATAGAGTTGTGGATGAGTGGAACAAACTCCCGAGTACAGTTATTGAGGCTAAAACGTTGTGTAGTTTTAAAAATAGGTTAGATAAATACACGAGTGGGTGTGGGTGGGTGTGAGTTGGACCTGACTAGCTTGTGCTACTGGGTCTGCTACAGTGCTCCATCCATGAGTGGGGATGACCAGACTGGGTGGGTCATTGGGATAATCCGGGGGGTGGGTCATTGTTCTAATCCGGGGGACAACATGGACCTGCTCCGCGTGGGTCAGTAGGCCTGTTGCAGTGTTCCTTCTTTCTTATGTTCTTATGATAAGATCATTCCTTTCTAAGTGCTCCACCACTCTCCTGATAATCTGCATGATTTTGCATACTATACACGTTAGTGACACAGGTCAGTACTTTAATACCTCATATCTATCGTCTTCCTTAAAAATTGGGACAACATTTGCTGTCTTCAACACCTCAGGTAGTTGCCCAGTTTCAATGGATGTACATCAAAATGGTATACAATACCGACAGGTTGGTAGGTAAGACACATAGGCAACAGTTTGGCAACTTTATTCCGAAACGTTTCGCCTACACAGTAGGCTTCTTCAGTCGAATACAGAAAGTAGGCAGGAACAGTAGAGATGTGAAGACGATGTAATCAGTCCATCACCCTTGAAGTCGTAGAATTTGAGGTTGTCAGTCCCTCGGCCTGGAGAAGTTCAGTTCCATAGTCAGGAAATATCTGAAGATCAAGCGACAGTGCGGAGACTTAAATACTGTCGGAAGGAGAGGTGCAGAGTAGTAGTAGTAGTGAGAATGTAGCCACTGAGAGGTCAGGTCCCTCTCAGATCCAACAATTCTCACTTGAAAAGGTTGTCCAAGGTGTTTTCTGTACTGACAACCTCAAATTCTACGACTTCAAGGGTGATGGACTGATTACATCGTCTTCACATCTCTACTGTTCCTGCCTACTTTCTGTATTCGACTGAAGAAGCCTACTGTGTAGGCGAAACGTTTCGGAATAAAGTTGCCTAGCTGTTGCGTATGTGTCTTACTTTTCAATGGATGTATTGATTGTTGTTAGTGGCACGCACAGCGTCTCTGCTCCCTCTCTGAGGACCCACTGAGAGATGTCCTGTGTGTGTGTGTGTGTATGTGGGTATGTGTGTGTGTGTGTGGGTGTGTGTGTGTGCTGGGGGAACGTCTCATTCCCGCTTCTCCTCTCGAAGGAAATTTTATTTCCTCAATTCCCGTCCAGATTTGGTTCACTTTTCTGCCGGTCTCCCGAGGGTCCTGCCCCAACAACACCTGAGTTTTACTGACCCTCAAAACCCACCATAACACCTTCCCCAGTTCATAAACACAGGTGAGCCTCAGAGTATTAACGAACCTTGCGGATTGAGCGCTCTCTCATGGAAAAATAGACACAAACGCAGTATAGTGCGATCCTTTATTGACAACGTTTCGCCCACACAGTGGGTTATCAAGTCACATGAATGTATACAGGGAACATAGTGACGTGGAGAATGTTGAAGATGGTATAAACCTTGGTAATAAATACCGACAAGTTGGTTTAGAAAGACACGTAAGCAAACACTATAACATATTTATTAGAAAACGTTTCGGTCCTGGGACCTTGATCACTTGAAGTGATCAAGGTCCCAGGACCGAAACGTTTTCTAATAAATATGTTATAGTGTTTGCTTACGTGTCTTTCTAAACCAATGTTGAAGATGTTGGACTTCAAACGTGGGCGAAACGTTGTCAACAAAGGATCGTATATGTATTTGTGTCTGTTTTTACATCGTGTCGGTATTTGATAGCATTGTGTCCATCTCTCGCTCATATTAGCAACCCCAGTAGCCTAACTTAACCTAGTCTAACCTAACCTAACCTAAACTAATCTAGTCTAACCTAAAGTAGCCTAATCTAACCCAGCCCAGCGTTAACCTAACCTAACCTAGTCTAACCTAACCTAAGCTAGCCTAACCTAACCTAACCTAACCTAAGCTAGCCTAACCTAACCTAACCTAGTCTAACCTAACCTAACCTAACCTAACCTAACCTAACCTAAGCTAGCCTAACCTAACCTAACCTAAAACTGAAGGAGGTGAACTAAAGAACTCTCTTACACTCTCCAGGGCTCTCTTACACTCTCCAGGACTCTCTTGCACTCTCCAGGACTCTCCTGCACTCTCCGGGACTCTCCTACACTCTCTTGCACTCTCCAGGATGGACTGAAACGTCTCCACACGTTTCTCCTTTAAGCGCCACAAGTACACTAAAAGAGAACTAGACGAGTGTCGGAGGTCCCTGAATTATCAACAAACTTCTGACTGTCTTCAAGAGGGAACTGGACAAGTTCCTGATCAGCCAGGCTGTGGTGCACCAGTTGGACTGCGTGCTGCTAGCAGGAATAGCCTGGCTGATCTGTACAGCTAGGCCTGTACTGGGATTGGGTCGCAGGAGCAGTGCCCTCCCCCGCAACACCCATCAGTATCCTTCGCGTATTCAAATATCCTTCAATGTCTAGGTATCTCTGAGACATTCTTCAGTATCCAGGTATCCTGAATGCTTCCCATTCCCCAGGCGTTGTACGACCCATTTTTTTCTGTCTTTTCCCCACATTACACCTTTCTCGACACCTCCCCATTCCCAGCCCTTCCTCCCTACTCCCCATCACCCATTTCTTTCCCCCATTTCCCTTAAGCCAATATGCATTCTGACATTTGCATGGGGGACTTTGATACGTCCATCCCCCTCCCCATGCATGGGTGCTTGGGGAGGGGTGTAGCTGTTGGTATCAAAGCCAGCATAGCAAGAGGATTTGGCAGGAGTGTTGGGGAGGATCCTGTACCGGTGCTGGATCCTTTGTAGAAGTGTTGGATCCATTGCACCAATGTGGGATCCTTTGTACCGATGTTGGTTCCATTGTTATGGTAAGCCCAGGCTGTCTTAGTCAGGGATCAACGAACAAATGGTGGAGCACCAGGAGCCTAGGTTCCTGGTGGTGGTTCTTTGAGAGAGAGAGAGAGAGAGAGGGAGCTCAGGTTCCAGGTGGTGGTGCTCTGAGAGAGAGAGGGAGCTCAGGTTCCAGGTGGTGGTGCTCTGAGAGAGAAACAGAGAGAGCCTAGGTTTAAGGTGGTGCTCTGGGAGGGAGGGAGAGAGAGAGAGAGAGAGAGAGAGAGAGAGAGAGAGAGAGAGAGAGAGAGAGAGAGAGAGAGAGAGAGAGAGAGAGAGAGAGAGAGAGAGAGGAAGCCTAGGTTCCAGGTGTTGATGCTCTGAAAGAGAGAGGGAGCTCAGGTTCCAGGTGATGGTGCTCTGAGAGAGAGAGAGAGAGAAAGAAAGAAAGAAAGAAATACAATACTGGTAAACAGTTGAATAAGACACAAATACAACACCTGGATATTTTTATTTCCTAAACGTTTCGCCTGCCCAGCAGGCTTCTTCAGTCGAAAACAGGTGACTTAAATATTTGACAGCAGAAGTGGTAGTGGAAAGGTAAATATGACTGGGGGTCAGTCCCTCAGTCTAGAAGATGTAACGTTGAGGGGGTCAGTCCCTCAGTCTAGAAGATGTAACGTTGAGGGGGTCAGTCCCTCAGTCTAGAAGATATAACGTTGAGGGGGTCAGTCCCTCAGTCTAGAAGATGTAACGTTGAGGGGGTCAGTCCCTCGGTCTAGAAGATGTAACGTTGAGGGGGTCAATCCCTCAGTCTAGAAGATGTAACGTTGAGGGGATCAGTCCCTCAGTCTAGAAGACGTAACGTTGAGGGGATCAGTCCCTCAGTCTAGAAGATATAACGTTGAGGGGGGCAGTCCCTCAGTCTAGAAGATGTACGTTGAGGGGGTCAGTCCCTCAGTCTAGAAGATGTAACGTTGAGGGGATCAGTCCCTCAGTCTAGAAGATGTAACGTTGAGGGGATCAGTCCCTCAGTCTAGAAGATATAACGTTGAGGGGGTCAGTCCCTCAGTCTAGAAGATGTAACGTTGACGGGGTCAGTCCCTCGGTCTAGAAGATGTAACGTTGAGGGGGTCAGTCCCTCAGTCTAGAAGATGTAACGTTGAGGGGATCAGTCCCTCAGTCTAGAAGATGTAACGTTGAGGGGATCAGTCCCTCAGTCTAGAAGATGTAACGTTGAGGGGATCAGTCCCTCAGTCTAGAAGATATAACGTTGAGGGGGTCAGTCCCTCAGTCTAGAAGATGTAACGTTGAGGGGGTCAGTCCCTCAGTCTAGAAGATGTAACGTTGAGGGGATCAGTCCCTCAGTCTAGAAGATGTAACGTTGAGGGGATCAGTCCCTCAGTCTAGAAGATATAACGTTGAGGGGGTCAGTCCCTCAGTCTAGAAGATGTAACGTTGACGGGGTCAGTCCCTCGGTCTAGAAGATGTAACGTTGAGGGGGTCAGTCCCTCAGTCTAGAAGATGTAACGTTGAGGGGATCAGTCCCTCAGTCTAGAAGATTTTAACGTTGAGGGGATCAGTCCCTCAGTCTAGAAGATGTAACGTTGAGGGATCAGTCCCTCAGTCTAGAAGATATAACGTTTGAGGGGGTCAGTCCCTCATTCTAGAAGATGTAACGTTGAGGGGGTCAGTCCCTCAGTCTAGAAGATGTAACGTTGAGGGGATCAGTCCCTCAGTCTAGAAGATGTAACGTTGAGGGGATCAGTCCCTCAGTCTAGAAGATATAACGTTGAGGGGGTCAGTCCCTCAGTCTAGAAGATGTAACGTTGAGGGGGTCAGTCCCTCAGTCTAGAAGATGTAACGTTGAGGGGATCAGTCCCTTGCTCTTGCTCTTGATCTTGCTCTTGATCTTGCTCTTGCTCTTACTCTTGCTCTTACTCTTACTATTGCTCTTGCTCTTACTCTTGCTCTTGCTCTTACTCTTGCTCTTACTCTTACTATTGCTCTTGCTCTTACTATTGCTCTTGCTCTTACTCTTGCTCTTACTCTTGTCTTACTCTTACTCTTGCTCTTACTCTTGCTCTTACTCTTGTTCTTACTCTTGCTCTTACTCTTGCTCTTACTATTGCTCTTGCTCTTACTCTTGATCTTGCTCTTGCTCTTACTCTTGCTCTTACTCTTACTATTGCTCTTGCTCTTACTCTTGCTCTTATTATTGCTCTTACTCTTGCTCTTACTCTTGCTCTTACTCTTGTTCTTACTCTTGTTCTTACTCTTACACTTGCTCTTGCTTTTACCCTTGCTCTTACTCTTGCTCTTGCCCTTGCTCTTACTCTTGCTCTTACTCTTGTCTTACTCTGCTCTTACTTTTACTCTTGTCTTACTCTTGCTCTTACTCTTTCTCTTTGCTCTTACTCTTGCTCTTTTCCCTTGCTCTTACTCTTACTCTTAGTCTTACTCTTGCTCTCACTCTTGCTCTTACTCTTTTACTCTTGTCTTGCTCTTGCTCTTACGCTTGCTCTTACTCTTACTCTTGCTCTTACTCTTGCTCTTACTCTTGCTCTTACTCTTGCTCTTACTCTTGCTCTTACTCTTGTCTTACTCTTGCTCTTACTCTTACTCTTGTCTTACTCTTGCTCTTACTCTTGCTCTTACTCTTGCTCTTACTCTTGCTCTTACTCTTGCTCTTACTCTTGTCTTACTCTTGCTCTTACTCTTGCTCTTACTCTTGCTCTTACTCTTGTCTTACTCTTGCTCTTACTCTTGCTCTTACTCTTGCTCTTACTCTTGATCTTTTTTTTTTACACAGGGTTTGACAAGGTTAAGGATACCTAGCTTTATTGACAAGTTATTTACAGGTTAAGGATTCCTAACTTTATTGACAAGCTAAGAGCTGTTACCTACATCAGCTCATTTGAAAGCATTTTTATTGTTATGAGACATACAAGTAGGGAACATGATGAAGTTGGAGCCATCTGTGGGCCAGCATTTTCATTTGATCAACTGACGTTATCTCGTTGACATCATTATCCTGTACGAATGTGTTCCATACTCGAGTCATCCTGGGTATGTATGATCTCAGATGGAGTGAAGTTCTGGAGAAGGGTACAGCCAGAGTGAAGTTGCTGCTTTCTGCCCGTCTTGTGGCATAAAAGCTTGTTTCACGCTGTCCTCGAAGTGGAGCCAAGTGTGGTACTTTGACAATATTGGCCTTGTACATAACAGTAAGGCCACCCACATCCCTCCTGTGTTGAAGGCTCTGCTGAAATGACAGATCTATCCAGGATGGGTCCAGGCGAGAGATGAGACGTCTTGCTCTGTTCTCTACTCTGTCAAGCAGTCGCAGATGAGGGGGGGGGGCAGGCAAACCAAGAAAGTGGAGCATACTCAAGGTGTGAGCGTACTTGTGCCTCGTACAGAATCTTGCAACCCCTACTGTCAAGTAGGTGCGAGATACGGCGAAGTGCTGTAAGCTTCCTGGCTGCCTTGTTTGCAAGATTTACAACATGGTTCTTCATGGTTAGTTTGGAGTCAAATTTCACTCCAAGGATATCAACTTCTTCTCCAGGTGCCAACACCCTCCCATTCATCCTTACTACTGCACCAGCATTACCATCATGGTGCCTAGAAACGATCATCATTTGCGTTTTCTCAGGTGCAAATGTTACTTGCCATCTATTTCCCCAAGCTGATATAGCTCTCAGCTGGTGATTGATGTAGCTTAGAGCAGCTGGCATTTCTTCTCTTGGATAAGTGAATGTCAGTGTACAGTCGTCTGCATATGCATGTGATTCTGGGATGAGATGAAGAAGGTCGTTGAAGTAGACATTCCATAACAATGGTTTCAGCACGCTTCCTTGTGGAACACTTGCCCCAATAGGATGTCTTGCTGATTCCGTTCCATTGAGAACTACACTTAGAGATCTACCATGAAGGTAATCACTGAGACATAACATAGAGCCTGCAATTCCCAGTGCTTGAAGTTTTGCTAAGAGGCCCTGGTGCCACACCCGGTCGAAAGCGCCAGCAATGTCCAGTGCTACCACACAGCTGACTTTGGATTCATCCTGTGACTGGTGCCACTTAGTGGAGAGGTTTAACAACAGATCAGCAGCAGAGTAACCTTTCCTGAAGCCATATTGACGGTCACAAAGTAGTGAGTGGTAGTCAAAAAACTCTGTCATTTGTCTTGAGATTATTGTCTCAAGGATCTTACCAGTGATTGACAGGAGTGACACTGGTCTGTAGTTGCTGATTTCTGCTCTGCTCTTCTTTTTGTGAACAGGGACTACATTTGCCTCTTTCCATAGAGAGGGCCATTTACACTGTACTAGGCAGTGCTGAAAGATGCGAGTTAGAGGTGCTGCTAGCTGGTCTGCACATCTTCTCAGCAATCTTGGGCTCAACTTGTCTGGGCCCACAGCCTTTTCTTGGTCAAGCGATTTAAGAAGGAAATACACCTCCTCCTGCCTTATTGTCACCACTGACAGTTTTGACACAGTTCTTGCAGCTAGCCAAGGAGGGTCCCTTGCTGGATCAGGAACTTGCATTTTGGTAGCAAAGTGTTCAGCAAAGAGGTCCGCCTTCTCTTGACTACTAGTAGAGGTGGTCCCAGCCTTGCTCTTACTCTTGCTCTTACTCTTACTCTTGCTCTTACCCTTGCTCATGCTCTTGCCCTTGCTCTTACTCTTACTCTTGCTCTTACTCTTGCTCTTACTCTTACTCTTGCTCTTACCCTTGCTCATGCTCTTGCCCTTGCTCTTACTCTTACTCTTGCTCTTACTCTTGCTCTTACTCTTGCTCTTGCTCTTACTGTTGCTCTTACTCTTGCTCTTACTTTTGCTCTTGCTCTTACTCTTGCTCTTACTCTTGCTCTTACTCTTGCTCTTACTCTTGCTCTTACTGTTGCTCTTACTCTTGCTCTTACTCTTGCTCTTACTTTTGCTCTTGTTCTTGCCCTTGCTCTTACCCTTGCTCATGCTCTTACTCTTGCTCTTACTCTTGATCTTGCTCTTGCCTTTACTCTTGCTCTTACTCTTGCTCTTGCTCTTGCTCTTACTCTTGCTCTTACTCTTGCTCTTACTCTTGCTCTTACTCTTGCTCTTACTCTCCAGGCTTCACTAATGCACTCATAATGTAATATCAGGAGTCCCTTTTACCAGAGAGCTGCCACTCTCCTGAGTCCTAGTACTCTACTTGTCCTCAGTCCTAGTACTCTACTTGTCCTCAGTCCTAGTACTCTACTTGTCCTCAGTCCTAGTACTCTACTTGTCCTCAGTCCTAGTACTCTACTTGTCCTCAGTCCTAGTACTCTACTTGTCCTCAGTCCTAGTACTCTACTTGTCCTCAGTCCTAGTACTCTACTTGTCCTCAGTCATAGTACTCTACTTGTCCTCAGTCCTAGTACTCTACTTGTCCTCAGTCATAGTACTCTACTTGTCCTCAGTCCTAGTACTCTACTTGTCCTCAGTCCTAGTACTCTACTTGTCCTCAGTCCTAGTACTCTACTTGTCCTCAGTCCTAGTACTCTACTTGTCCTCAGTCCTAGTACTCTACTTGTCCTCAGTCCTAGTACTCTACTTGTCCTCAGTCCTAGTACTCTACTTGTCCTCAGTCCTAGTACTCTACTTGTCCTCAGTCATAGTACTCTACTTGTCCTCAGTCATAGTACTCTACTTGTCCTCAGTCATAGTACTCTACTTGTCCTCATAGTACTTTACTTGTCTTCAGCCCTAGTACTCTTATCCTCAGCCCTAGTACTCTACTTGTCCTCAGTCATAGTACTCTACTCGTCCTCAGTCCTAGTACTCTACTTGTCCTCAGTCATAGTACTCTACTTGTCCTCAGTCCTAGTACTCTACTCGTCCTCAGTCCTAGTACTCTACTTGTCCTCAGTCATAGTACTCTACTTGTCCTCAGTCCTAGTACTCTACTCGTCCTCAGTCCTAGTACTCTACTTGTCCTCAGTCCTAGTACTCTTCTTGTCCTCAGTCCTAGTACTCTACTTGTCCTCAGTCCTAGTACTCTTCTTGTCCTCAGTCCTAGTACTCTACTCGTCCTCAGTCCTAGTACTCTACTTGTCCTCAGTCCTAGTACTCTTCTTGTCCTCAGTCCTAGTACTCTACTCTTAACCTCAGTCCTAGTACTCTACTTGTCCTCAGTCCTAGTACTGTACTCGTCCTCAGTCCTAGTACTCTACTCGTCCTGAGTCCTAGTACTCTACTTGTCCTCAGTCCTAGTACTCTACTCGTCCTCAGTCCTAGTACTCTACTCGTCCTGAGTCCTAGTACTCTACTTGTCCTCAGTCCTAGTACTCTACTCGTCCTGAGTCCTAGTACTCTACTTGTCCTCAGTCCTAGTACTCTTCTTGTCCTCAGTCATAGTACTCTACTTGTCCTCATAGTACTTTACTTGTCTTCAGCCCTAGTACTCTTATCCTCAGCCCTAGTACTCTACTTGTCCTCAGTCATAGTACTCTACTCGTCCTGAGTCCTAGTACTCTACTTGTCCTCAGTCTGAGTTCTTGTCCTCAGTCCTAGTACTCTACTTGTCCTCAGTCCTAGTACTCTTATCCTCAGCCCTAGTACTCTACTTGTCCTCAGTCCTAGTACTCTACTCGTCCTGAGTCCTAGTACTCTACTTGTCCTCAGTCTGAGTACTTGTCCTCAGTCCTAGTACTCTTCTTGTCCTCAGTCATAGTACTCTACTTGTCCTCAGTCTGAGTACTTGTCCTCAGTCCTAGTACTCTTCTTGTCCTCATAGTACTCTACTCGTCCTCAGTCCTAGTACTCTACTTGTCCTCAGTCTGAGTACTTGTCCTAGTACTCTTCTTGTCCTCAGCCCTATTATTCT
The DNA here is from genome assembly GCF_026875155.1 of Cherax quadricarinatus. Classification (NCBI taxonomy): domain Eukaryota; kingdom Metazoa; phylum Arthropoda; class Malacostraca; order Decapoda; family Parastacidae; genus Cherax; species Cherax quadricarinatus. The sequence goes on along the minus strand of NC_069429.1, from coordinate 2,637,530 downwards.
ACTTGTCCTCAGTCCTAGTACTCTACTTGTCCTCAGTCCTAGTACTCTACTCGTCCTCAGTCCTAGTACTCTTCTTGTCCTCAGCCCTAGTACTCTACTCGTCCTCAGTCCTAGTACTCTACTTGTCCTCAGAGACAAGTACAGAAATCCTGGAGGGACTGGTTCCGACCTGAACACTGAAATCACTGTGACAACAAGAGACATTACAGACGATGTATAACACCTCCATTATAAAGTAGGGGCGGCATGAGTGTAAAGGGACCAAGACTCTTCAACATCCTTCCTAGATAAGGGAAAATACCAACAGACCTGTGGCTGTCTTCAGTAGTGAATTTGATGTTCTTGAAGCTCCTGATCAGCCAGGCTGTGGTTGGTAGGTTGAACTATGTGCTGTCAGCAGTAGCAGCCCGGTCCCAGACCGGGCCCCCGGGGGCCGTTGAGCCCCGTATCCGTCTGGGGATAACTTTCCCCCAGAGAGAATCGCTCCACCCTCCGCTGGGGGAGAGTAATATCCCCCCCCCAGAATACACTCAGGGCGGAGGGGGATACTAACATCCCCCTCCCCCAGAGATGAGTAATGCCCCCCTCTCCCTAGAATCCACCCGGGGGGGGGCGAGTAATATCCCTCAGGGGATATAATATCCCTCCTCCCCCAGAATCACCCCAGGGGGAGGAATATCTGAAGCCAAATTATCTTGTAGCGTCAAATCGCAGGTGAAATGATCTTCCCCGGTGGGCTGACACCGGGGTTTTCAAAACTGAACACAGCCCCAGGTAATGTCTGTCCCGGGGTGCATTGTTGAGAAACGCTTTTAGCGGATCACGCAAATTGAATTGGCGAAGTTGGCGTGTGCCGAGGGGTTGGAGTACCTTAGGTAGGGGGAGAGCAGGGGGTAGAACGCTCCCCCTACTCCCCCTCCCGGGTATACGACCCTTCACAGCACCGCTGAAACAAGACTGAACAGTCTGGTTGATCAAGAAGTTAGCCTAAGGCTAGGCCTAAAACATTGACGTGAAAAAACTTAGGACGTCAGTAACTAAGACAGTGACGTCAGTAATTAAGTGACATTAGTAACTAAGATAATGACGTCAGTATACTAAAGCAATGACGCCAATAACTAAAACTACCACCACCACCACACACCACCACCACCATACCACACCACCACCACCACCACCACCACCACCACCACCACCACACACCCACCACCACCACTACCACCACCACTACAAAAAACCACCACCACTACCCCCACTACCACACTACCACCACCACAACTTCCACCACCACTACTACCACCACTACTACCACTACCACCACCCCACCACCACACTACTACTCACCACACCACTACCACTACCACACTACTACCACCACCACTACCACCACCACTACACCACCACCACCACCACTACCACTACCACCACCACCACTACCACTACCCCACTACTACCACTACCACCACCACCACTTACCACCACCACCACTACCCACACACCACTACCACCTACCACTACACACTACCACCACCTCCACCACCACTACTACCACCACCACTACCACTACCACCACTACTACCACACCACCACCACACTACCCACCACCACCACTACGACCACCACCACTACCACCACCACTACCACTACCACCACCACCACCACACACACTACCACCACCACTACCACTACTACCACCACCACTACCACTACCACCACTACTACCACCACCACTACCACCACCACTACCACCACCACCACCACTACTACCACTACCACCACTACTACCACCACTACTACCACCACTACCACCACACCACACCACCACCACTACTACCACCACCACCACCACCACTACCACCACCACTACTACCACTACCACCACTACTACCACCACCACTACCACCACCACCACCCTACCACCACCACTACTACCACCACTACCACCACCCCACTACCCACCTACCACTACTAACACCACCACCACTACCACTACCACCACTACTACACCACCCTCACCACACCACCACCCCCCACCACCACCACTACTACTACCACCACCACTACCACCACTACACCACCACTACTACCACCACCACTACCACCCCACCACCACTACCACCACACTACTACTACCACCACTAACCACCACCACCACCACCACTACTAACCACCACCACTACCACTACTACCACCACTACTACCACCACTACAACCACTACCCCCAAACCACTACCACCACCACCACTACCACTACCACCACCACCACCACTACCACCACCACCACTACCACCACCCCCACACCACCACAAACCACCACTACCACCACTCCCACCACCAAACTACCACCACCACACTACCACCACAACCACCACCACTACCCCCACCATTTACCACCACTACCACCACTACCAAACCACCACAACTACCACCACCACTACCACCACCACTACCACCACTACCACCACAAACCAAACCACCACTACACCACCACTACTACCACCACCACTACTACCACCACTACTACCACCCACCACCACCACCACTACCACCACCCACCACTACCACCACTACCCCACCACCACTACCACCACCACCAACCACTACCACCACTACCACCACCACTACCACCACCACTACTACCACCACCACTACCACCACTACTAACCACCACCACTACTACCACCACTACTACCACCCCCACCACCCACCACTACCACCACCACTACTACCACCACCACTACCACCACTACTACCACCAAACCCACTACTACCACCACTACTACCCCCAAACCACCACCACCACTACCACTACCACCACTACCACCACCACCACTACAACCACCACCACCACCACCACCACCACCACTCGTACTATCAACTATTATAAAAGTTCTACATATATTCAACTTCCAACAAAAACTTACAACCATATAAAAGTTTTTTTTCAAACACTTGTCAACAAAATTCCCCGAAAAACTTGGGGCTAAACCAGTGAGTTTTTCAACTTTTTATTCAAGTTCCACTGCACTGAAATATTCCAGTCAACTGTAAAGTTCCAACATACTGGAAAGTTTGAGTGTGGCCGGGTTTATCAGAGTGAAGGTGGAAATATAAACACAAATGCAGTATAATGTGATCCTTTATTGACAACGTTTCACCCACACAGTGGGCTTTTTCAAGTTACACACAGATCCGTGTGTGACTTGAAAAAGCCCACTGTGTGGGTGAACCGTTGTCAATAAATGATCACATTATACTGCATTTGTGTTTATATTTCCATTGTGTCGGTATTTTATACCATTTATTTCCAGAGTGAAGGTGGCCATGACACCTGGATGATGGCTGTCATAGTTATGTATTATATGGGTCAGTGACGGAGCCTCACCTGTAGCACACTGTCTGTACTCTACGTCCACATGTAACTGACGGAGGCCTGTACTCTACGTCCACATGTAACTGATGGAGGCCTGTACTCTACGTCCACATGTAACTGACGGAGGCCTGTACTCTACGTCCACATGTAACTGATGGAGGCCTGTACTCTACGTCCACATGTAACTGACGGAGGCCTGTACTCTACGTCCACATGTAACTGATGGAGGCCTGTACCTACGTCCACATGTAACTGACGGAGGCCTGTACTCTACGTCCACATGTAACTGATGGAGGCCTGTACTCTACGTCCACATGTAACTGACGGAGGCCTGTACTCTACGTCCACATGTAACTGATGGAAAGGGCCTGTACTCTACGTCCACATGTAACTGACGGAGGCCTGTAAATCTACGTCCACATGTAACTGACGGAGGCCTGTACTCTACGTCCACATGAACTGACGGAGGCCTGTACTCTACGTCCACATGTAACTGACGGGGCCCTGTACTCTACGTCCACATTAACGACGGAGGCCTGTACTCTACGTCCACATGTAACTGACGGAGGCCTGTACTCTACGTCCACATGTAACTGACGGAGGCCTGTACTCTACGTCCACATGTAACTGATGGAGGCCTGTACTCTACGGGCCACATGTAACTGATGGAAGCCTGTACTCTACGTCCACATGTAACTGACGGAGGCCTGTACTCTACGTCCACATGTAACTGACGGAGGCCTGTACTCTACGTCCACATGTAACTGACGGAGGCCTGTACTCTACGTCCACATGTAACTGAAGGAGGCCTGTACTCTAGTCCCATTAACTGACGGAGGCCTGTACTCTACGTCCACATGTAACTGATGGAGGCCTGTACTCTACGTCCACATGTAACTGATGGAGGCCTGTACTCTACGTCCACATGTAACTGATGGAAGCCTGTACTCTACGTCCACATTTTAACTGATGGGGCCTGTACTCTACGTCCACATGTAACTGATGGAAGCCTGTACTCTACGTCCACATGTAACTGACGGAGGCCTGTACTCTACGTCCACATGTAACTGATGGAGGCCTGTTTCTCTACTCCACATGTAACTGATGGAAGCCTGTACTCTACGTCCACATGTAACTGACGGAGGCCTGTACTCTACGCCCAATGTAACTGATGGAGGCCTGTACTCTACTCCACATGTAACTGATTTGGAAGCCTGTACTCTACGTCCCTGTAACTGACGGAGGCCTGTACCTAACGTCCCCCATGTAACTGACGGAGGCCTGTACTCTACGTCCACAGTAACTGACGGAGGCCTGTACTCCCACGTCCACATGTAACTGATGGAGGCCTGTACTCTACGTCCACATGTAACTGACGGAGGCCTGTACTCTAACGTCCACATGTAACTGATGGAGGCCTGTACTCTACGTCCACATGTAACTGACGGAGGCCTGTACTCTACGTCCCCATGTAACTGATGGAGGCCTGTACTCTACGTCCACATGTAACTGACGGAGGGGCCCGTACTCTACGTCCACATGTAACTGATGGAGGCCTGTACTCTACGTCCACATGTAACTGACGGAGGCCTGTACTCTACGTCCACAGTAACTGACGGAGGGGCCCGTACTCTTTCGTCCACATGTAACTGATGGAGCCTGTACTCTACGTCCACTGTAACTGATGGAGGCCTGTACTCCCACGTCCACATGTAACTGACGGAGGCCTGTACTCTAACGTCCACATGTAACTGACGGAGGCCTGTACTCTACGTCCACATGTAACTGACGGAGGCCTGTACTCTACGTCCACATGGGAACTGACGGGGGCCTGTACTCTACGTCCACATGTAACTGATGGAGGCCTGTACTCTACGTCCACATGTAACTGATGGAGGCCTGTACTCTACGTCCACATGTAACTGACGGAGGCCTGTACTCTACGTCCACATGTAACTGACGGAGGCCTGTACTCTACGTCCACATGTAACTGATGGAGGCCTGTACTCTACGTCCACATGTAACTGACGGAGGCCTGTACTCTACGTCCACATGAACTGACGGAGGCCTGTACTCACGTCCACATGTAACTGACGGAGGCCTGTACTCTACGTCCACATGTAACTGACGGAGGCCTGTACTCTACGTCCACATGTAACTGGGTGGGGGCCTGTACTCTACGTCCACATGTAACTGACGGAGGCCTGTACTCTACGTCCCCAAAGTAACTGATGGAAGCCTGTACTCTACGTCCACATGTAAATGATGGAGGCCTGTACTCTACGTCCACATGTAAACTGACGGAGGGCCCGTACTCTACGTCCACATGTAACTGACGGAGGCCTGTACTCTACGTCCACATGTAACTGACGGAGGCCTGTACTCTACGTCCACATGTAACTGACGGAGGCCTGTACTCTACGTCCACATGTAACTGACGGAGGCCTGTACTCTACGTCCACATGTAACTGACGGAGGGCCTGTACTCTACTCCACATGTAACTGACGGAGGCCTGTACTCTACGTCCACATGTAACTGACGGAGGCCTGTACTCTAACGTCCACATGTAACCCGACGGGGGGCCTGTAAATCTACGTCCACATTTAACTTGACGGAGGCCTGTACTCTACGTCCACATGTAACTGAACGGAGGCCTGTACTCTACGTCCACATGTAACTGACGGAGGCCTGTACTCTACGTCCCCCATGTAACTGACGGAGGCCTGTACTCTACGTCCACATGTAACTGACGGAGGCCTGTACTCTACGTCCACATGTAACTGACGGAGGCCTGTACTCTACGTCCACATGTAACTGATGGAGGCCTGTACTCTACGTCCACATGTAAACGATGGAGGCCTGGGACTCTACGTCCACATGTAACTGACGGAGGCCTGTACTCTACGTCCACATGTAACTGACGGGGGCCTGTACTCTACTCCACATGTAACTGATGGAGGCCTGTACTCTACGTCCACATGTAACTGACGGAGGCCTGTACTCTACGTCCACATGTAACTGACGGAGGCCTGTACTCTACGTCCCAAAATGTAACTGATGGAAAGGCCTGTACTCTACGTCCACATGTAACTGACGGAGGCCTGTACTCTACGTCCACATGTAACTGATGGAGGCCTGTACTCTACGTCCACATGTAACTGATGGAGGCCTGTACTCTAACGTCCACATGTAACTGACGGGGGCCTGTACTCTACGTCCACATGTAACTGACGGAGGGCCCGTACTCTACGTCCCATGTAACTGATGGAGGCCTGTACCTACGTCCACATGTAACTGACGGAGGCCTGTAAATCTACGTCCACATGTAACTGACGGAGGCCTGTACTCTACGTCCACATGTAACTGGATGGGGGCCTGTACTCTACGTCCCATGTAACTGATGGAGGCCTGTACTCTACGTCCACATGTAACTGATGGAGGCCTGTACTCTACGTCCACATGTAACTGACGGAGGCCTGTACTCTACGTCCACATGTAACTGACGGAGGCCTGTACTCTACGTCCACATGTAACTTTACGGAGGCCTGTATCTACGTCCCACATGTAACTGATGGAGGGCCTGTACTCTACGTCCACATGTAACTGACGGAGGCCTGTACTCTACGTCCACATGTAAGGGGACGGAGGGGCCCGTACTCACGTCCCCATGTAATGATGGAGGCCTTATCTACTCCACATGTAACGATGGAGGCCTGTCCCCTACGTCCCCCATGTAACTGATGGAGGCCGTACTCTACGTCCACATGTAACTGACGGAGGCCTGTACCCACGTCCACATGAACGACGGAGGGCCCGTACTCTACGCCACAGTAACTGACGGAGGCTGTACTCTACGCCACAGTAACTGCGGGGGCCGAAATTTTACGTCCCCATGTAAATGCGGAGGGCCCGTACCTACGTCCACATGTAACTGACGGGGCCTGTACTCTACGTCCACAGTAACTGATGGAGGCCGTACTTACCCACATGTAATGACGGAGGCCCGTACTCACGTCCACATGTAACTGATGGAGGCCCGTACTCTACGTCCCTGAACGATGGGGCCCGTACTCTACGTCCAATGTAACGATGGGGGCCGTACTCTCCCACATGTAACTGACGGAGGCCTGTACTCTACGTCCCCCTGTAACTGACGGAAAGGGCCCGTACTCTACGTCCACTGTAACTGAGGGGGCCCGTACTTACGTCCACTGTAACTGACGGAGGGTGTACTCTACGTCCACGTGAACTGATGGAGGCCTTACTCTACGCCACAGTAACTGACGGAGGGCCGTACCCCTACCCACATGTAATGACGGAGGCCTGTACTCTACGTCCCCCAAAGTAACGAGGAGGCCGTATCTACGCCAATGTAAAGACGGGGCCCGTACTCTACGTCCACATGTAACTGACGGAGGCCTGTACCCACGTCCCATGTAACTGACGGAGGCCTGTATCTAAAGTCCCCATGTAATGAGGAGGCCTTATCTACGCCACATGTAATGATGGAGGCCTGTACTTCGTCCACATGTAACTGATGGGGGCCTTACTCTACGTCCACATGAAATGAAGGGAAACCCGTACTTACGTCCACATGTAACGATGGAGGGCCCTTTCTCTACGTCCACATGTACTGAGGAGGCCTGACTCTACCCCCATGAACTGACGGAGGCCCGTACTCTACGTCCACATGAACGAGGAGGCCTGTACCCACGTCCCATGTAACTGATGGAGGCCTGTACTCTACGTCCACATGTAACTGTGGAGGCCTGTACTCACGTCCACAAAGTAACGGGCGGAGGCCTTACTTAAAGTCCACATGTAACTGACGGGGGCCGTACTCTACGTCCACATGTAATGACGGAGGCCCTTTCCTACGCCACATGTAACGACGGACCCGTACTTAGTCCCTTAACTACGGAGGCCTTACTTAAAGTCCACATGTAACTGCGGGGGGCCCGTACTCTACGTCCACATGTAACTGCGGAGGCCTGTACTCTACGTCCACATGTAATGACGGAGGCCTGTACTCTACTCCACATTAAATGACGGAGGCCTGTATCTACGTCCACAGTAAAATGACGGAGGCCTGTACTCTACGTCCCCATTAACTGACGGAGGCCTTAACTCACTCCACATGTAACTATGGGGGCCGTACTTACGTCCAATGTAACTGATGGGGCCGACTCTACGTCCACATTAATGAGGAGGGCCGACTCTACGTCCAATGTAACTGATGGAAGCCCCGTACTCACGCCCCATGAACGATGGAGGCCCGTACTCTACTCCACATGTAATGACGGGGCCCGTTTCTCTACGTCCCACTTAAAGACGGAGGCCTGTACCTACGTCCAATTAACTGATGGAGGGCCCGTACTCTAGTCCACATGAACTGAGGGGGCCTGACTCTACGCCACATGAACTAAGGGGGCCTGACTCCCCAAAGTCCCATGTAACTGATGGAGGCCTGACTCACGTCCCAGTAAAATGACGGAGGGCCCGTACTTAAGTCCCATGTAACTGAAAGGAGGCCTGTACTCTATCCACATTAATGACGGGGCCCGTACCTACGTCCACATGTAACTGATGGAGGCCTGTACTCTACGTCCACATGTAACTGATGGAGGCCTGTACTCTACGTCCCCATGTAACTGACGGGGCCTGTACTCTACGTCCACAAAGTAATGATGGAGGCCCGTACTCTACTCCCCATTAACTGATGGAGGCCCGATCTACGCCACATTAACTGATGGAGGCCTGTATCTACGTCCACCCTTAACTGAGGAAACCTGCCCCTACGTCCCCATGTAACTGATGGGGCCTGTACTCTCGTCCACATTTAAATGACGGAGGCCCGTACTCTACGTCCACAGTAAATGACGGAGGGGCCCGTACTCTACGTCCACATTAACTGAGAGGCCGTACTCTAGTCCCATGTAATGACGGAGGCCTGTACTCTACGTCCACATGTAAAAGTGGAGGGCCCGTACTCTACGTCCACATGTAAATGTGGAGGCCTGTACTTACGTCCACATGTAACTGAGAGGCCGTACTCTACGCCACATTTTAACTATGGGAAACCCGTACCTACGTCCACAGTAACTGATGGAGGCCCCGTACTCTACGTCCAATGTAATGAGGAGGCCCGTACCCACTCCCCATGAACTGACGGAGGCCTGTCCTACGTCCACATGAACTGTGGAGGCCCCTACTCTACGAAAATGTAAATGACGGGGGCCTTTACTCTACGCCCACATGTAACTGAGGGAGGCCTGTACTCTACGTCCACATGAAACCCGATGGGGCCTTACTCTACGCCACATGTAATTTGAGGGGGCCCTGTACTCTACCCCCAAAAGTAACTCCCGGGGGCCCTTTTACTCTACGCCCAAACGGGAACTGACGGGGGGCCTGTACTCTACGTCCCCCTGTAATGACGGAGGCCTGTACTTACGTCCACAGTAACGGGCGGGGGCCTGTACTTTTTCGTCCAATGAAACTGACGGGGGGCCTGTACTCTACCCGTCCACATGAAACCTGACGGGGGCCCTTGAAACCCTACGTCCCCATGTAATGACGGAGGCCTGTATTTCTACTCCAAAAGAACGACGGGGGCCTGTACTCTACTTTCCCATGTAACGACGGGGGCCTGTAGCTAGGCCCAAATTTGTAGTTGAGGAGGCCTACTTTCTAGGCAAGTTTGTAATGACGGAGGCCTAAAATTCTGGGTCAAATGTAATGACGGAGGCCTACATTCTAGGTAAAGCGGAAATTTGACGGGGGCCCCTATATCTAGGCCCGAGGGAAACGGGGACGGGGGCCAAACAGTCTAGGTCCACTTGAAAAAGAGGGAGGCAAACAGTCTGGGCCCCTGTTTAATTTTGACGGAGGCCACAGTTAGGTCCAGTGTAATTGAGGGGCCTACAGTCTGGGTCAAGATGTAATTGCGGATTTCTACAGTCTACTAAAGATGTAATTGAGGGAGGCCTACATTCTGGGGTCAAGATGAAATTTGGACGGAGGCCTACAGTCTGGGAAAAAGATGAATTTTTGAGGGGGCCAAATTTTAAAAAGTTTTTTCCGAAAAAAAAATGAAATTTTGACGGGGGGCCTACATTCTAGGTCGAAAAATGAAATTTGAGGGGGGCCCTTTTACATTCGGGTTTCCGAGTGAAAATTGAGGCCTACGTTTTAGGTCCAGATGTAATTGACGTAGGCCTACAGTCTGGTCCAGATGAAATTTTACGGAGGCCAACAGTCTAGGTCCAGATGTAATTGGGACGGGGGCCTACATTCTAGGCCCAAAAATGAATTTGGGCGGGGGCCCTTACATTCTAGGTCGAGTTGAAATTTGGGAGGGAGGCCAAATTTCAAAGGTCCAAAATGTAATTGAGGGGAGGCCTCAGTCTAGGTCAAGAATGAAATTGACGGGGGGCCCTACATTCTGGGGCAAGATGAAATTTGGACCTGGGGCCCTTTACATTCTGGGCAAGATGTAATTGACCTGGGCCACATTCTAGGTCAAGATGAATTTGACGGGGCCCTTTCATTTAGGTAAGATGTAATTGACGGAGGCCTCATTCGGGTCAAGAGGTAATTGACGGGGGGCCCCTACATTCTGGTCAAGATGTAAAAAAAAAACGGGGGCCCAAATTCTGGGTCAAGCGGTAATTGCGGGGCCTATAGTCTGGGTCAAGAAAAACTAAACGGGGGCCTTTACTTTTCTATGTCAAGGGGAAATTGACGGGGGCCTATAGTCTAGGTAAAGGGATGAAACTGACGGGGGCCCTACGGTCTGGGTAAAGAGGAAATTTGACGGAGGCCTATATTTCTAGGTCAAGAGGTAATGCGAGCCTAAATTTGGGTAAAGATGAAATTGACGGGGGCCCTAAATTTCAGGTCAAGATTTTTTTTGGGACGGGGGCCTACATTTTTGGGTCAAGATGAAATTGACGGGGCCTGCATTCTGGTCAAGATGAAATTGACGGAGGCCTACAGTCTGGGGTTCAAGATGTTTTTTGGGGGGAGGGAGGCCTCCCAGAAAAAGATGAAATTTGAGGGGGGGCCTACACCCTTTAAGAGGTAATTGGGGGGGCCTAAAAGTCTAGGTCGAGTTTAATTGAGGGGGGGCCTAAGTTAGGTCGAGATGAAAATTAAAGGTGAGGCCTACTCTGGTAAAGATGTAATTGAGGCCTACAGTCTAGGTCAAGATGTAATTGGGGGCCTAAGTTGGGTAAGATGTAATTGGGGGGAGGCTCAGAAAAAAGATGTAATTGAGGGGGGGCCTACTTTTCTAGGTAAATATGAAATTGGGGGAGGCTACATCTGGGGTAAAGATGAAATTGAGGGGGGGCCTACGGGAAAAATTTTAATTGGGGGGGGGGCTCACCAAAGAGAAATTGAGGGAGGCCTACGGTCTGGGTCGAGATGAAATTTTGAGGGGGCCTTCAGCCTAAGATGAAATTGGTGAGGCCTACAGCCTGGTCAAGATTTTAAATTGAGGGAGGCCTCCCGTCTAGGTCAGTTGTAATTGGGAGCCTACATTCTGGGTCAAGTTTTAAAAAATTGAGGGGGCCTACAGTTGGGCCAAATTTTAAATTTTGGGGGAGGCTACAGTCTAGGTAAAGGAAAATTTAGGGGGGACCAAGCAGCTTAGGGGGTTTTAAAACGGAAGTCACTGACTTTTCGCTTTGGTGTACAAAATGGTAGTGATAATATACAAGGGTGGGAAAAAAATAAACAAAAAAACCCCTTTATGTAAAAATTTTTTAAATTTCATTATGCGGGTTTTCCCATTTGCGGCTTCAACAACAATTATTGAGGAATTGATTCAAACAACATTTGAAAACTTTTAAAATACAAAAGTTTGCCATTGACAGCTTGGCGATGCAAATTTTACGGCGTCCTCGACCCCACCGTTTTAAAAAAGTGAGCTGTGGACACTTCAGGCTCGGGATTTTCTGAAACAGTGAAAGAAAACCCTTGAACAAAAAAACTTTGGGGAATATTAACATAATGAAATTTAGAAAAGGGGGGATCAGGGGAAAGGGTCATTAAAGTTTGATCAAATCGCCCAATTTCATGTTTTCTCGTTTTCAAAGGGAAAAATCAAAATGCAAAGAAAAAGTGCTTAACAGGAAAGAAAAACTCGGTGCTGCAACTGCACGGGCTTACAACAAAACCCTTTTTTAAAAAAAGGATTCCATTTTACAGGGTTTTGGATTAGCTGAATACACATACAAAACAGGTGGTAACAACTGCTTAAAGGGACCATAGGGGCCCTGATCTGCCAATAACAAGGGCAAAATTTTTTAAAAAAGGGTTTAAGCTTGCAAAGGCAAAATTGAACGCGTTCACCAACTTTAAAAAACGGGGAAAAGAAAAATTTCTTTTTGAATGAAATACCAATTGCCCCTTAAAGTACTAATTCACGAAACAAGAAATAAAAGGGTTGGAAACAGAGAATCTTTTTATTTGGAACCAACTTTTTAAGTTATGAAAAAAGGGGGTTTATTTTGGGAAATTTTCTGGCTTCTCCAGGCGAAGGAACTGGAAAGACTGTAGAACTTCTGGTTTATCATAAAACAATTGGGGAACGTGAGGTATCTTTATTCGAAAAGTTTTGTCCCACAAGTAGGCTTCTTCATTTGAGTACAGAAGAGTTAGCAGAAGTAGTAGAGTGTGAAGGGAGTTAGGGCTGACCCCCCTTAAAAATAAACTTCAAAGGGGATGGGCGATTACATCTTCACATTTTCCTACTTCCCGTAAATTTTTTCTGTACTTGACTGAAAAAGGGCTACTCTGTTGGGGGAAACCCTTTTTGAAAAAAAGATACCAGTATTTTCACCCTGGGCTTATTTAACCTGTGGCATTGGGATGAAATGTTTTTGGGGTTGAATTTTTGTCACAGTTGCCTTAAAAGGGTTTTTCAGTAACAAAGCTTCAAGATTGCCCGAGTTTTTCCGCAGAAGTTGGTCCTGTTCCTTTCCCAGAGGTTCGAAAACAATATATTTTCTGTCGTTTTGAATGGTTTTGAAAACCGACAAGTTGAAGAAATGTTTCTTAATTTAAAAATTTCCAAGGTTTCAAGGTGTCTCAATTCTTCAGTCTGTGACTGTTGAATTGAGTCAGCAAAGAAGGGGAATAGGGAAACGTAAGACGGGGCATGGGGTCTTTGTTTTTGATATTCAAAATTATCACAGGCTTTGTTACGAATTCACATTATCACCGCGCTTTGTTTTCGAAAATTTACATTATCACGGGGTCTTAGTTACGTATTCCCCAATTTTCACAGGTCTTTTGTTACGATATTCACATTATCACAGCGGCTTTGTTTTCGATATTCACATTATCACAGCGTCTTTTGTTAGAAAATTCACATTTTTACAGCGTTTTATTACGATAAACCCCCATTTTCACAAACGTCTTATTACGATATTCCATTATCACAGTTTTAAATTTCAGTTGACTCACTGTTCAGAGACAAACTACATTAAAAAAATCTGAAATTTACACAACAGAAAAATTTTTTTAGGTACATGGGCACACGTGCAAAATAAGGGGGAAAATTTTTTCTTTGGCAACGTTTCGCCTCCCACAAAGAAGCGTTACATTAGTTGTCCCCCCTTTGTCCCTCCGGGAATTTTACCATTAAATTTTACAGGGAAATAACCTTTAAAAAGAAATAAATGACTAATCGGGGATACGTTTAAAATTTTTTGACCCCGAAGGAGGGTAAAAAAATCTCACTTTAACTTAATTTAAAAATTTTGGGGGATGGGAAAATGTTTACAGTGATTTCGGAATTTGAATTATTTTTTAGTGGTGGGGTTTTTTTCTACCCCCCACCCAAATTTAGTAAAAAATTTTTTTAAGCCCAAACAAATGATCGATGCAAAAATCTCAATAATTCAAAGTAAAAAATTAAAAGGTTTTTAAAGTAAGTTCCGTTATTTTCAAGAGTTCCCCAAATTTAAAATTTTAAAAAATTCCGATGTATTGAAAGTTTTTTAAAAAATTCCGATGTATTGAAAAGTTTTAAAAAAATTCCGATGTATTGAAAGTTTTAACAAATTCCGGTATTGAAAAGTTTTAACATTCCATGTATTAAAAAATTTTTAACAAACCCGATTATTGAAAAGTTTTAAAAAATTCGATATTTGAAGAGTTCCACATTGAAAAGTTTTAGAAAAATTTTCCAAAAATATTTAAAGAGATCCTTTTCAAAAAAAATTTTTGAATTTTAAAAGTTTAAGGATGGGGTGGTCCTATGTTTTCCCAACATTGAAAGTTCCGGGACATTGACAACCATTAAAGTCAATACATGAGAGCTTCAACACACTGAAAAATTACAAGTTCCATCTATTGAAAAGTTCCACACTTGATGCTCCACATTGAAAAGTTCAACGCATAGAACTTTCGGGGGGATTGTCTTTTTTAAATTCCTTTTGGGAACTTCGGGTTGCCCCTTCCCGCACCTTCCCGCCCCCCCCCCCCCCCCTTTCCCGCCACCTTCCCGCCCCTTCCTTCCACCTTCCCGCCACCTTCCCGCCCACCTTCCCCCCCCCAAACCTTCCCGCCCACCTCCCGCCCACCTTCCCGCCCACTTCCCGCCACCTCCCGCCACCTTCCCGCCCACTTCCCGTCCACCTTCCCGCCCACCTTCCCGCCACCTTCCCGCCACCTTCCGCCCACCTTCCCGTCCACCTTCCCGCCCACCTTCCCGCCCACCTTCCCGCCCACCTTCCCGTCCACCTTCCCGCTCCACCTTCCCGCCCACCTTCCGTCCACCTTCCGCCCACCTTCCCGCCCACCTTCCCGTCCACCTTCCCGCCACCTTCCCGCCCACCTTCCCGCACTTCCGCCCACCTTCCCGCCCACCTTCCGTCCACCTTCCCGCCACCTTCCCGCCACCTTCCCGCCCACCTTCCCGCCACCTTCCCGCCCACCTCCCGTCCACCTTCCCGCCCACCTTCCCGCCCACCTTCCCGCCCACCTCCCGTCCACCTTCCGCCCACTTCCCGTCCACCTTCCCGTCCACCTCCCGTCCACTTCCCGCCCACCTTCCCGCCCACCTTCCCGCCCACCTTCCCGTCCACCTTCCCGTCCACCTTCCCGCCCACCTTCCCGCCACCTTCCCGCCCACCTTCCCGCCCACCTTCCCGCCACCTTCCCGCCCACCTTCCCGTCCACTTCCCGCCCACCTTCCCTTCCACCTTCGTCCCCGCCACACCTTCCCGCCCACCTTCCCGCCACCTTCCCGCCCCCTCCGACCTTCCCGCCCACCTTCCCGTCCACCTTCCGCCCACCTTCCGTCCCCCCGCACCTTCCGCACCCGCCACCTTCCCGCCCACCTTCCCGTCCACCTTCCCGTCCACCTTCACCGCCCCACTTCCCGCCCACCTTCCCCGCCCACTTCCCGTCCACCTTCCCACCCACCTTCCCGTCCACCTTCCCGTCCACCTTCCCGTCCACCTTACCACTCACCCACCATCACCCCCCTCCCACCTTCCAACCCACCCATCTTCCCACCCTCCCTCACTCACTCCAACCCACCCTCCCACCCACCTTCCAACCCACAATCACCCACCTTCCAACCCATCCTCACCCTCTCACCCACCTTTCAACCCACCCTCATTCAACCCTCCCACCCACCTTCCAACTCATCTCACCTCCTACCCACTTTCAACCCACCTCACTCACCCTTCCACTCACCTTCCAACCACAATCACCACCTTCCAAACAACCCTTACTCACCCTCCCACCCACCTTCCAACCCACCCTCACTCACCCTCCCACCACCTTTCAACCCATCCTCACCCTCCCACCCACCTTCCAACCCCCCCTTTCACTCACCCACCGACCCACCTTCCAACCATTCTCACTCACTTCCCACCCACTTCCAACCCACCCTCACCTTCCAACCCACCCTCACCACCTTCCCACCCTCACCTTCCAACCCACCTCACTCATGCTTCCCACCCACCTTCCACACCACCCTACTCAGCTTCCCACCCACCTTCCAAACCCACCTCACTCAGCTTCGCACCCACCTTCCAACCCACCCTCGCTAAGCTTCCAACCACCCTCACTCAGCTTCCCACCCACCTTCCAACCCACCCTCACTCAGTTCCCACCCACCTTCCAACCCACCTCTCACTCAGCTTCCACACCTCACTCAGCTTCCAAACCCACCTCACTCAGCTCCCACCCACCTCACTCAGCTTCCCACCCACCCTCACTCAGCTTCCCACCCACCTTCCAACCAAACCTCACTCAGCTTCCCACCACCTTCAACCCACCCTCACTCAGCTTCCCACCCACCCTCACTCAGCTTCCCACCACCTTCCAACCCACCCTCATCATCTTCCACCCACCCTCACTCAGCTTCCCACCCATTCCTCACTCAGCTTCCCACCCACCTTCCAACCCACCCTCACTCAGCTTCCCACCCACCTTCAACCCACCCTCACTCAGCTTCCCACCCACCTCACCTTCCCACCCACCTTCCAACCCACCCTCACTCAGCTTCCCACCCACTCTCACCTTCCCACCCACCCTCACCTTCCCACCCACCTTCCAACCCACCCTCACCCTCCCACCCACTAATTGCTACACTTATTGGCATCATCTTACAATTATCGTAATAGGTAAAACTAATGTAAACCATTTGTGGACCATGTGTGGACCAGTGGACCATGTGTGGACCAGTGTACCATGTGTGGACCAGTGTACCATGTGTGGACCATGTGTGGACCAGTGAACCATGTGTGGACCAGTGGACCATGTGTGGACCAGTGTACCATGTGTGGACCAGTGTACCATGTGTGGACCAGTGGACCAGTGTACCATGTGTGGACCAGTGTACCATGTGTGGACCAGTGTACCATGTGTGGACCAGTGTACCATGTGTGGACCAGTGTACCATGTGTAGACCAGTGTACCATGTGTGGACCAGTGTACCATGTGTGGACCAGTGTACCATGTGTGGACCAGTGTACCATGTATGGACCAGTGTACCATGTGTGGACCAGTGTACCATGTATGGACCAGTGTACCATGTGTGGACCAGTGTACCATGTGTGGACCAGTGTACCATGTGTGGACCAGTGTACCATGTGTGGACCAGTGTACCATGTATGGACCAGTGTACCATGTGTGGACCAGTGTACCATGTGTGGACCAGTGTACCATGTGTGGACCATGTATGGACCAGTGTACCCTATATGAACCATGTGGATTGTGCGTATACCAGTGAACT
>NC_069429.1:2564896-2614896 GCF_026875155.1 Cherax quadricarinatus | reverse complement strand
ACTACAAGAGAGAGAGGAGAGGATGAACCAGCAAGGCTGGACTTAGTATTCACCTTGAGTAGTGCAGATATCGAGGACATCACATATGAAAGACCCCTTGGGTCCAGTGACCATGTGGTTTTAAGCTTCGAATACACAGTAGAGCTACAAGTGGAGGGAGAAGCAGGAAGGCCAGGACGAATGAAGCCAAATTACAAGACAGGGGACTACACAGGAATGAGGAACTACCTGAACGGGGTTCAGTGGGACAGAGAACTGGCAGGGAAGCCAGTTAATGAGATGATGGAATATGTAGCAACAAAATGCAAGGAGGCTGAGGAGAGGTTTGTACCCAAGGGTAACAGGATTAATGAAAAAGCCAGGATGAGCCCATGGTTTACCCAAAGGTGCAGGGAGGCTAAAACCAAGTGTGCTAGGGAATGGAAGAAATATAGAAGGCAAAGGACCCAGGAGAATAAGGAGAACAGTCGTAGAGCCAGAAACGAATATGCACAGATAAGAAGGGAGGCCCAAAGACAATATGAAAATGACATAGCAGCGAAAGCCAAATCTGACCCGAAACTGTTGTACAGCCACATCAGGAGGGAAAACAACAGTCAAGGACCAGGTAATCAGGCTAAGGAAGGAAGGAGGAGAGACAACAAGAAATGACCGTGAAGTATGTGAAGAACTCAACAAGAGATTCAAAGAAGTGTTCACAGAGGAGACAGAAGGGACTCCAGAAAGACGGAGAGGTGGGGCACACCACCAAGTGCTGGACACAGTGCACACAACCGAGGAAGAAGTGAAGAGGCTTCTGAGTGAGCTAGATACCTCAAAGGCAATGGGGCCAGATAACATCTCCCCATGGGTATTGAGAGAGGGAGCAGAGGCACTATGTGTACCCCTAACAACAATATTCAATACATCTATCGAAACAGGGAGATTGCCTGAGGCATGGAAGACAGCAAATGTAGTCCCAATCTTTAAAAAAGGAGACAGACATGAAGCATTAAACTACAGACCAGTGTCACTGACATGTATAGTATGCAAATCATGGAGAAGATTATCAGGAGAAGAGTGGTGGAACACCTAGAAAGGAATGATCTCATAAACAGCAGCCAACATGGTTTCGGGGAGGGGGAAATCCGGTACAAACCTAGGGAGTTCTATGACAGGGTGACGTAGTAAGAAAGAGAGAAGGGGGTGGTTGATTTTTTTGGACCAAGAAGGTTTTGACACAGTTCCACACAAGAATGGCAAAAAGGGAACCAAGCAGGGAAACGGAAGGCCTAAAATTGGTCAGGGAAACTTTCGGGAAGACAGCAGCGAGTCTGGTATTGGTGAGGGTCGGGTGGGCACCTTGACCAGCGGGGCCCCCCAGGGGCACCCTGGGACCATCGTTTCTGTTTTTGTAAACGACAGACGGAAGGAATAGACCGAGGTGCCCCTTTTTGCAGTGCGTGAATTGATGAGAAGAATTCACTCGATCGAAGCCAGCAGAACACAAAGGGATCGGGACAGGCTGCAGCCCTGGTCCAGAAAATTGGCCCCTTGGAGTTCAATCCCACCAAGTGAAAAGTCATAAAATTTGGGGGAAAGGGGCAAAAAAGGGCGCAGAGGGAGAAACAGTCTAGGGGGTCAGGAACAAAACCCACTCAAGGAAAAAGATTTTGGGGGTAGTATAACACCAGCACATCCTGAACGCACATCAACCAAAATAACTGCTGCGATATGGCCCTAGCAAACCCAAAACGCTTTCCCGACATCTTAATAAGGAATCATTCAGGACCCTGTACACCGTGTACGTTGGGCCCATTTTGGGAGTATGCGCACCAGTTTGGAACCCACACCTAGCCAAGCACGTGAAGAAACTAGAGAAAGTGCAAAGGTTTGCAAAAAGACTAGCCCCAGAGCTAAGAGGTATGCCCTACGAGGAGAGGTTAAGGAAATCAACCTGACGCACTGGAGGACAGGAGAGATAGGGGGACATGATTAACGACATACAAAATTACTGAGAGGAATTGACAAGGTGGACAAAGAACAGGATGTTCCAGAGATTGGACACAGAAACAAGGGGACACAGTTGGAAGCTGAAGACACAGATGAATCACAGGATGTAGGAAGAAATTTCTTCAGCCACAGAGTAGTCAGTAAGTGGAATATTTGGGAAGCGATGTAGTGGAGGCAGGATCCTACAAGCTTAAGCAGAGGTATGATAAAGCTCACGGCTCAGGGAGAGTGACCTAGTAGCGATCAGTGAAGAGGCGGGGCCAGGAGCTCGGACTCGACCCCCACAACCTCAACTAGGTGAGTACAACTAGGTGAGTACACACACACATGAACACACACACACACAAGCACCACACCAAACACACACACACACACGCGTGCACGCACTTGCATACACACACACACACACACACACACACACACACACAGCAGCAGCAGCAGCAGCAGAATGCAGAAGGTGGAAGCAACATGCCACAGTAGCAGAAGCCAAGATACAGAGATTAGAAGAGGAGCTGAGACATCTGAAACAGCCTAGAGACAAAGATATTACAGAAGTAGCATCAGCAATGTCTACATCAGACACAGACAATGGGTTTGAAGGGAGCATGGAAGCTAAACTGTATTCAGAGGTCCTGTCAAACCCACATGGGGCCAAAACAAAGACAGGGAGCACACTAGGACAGAATGAGAGGTTGTGGAAGACATTGAAGGAACTAGGACATGTGCAGGGACCTCACCAAAACACTGGGGGGCCAGGAACAGTGAGCAGGAAACAAACCTGACATAGGGGGGCCACAGTTTAGGGAAGGGACTGAAGAAGGGAACTAAAACATGTCAGAGGATGCAATGGGAGTCACAGTGGGAGGTGGAAAGGGAGAGATCAGTTTTTGTCTATGGGCTAGACGAAGCTAAAGGGGAAACGTATGATGAAAGAAGGTGATAGGCGAGGGAGACATGACCCAGGTGGCAAATTTTCGGAGAATCGGGTGGTTCCCCAAAGAAAAGGAATCGGCCTCTCAAAGTAATTTTCAAGGCAGAATCAACTCGAACCATGATCCTGCAGGAGAAAGCATGGCTGAGAGCAAACAGGAGTTTCAAGAGTGTGTACCTCGATCGAGACAGAACACAGGAGGAAAGGATGATACTGAAAGAGAGTGCAAAAATTAAAGGAGGATGGGAGGAAATGAAAAAGGAGAGCAGAATAACCCAGGAACAGGTGGAAGGAAAAGCACACCCCCCAGAAACACCTGTAGAAGGACTCCAGCCACGAACCCCCCAAGGCAACTGAACAACCCAAAACCAAAACCATCACACACCGATCCCTCTGTTCCCACCCCCCGCACCATGAACCCTACCCCTAAAGCAACCCCCCCCTATGGGACTCTTCCTCCACCTCCACTGCAACCCCCCCCACAGGCCCCCACCAGGGCTCCTGCTTCCCAACCCCAGTATTCCCCCAGGACCACAGTTACAGTTTTAAGAACAAAAGTTGAAGGTTTGGTACACAAATACAGATGGATTAACGAATAAACTGAGGAATGGCAAGAAAGAATCAATGAGAAGTCCCCAGACATCATAGCAGTTACAAAAACAAAACTCACGGAGACAATAACAGATGCAATTTTCCCCACCAGGATACCAGATAATGAGGAAAGATAGAAGGGCAGAGGGGGAGGAGGGGTTTGCTCTGCTCGGAAAAAACTGATGGAAATTCGAGAAAAAGGGAGGCATAGACGAGACAGAGAAAGGGACTACATAGTAGGTACACTTCAGTCGGGGGAGCACAAGGTGGTCATTGCAGTGATGTATAATCCACCACAGAACTGCAGGAGGCCAAGAGAGGAATATGAAGAGAGCAACAGAGCAATGGTGGACACACTTGCTGAGGTGGCAAGAAGAGCTCACTCCAGCAGAGCAAAGTTGCTGGTTATGGGGGATTTCAACCACAGGGAGATTGACTGGGAAAACCTGGAGCCACATGGGGGTCCCGAAACATGGAGAGCCAAGATGTTGGTTTGTGGTGCTGGAAAACCTCATGCACCAACATGTTAAGGACACTACCAGAGTGAGAGGGGAGGATGAACCAGCAAGATTGGACCTTGTGTTCAGACATTGAGGACATCACATGTGAGAGTCCCCTAGGAGCTAGTGACCACGTGGTTCTGTGCTTTGAATACATAGAGTTGCAAGTGGAGAGAGTAACAGGAGTTGAATGGGAAAAGCCTGACTATAAAAGAGGGGACTACATAGGGTTGAGGAACTTCCTGCAGGAGGTTCTGTGGGACAGAGAACTGGCAGGAAAGCCAGTAAATGAAATGATGGAATATGTAACAACAAAATGCAAGGAGGCAGTGGAAACGTTTATTCCCAAGGGCAACAGAAACAACGCGAAGACCAGAACGAGCCCCTGGTTTACCCAACGGGGGTAAGGAGGCAAAACAAAGTGCAATAGAGAATGGAAAAAGTACAGAAGGCAGAGAACACACGAAAATAAGGAGATCAGTCGCAGAGCCAGGAACGAGTATGCACAGGTAAGGAGGGAGGCCCAGCGACAGTATGAAAATAACATAGCATCGAAAATCAAGACTAACCCGAAACTGTTGTATAGCCACATCAGGAGGAAGACAACAGTCAAAGACCAGGTGATCAGATTAAGGACAGAAGGTGGAGAACTCCCAAGAAATGATAAGGAGGTATGTGAGGAGATGAACAGGAGATTTAAAGAAGTTTTTACAGTAGAGACAGGAAGGGCTGTGGGAAGACAGCACAGAAGGGAACATCAAGAGGGAATATATCAACAAGGTTGGATGACATACGAACAAGAGGAGGAGGTGAAGAAGCTCTTAAGTGACCTTGACACCTCAAAGGCGATGGGACCGGACATCTCCCATGGGTCCTTAGAGAAGGACAGAGATGCTGTGCGTGCCTCTAACCACAATCTTCAACACATCCCTTGAACTGGGGAACTACCTGAGAAATGGAAGACAGCTAATGTAGTCCCCATATTAAGAAAGGAAACAGAAACGAGGCACTAAACTACAGACCTGTGTCTCTGACATTATTGTGTGCAAAGTCATGGAGAAGTTATCAGGAGGAGAGTGGCCGAACACCTGAAAAGGAACAAGAAATTTTAAATGAAAACCAGCATGGGTTCATGGAAGGCAAATCTTGTATCACAAACCCCCTGGAGTTTTATGACAAAGGGAACAAAGTAAGACACGAGAGAGGGGGTGGGTGGATTGCGTTTTCCCAGACTGCAGGAAGGCCTTTGACACAGTTCCCCCCAAAAGATTAGTGCAGAAGCTGGAGGATCAGGCGCACGTAAAAGGGAGGGCACTGCAATGGATAAGGAATACCTGAAGGGAGGCAGCAACGAGTCATGGTACGTGAAAGGTATCCAGTGGGCGCCTGTTACGAGCGGGGTCCCACAGGGGTCAGTTCTAGGACCAGTGCTATTTTTGATATATGTGAACGACATGAGCAAGGAATAGACTCTGAAGTGTCCCTGTTTGCAGATGACGTGAAGTTGATGAGAAGAATTAAATCGGATGAGGATGAGGCAGGACTGCAAAGAGACCTGGACAGGCTGGACATGTGGGTCCAGTAACTGGCTTCTCGAAATTTAATCCAGCCAAATGCAAAGTCATGAAGATTGGGGAGGGGCAAAGAAGACTGCAGACAGAGTATAGGCTAGGTGGACAAAGACTACAGAAACCCCACTCAGGGGGAAAGACCTTGGGGTGACCATAACACCGAGACATCACCGGAGGCACACATCAACCAAATAACCGCTGCAGCATACGGGCGGATGGCAAACCTGAGAATAGCATTCCGATACCTTAATAAGGCGTCGTTCAAGACACTGTACACTTTTGTATGTTAGGCCCATACTGGAGTATGCAGCACCAGTCTGGAACCCACACCTGGTCAAGCACGTCAAGAAGTTAGAGAAAGTACAAAGGTTTGCAACAGGCTAGTCCCCGAGCTCAAGGAATGTCCCTACGAGGAAAGGTTAAGGGGAAAACGGACTGACGACACTGGAGGACAGAAGGGTCAGGGGAGACATGATAACGACATACAAGATACTGCGGGAAATAGACAAGGTGGACAGAAATAGGATTTTTCCAGAGGGGGACACAGGACAAGGGGTCACAACTGGAAGCTGAAGACTCAGACGAGTCACAGGGACGTTAGGAAGTATTTCTTCAGTCATAGAGTTGTCAGCAAGTGGAATAGCCTAGCAAGGAAGTAGTGGAGGCAGGAACCATACATAGTTGTAAGAAGAGGTATGACAAAGCTCAGGGAAGCCAGAGAGAGAGAGAGAGGACCCAGTAGCGAATCAGTGAAGAGGCGGGGCCAGGAGCTGAGTCTCGACCCCTGCAACCACAATTAGGGGGAGTACCATTAGGTGAGTACACACACACATACACACATACACACACACACACACACACCACACACACACCCCACCCCAAACACACCCCTTATACACACACACACATATACACACACCACACACATACACACACCACACAAAATACCAACAAAACACACACATAACTGCTGCAGCATATGGGGCCTAGCAAACCTCAGAACAGCATTCCGACATCTTAATAAGGAATCATTCAGGACCCGTACACCGTGTACGTTAGGCCCATATTGGAGTATGCGGGACCAGTTTGGAACCCACACCTAGCCAAGCACGTAAAGAAACTAGAGAAAGTGCAAAGGTTTTGCAACAAGACTAGTCCAGAGCTAAGGGTATGTCCTACGAGGAAGGTTAAGGGAAAATCAACCTGACGACACTGGAGGACAGGAGAGATAGGGGGACATGATAACGACATACAAAAATACTGAGAGGAAATTGACAAGGTGGACAAAAGACAGGATGTTCCAGAGATTGGACACAGTAACAAGGGGACACGTTGGAAGTGAAGACACAGATGAAAACACAGGGATGTTAGGAAGTATTTCTTCCCGCCACAGAGTAGTCCGTAAGTGGAATAGTTTGGGAAGTGATGTAGTGGAGGCAGGATCCAACATAGCTTTAAGCAGAGGTATGATCAAGCTCACGGGTCAGGAGAGTGACCTAGTGCGATCAGTGAAGAGGCGGGCCAGGAGCTCGGACTCGACCCCCGCAACCTCAACTAGGTGAGTACAACTAGGTGAGTACATACACACACACACACACACACACACACACACACACACACACACATACATACACATACCACAGGCTGCAGACCCGGTCCAGCAATTTGGGTCCTGGAGTTCAATCCCACCAAGTGCAAAGTCATGAAGATTGGGGAAGGGCAAAGAAGGGCCGCAGACGGAAATACAGTCTAGGGGGCCAGAGACTACAAACCTCACTCAAGGAAAAAGATCTTGGGGGTGAGATAACACCAGGCACATCTCCTGAAGCGCACATAAACCAAATAAGCTGCAGCATAGGGC
Organism: Cherax quadricarinatus; assembly: GCF_026875155.1. Taxonomy (NCBI): domain Eukaryota; kingdom Metazoa; phylum Arthropoda; class Malacostraca; order Decapoda; family Parastacidae; genus Cherax; species Cherax quadricarinatus. The sequence continues at coordinate 2,607,450 of NC_069429.1, read as the reverse complement.
GCCTAGCAAACCTAGAACAGCATTCCGACTTTTAATAAGGAATCTTTCGGGACCCTGTACACCCGTGTCTTAGGCCCATTTTGGATTATGCCCCCAAAATTTGGGAAACCCCCACCCCTGCCAAGCATGTAAAAGAAATAAGAAAGTGCAAAGGGTTTGCAACAAGACTATCCCAAGCTAAGAGGATGTCCTACGAGGGAGGTTAAGGAAATCACCTGACGACACTGGGGGAAAGGGAAAATGGGGGGACATATAACGATACAAAATATAAAGGGGAATTGGGACAAGGTGACAAAGACAGATGTTCCAGAGATTGGACACAAAAAAAGGGGGACACAGTTGGAAGCTGAAGACACAGTAAATCACAGGGATTTTTGGGAAAGTATTTTTTCAGCCACAGAGAAGTCATAAGTGGAATAGTTTGGGAAGCGTGTAGTGGAGGCAGGGTCCAATCAAGCTTTAACAGGTAGGGATAAAGCTCACGGTCAGGGAGAGTACCTAGTACGATCAGGGAAGGGGGGGGCCGGGGACTCGGACTCGACCCCCAACCTAACAGGTGAGTAAAACAGGTAACCACAAAACACACAATATTTTTTCTTCCTGGTTCTTTGCGTCGCCTATTGTATTGCTGGGGTTTTCCGAGTCTTGACTCCTGGTTTCTCCCTCTAACCGGACGGGCTATTTCAGACGTATGGGTGTCCAAATGGCCGATCCTAAACCTGGCCTTCCGTGATGGCCTCAAACAACAGGCTGTAGGTGCTGGCCGCGCTTAACAACATATGCACGCAGCCGGCTATCAAGGACTGGCTTCAGGAACTTGTCAGTCTTTCTTGAAGACAGCCATGAGGTCTGTTGGTAATTCCCCTTGAGTAGACAGGATGGGATTGAATAGTTCAAGGTGCCACATTGTAGCCTGAAGACACAGATGAATCACAGGTATTTAGTATTAGGTATATTCTTTACCGACATGAGGTATCTGTAATTGTGAATAGTTTTAAGTTGATGAGTGGTTAGAGGATCCATACATAGCTTAAGAAAAATTGAGGTATGATCATGCTCACCTCTGTTTGAGTTAGTTACCCTATAGCGTCAGTGAAGAGGCGGGACCAGGGAGATCGGACTCGACCCCCAACTCAATAGCTGAGTTTACTAGGTAAAGTTTGATACTCTCCATCTTTTCCCAGCCCACAATAATAACTAAACTTGCCTCATGTCCATAAATTTTGGGTTGTCAGTTAACCCACCTGCAAGTTTGACATTGTTGGAAGGTTACTGAAGCCGCAGACGTTGTCAGTCCACTGCCAAGACTTAATCCCTTGGTGGTTAACTGTTCCTCAGGGTGCAGTACCCACCGCAACTTGATGCATATCAACCTGGTTAACTGTGTCAGTTTGGGCCCAGCAAACTGTAAGCTTTCACATGGTTTACAGGTCCATTCAGTGACCCACTAAAATGTGTTTACCATATTGGTGTTACGGCCCAGTTTGTCAACCCCCCCCTGCAAGCATGTTAACACACCTTGGTAAGTGCAGTGTTTTGAACAAGACTGTCCATCAACTAGGGGTTTTATGTCCACAGTGTTTAGGCCCACTCAACTTTGACGACACTGGAGTTACTGGTCCTCAGTGTGGGGACCATGCAAGACTTACAAAATATTTGAGAGGATTACAGGTACAAAGACAGGAACTGCAAGATTTGGTTACACAGGTAACAAGGGTCCTAGTTTGTCAGTGACAGCTGAAGACACTGTTGACATCCCCGGGATGTTAGGAAGTAGTGTTTCAGCCCAGAAGATTGTTCAAAGTGGATAGTTTACGTGTAGTGTTGCAGGCCCACCAAGACTTAGTTTACAGCTGGGGTTTTACTGTGTCCCTCAGGTGCAGTGACCCTAAGTTAGCATCACTGAAGAGGCCTCAGGGCCAGGCCCCACGGACTCGACCAGTTTTTCGCCCTCATAGTGAGTACAGTACACACACAAGACTTTTTCTTCCCTTGGTTCTTTGCGTCGCCTATTTTTTAGTTCCCCTTGGGGTAGTCTTGTCCTGGTTGTCTACCCACTCAAACTTGACCTTTTCACTTGTTCGTTTACTTGGATGTGTTCAGTGACCGACTCCAAGACTTTGATTACACCAGCTGGTGGTTTCTGGTCCCGTGTTACACAGATGACACACGCAAGCCTGTTTACATAAAGCTGGATTTACTTGTCCCAGTGTTTCATGAGACAGCAGACGACATAGTTGGGTATTTCCCATTTGTATGAAGGATTTTTTAATAGTTTGGTGTTTACTGTGTTCCCATGTGAGTACCACTCAAGGACTTCAGTTTCATAATTTGGGTACTGTTTGACGTGTAGTCAGTGAAGGTCCTGTTTACTTTCCAGCTGGTGGATTTTGTCCTCCTTTGAAACTGAAGTTTTTTAGATCACTGGGTTTACTTGCCTAGTGTGTACAAGTAACTTGAGGAGTTTCATCATTGGGTCTTGGCACTCAGTGTTGTTGAATGGTTTGTTTAATCCACCTTGGTTTTGCTTGTGTTTGTGATAGTGTAGACTTTGTTAACCCTTGAGGTTTAACTGTTTCAGTCACCCCAAAGGTTTCTCACTTAGTCTTACGTTTTATTGAGTGACCTCAAGATTTGTTTATTTTCAGCTTGGTCTTTATTTCCTCAGTTTTTCCCATAATGTTTAACTGACTTGCTGTTTATCATTGCATATTGTTGTCAGTGACCCACTGCAAGATTTTGTTTACATCACCTTGGGGGTTTACTGTGTCCCTCAGTGTTGTCAGTGACCCACTGCAAGACTTTGTTTACATCACCTTGGTGGTTTACTGTGTCCTCAGTGTTGTCAGTGACCCACTGCAAGACTTTGTTTACATCAGCTTGGTGGTTTACTGTGTCCTCAGTGTTGTCAGTGACCCACTGCAAGACTTTGTTTACATCACCTTGGTGGTTTACTGTGTCCTCAGTGTTGTCAGTGACCCACTGCAAGACTTTGTTTATATCACCTTGGTGGTTTACTGTGCCTCAGTGTTGTCAGTGACCCACTGCAAGACTTTGTTTAATCACCTTGGTGGTTTTACTGTGTCCTCAGTGTTGTCAGTGACCCACTGCAAGACTTTGTTTACATCACCTTGGTGGTTTACTGTGTCCTCAGTGTTGTCAGTGACCACTGCAAAGATTTGTTACATCACCTTGGTGGTTTACTGTGTCCTCAGTGTTGTCAGTGACCCACTGCAAGACTGTTTACACAGCTTGGGGTTTACTGTGTCCTCAGTGTTGTCAGTGACCCACTGCAAGATTTGTTTACACAGCTTGGTGGTTTACTGTGTCCTCAGTGTTGTCAGTGACCCACTGCAAGACTGTTTACATCAGCTTGGAGGTTTACTGTGTCCTCAGTGTTGTCAGTGACCCACTGCAAGACTGTTTACATCAGCTTGGAGGTTTACTGTGTCCTCAGTGGTTGACACTCATACAGAGTCTAGTATCCTCAGCAAAGCATCATACAGTGCTATGATTTATGTCTCAGTTTATGTGAGATATGAGAATGAAGAAGAGAACAGTGGCAGTACTGTGTCTTGTGGAATAGAACTTCTCACTATGGCAGCTTCTGATTTCACTTTGACTATTACTGTTGTGTTCTTTTTGTGCAAAGTTAAATATCCATCTGACTACTTTTTCAGTTAGTCTTCTTGCACACATTTTGTGAGCTATTACCCCACGATCGCAATTGTCAAAGTCTTTTGCAAAGTCTGTGTACACTACATCTGCATTTTGTCTTTCAGTGCATCCAAGACCATGTCATAGTGGTCCAGTAGTTGTGAGAAGCAGGAGCTACCATCCATGACCATGTTATAGTGGTCCAATAGTTGTGAGAGACAGGGGCGACCTGTTCTAAACCTATGCTGCCCTGGGCTGTGCAGTTGCTGTAAATTCGTGTGTTCAGCATTCCTGTTTGTTAAAGCTGTCTCAAAGATTTTGATAATGTGGGAGGTTAGGTCGGTTGATCTGATATTCTTTTGCGTGGATGGTATGTGTACCTCTGATGAGATGATATACCTTTGATGAGTTCCAGAGTCTTTCTACTCCTGGAACCCTGCCATGGGCCAGGCTCGTGGGGTAACACCTCTCTTGACTCCATGGAATATTCAAGGCTCTTAAGAGTGGTTTCTAGACCGGTTTCTAGTTGTTCTTGACATAGAGAGTTCCACGAGTCAGTGCCTGGGGCAGTGTGTTTGATCAAGGATCCTCGCGCTAGACTCTCATACCGGGAGCTGCGTACCAGGATCCTTACACCAGGGTCCTCCTGCCAGATCCTCATACGAGTATCCTTACACTATGATCCTTGCACCAGGATCCTCATTGTGAATATAAGGTCAAAGGTATTTTCCAGTCTGGTTTGTGAGCGACGTCAACTGAACTCTCTCTCTCTCTCAGAAATAGAAAAATATGGACTATTTCTGACATCAGGCACTCAGGCCCTCTGAAAGCACTGAGTGCAGCGATGTTGAAGGCTCCTCCAGTGAATGAAGCAACGTTGAAGGTTATCCTTCAGTGAATGAAGCAACGTTGAAGGTTATCCTTCAGTGAATGAAGCCACATTGAAGGCTCCTCCAGTGAATGAAGCCACATTGAAGGCTCCTCCAGTGACTGAAGCCACATTGAAGGCTCCTCCAGTGACTGAAGCACAATTGGCTTCTGGCCCAAACTAAGCCAATTAACGTCTCCTTGAGTGACTGAAGACATTGAATGGCTTCAGTGTTGAAACTTGAACTCCTCCAGTGATAACACAATGAAAGCTGTTCAGGTGATGAAGACATTTAAAGGACCCAATTTTGATAATACTGGAAAAGCCGTCTTCATCTAAAGAGATTATGCTGTGTTTGTGGTTGAAGTTGTATTTGTGTGATGAATGCTTCAAGCTGTTTTATACCTTGGGGATATATTGTGTAATTTACCCCCAAGAATCCTTTTACGAAGGCTTTGAAACGAAGGTATAAAAATCCATCCCTTTCGGTAATCATATTACGTGGTCCCGGGTGCTCATAAAAAATTTTGTATGGAACCGCTGGATGATTAGCGGAATTGAATCACTTAGCTGAGGAAAGTTCATTATGTGGATGAATGCTTAAGACTTTATTTACCTGGGTGTTGCATGAACTATTTTTGTTTCAGGCTGCCCCACCCCAAGGAAGGCCCTGATACTGCAAACGCTCATTGATCGAAGGAATGGAGTAACTCATCCTCTTTCAATGAGCAAAACATAAATTCACCTACAACCCCTGGGTCAGGGGTTCAGTAAATCTAATTGTTTTTTGGAACCAGCCCCAAGAAGTGGTTTAAATTTTACTCATTTAGATTTGGATTAAAGCTCCATCATTAATTTGTAGTATCGCAAATTTAGGGAATTTATTGGCGGTATCTAATTTTCACAGTATTTTCTAATATACATTTTTTTAGCTTTCAGGGCTTAGCAGAGCCAGGGGAGCAAGTGGTCTTTCAACGGCTGACATTGGCTCGAGAATGGTAGCGCCAGTATTTTATGAGTATTGTAAGCATAAAAGGTAAAAGAATCAGCGCTAACCACTTAGGGGGGTTGGGTGTACTTTAATATTGTAGTGTTATTGGGGGACTGGGATGTACCCTATAATAGATTGGTTATTTTTACCCGTATTGTAATTTGGTATTATAGCTGTGGTATTGTACTTTAGTATTGTAGCTGGGTATTGTAGTTGGTATTGAACTATTAGTATTGTAGCCTGCAGTATATTTGCTATGGTATTGTACGGTATTGTAGCCACGGTATTGTAGCTGTAGTAATTGGGAGTAGGGTATTGTAGCTGGTAAGTAGCAAGTATTGAGAGATGTAGTAAATTTTAGTAGGGTATTGTGCTGTGGTATTGTTAGGTTTAGTATTGGGAGTGTCAGTATTGAAGCTAGGGTATTGTAGCTGTGGTATTATAGCTTTAGTATTGTAGCTGTAGTATTGTAGCTAGGGTATTGTAGCTGTGGTATTATAGCTTTAGTATTGTAGCTGTAGTATTGTAGCTAGGGTATTGTAGCTAGGGTATTGTAGCTGTGGTATTATAGCTTTAGTATTGTAGCTGTAGTATTGTACTTTGGGTATTTTACTGGGTATTATAGCTTTAGTATTGTAGCTGTAGTATTGTACTAGGGTATTGTAGCTGGGTTTATAGCTTTGTATTGTACTGTGTATTGTAGCTAGGGGATTGTAGCTAGGGTATTGTAGCGTGGTATTATGCTTAGTATTGGGAGCGTAGTATGTAGCTAGGGTATTGTGCTGTGGGATTATGATTTAGAAATTTTACTGGGATTGTAGCTGTGTAAGTTATTGTAGCTGTGGTATTGTACTTTTTTATTGTAGCTGTATATTGTAGCTGTAGATTGTAGCTGAGTAATTGTAGCTGTAGTATTGTACTGAGTTTATAGCTTTAGTATTGTAGCTGTAGTATTGTAGCTAGTGTATTGTAGCTGTGGTATTTTAGCTGTGGTATTATAGCTTAGTATTGTTACGGTATTGTAGCTTTAATATTGTAGGTGTAGTATTGTAACTTTTGTATTGTTACTTTATTATAGCTGTGTTATTGTAGTTACTGTATTGTAATTATGTTATTGTAGCTGTGGTATTGTAGTTATGGTATTGTAGCTGTGGTATTGTAGTTATGGTATTGTAGCTATAGTATTGTAGCCAGGGTATTAGCCAGGATATTCTTGCTATGGTACTGTAGCCACGGTATTGTACCCATGGTATTGTAGCTCGGATTTTGTAATTATGGTATTGTAGAGGGTATTGTAGCTAGGGTATCGAAGACAAGGTCATTTTAGAGGGAATTGTAGTAATTGTATTGTAGCCAGGATATTGTTGCCTGGGTATTGTATAGGGTATTTTATCCTGGTATTGTAGTCAGGTTATTGAAGCTAGGGTACTGTAGCCGGGGTATTGTAGCCGGGGTATTGTAGCCAGGGTATTGTTGCTAGGGTATTGTAGGTAAGGTATTGTAGCCACGGTACTGTAGCCTGGGTATTGTAGAGGGTATTGAAGCCAGGATATTGTAGTTGATAGGTATCTGTCTATACACTGAAAGGTGTATATCTTTGTATATATGTGCACTGTGAGGTGTATATATACACTGAGGTATATATATATATATAGTGTATGGTGTAGGAGGTAGGTTACTGAAAGCAGTGAAGAGTTTTTACGAGGATAGTGAGGCTCAAGTTAGAGTATGTAGGAAAGAGGGAAATTTTTTCCCAGTAAAAGTAGGCCTTAGACAAGGATGTGTGATGTCACCGTGGTTGTATTAATATATTTATAGTGGGGTTGTAAGAGAAGTAAATGACGAGGGTCTTGCAGAGGGATGGAGTTAAAAGATAAGAATCCACACAAAGTGGGAGTTGTACAGCGTCTTTGCCGAGGGTCACTGTGCTCTTGGGAGTTTTGAAGAGAACGTTGCAGAGATTGGTGGTAAATTTTGGTAGGGGGTGTGCAAAAGAAGAAATTAAGGGTTTGAATAAGGAAAGAGTAAGGTTTTTGAGGATTACCAAAAAGATTATGTGATGAAGATTGAATATCAGATTGGAGGAGAGAGTATGGAGGAGGTGAACGTATTGATATTTGGGATTTGGAGTGTCAGCGGATGGGTCTATGAAAGATGAGGTGATATCATAGATTGATGAGGGAAAAAGATGTGAGTGGTGCATTAGGAGTCTGTGGAGACAAAGAAACTTGTCCTTGGAGGCAAAGAGGGGAATGTATGAGAGTATAGTTTTACCAACGCTCTTATATGGGTGTGAAGCGTGGGTGATGAATGTTGCAGCGAGGAGAAGGTGGAGGCAGTGGAGATGTCATGTCTGAGGGCAATGTGTGGTGTGAATATTATGCAGAGAATTCGTAGTTTGGAAGTTAGGAGGAGGTGCGGGATTACCAAAATGTTGTCCAGAGGGCTGAGGAGGGTTGTTGAGGTGGTTCGGACATTTAGAGAGAATGGAGCAAACAGAATGACTTCAAGAGTGTATCAGTCTGTAGGGAAGGGAGGGGGGTAGGGGTCGGCCTAGGAAGGGTTGGAGGGAGGGGGTAAAGGAGGTTTTGTGTGCGAGGGGCTTGGACTTCCAGCAGGCATGCGTGAGCGTGTTTGATAGGAGTGAATGGAGACAAATGGTTTTTAATACTTGACGTGCTGTTGGAGTGTGAGCAAAGTAACATTTATGAAGGGATTCAGGGAAACCGGCAGGCCGGACTTGAGTCCTGGAGATGGGAAGTACAGTGCCTGCACTTGAAGGAGGGGTGTTAATGTTGGCAGTTTAAAAATGTGTGTAAAGCCACCTTCTGGCAAGACAGTGATGGAGTGAATTGATGGTGAAAGTTTTTCTTTTTCGGGCCACCTGCCTTGGTGGGAATCGGCCGGTTGTGATAAATAAATAAAAAAAATATTATATAAAATATTATATATATATATTATTTATATATATATATTATATATAAAATATATATATATAGAATTGATGAGGGAAAAAAGTGAGTGGTGCGTTGAGGTATATGTGGAGTCAAAAAAAACGTTATCTATGGAGGCAATGAAGGGAATGTATGAAAGTAGATAGTACCACCTCTTATATGGGTTGTAAGCTTGGGTGGTAATGCAGCAGCGAAGGAGACGGTTGGAGGCAGTGGAGATGTCTGTTTTAAGGGCAATGTGTTGGTTTTAAATATTATGCAGAAAATTCGGAGTGGAAATTAGGAGAAGGTTGTGGAGTTAATTATAGTATTAGTCAGAGGGCTGACGAGGGGTTGTTGAGGTGGTTTGGTCATGTAGAGAGAATGATCAAATAGAATGACATGGACAAGCATATAAATCTATAGGGGAAGGAAGGCGGGGTTTGTGGTGTCGTCCTTCGAAAGGGGTTGGGAGAGGGGGTAAAGGAGGTTTTGTGGGCAAGGGGTTGGAATTCCAGCAAGCGTCATGAGCGTGTTAGATAGGAGTGAATGGAGACGATTGGTACTTGGGATGACTATCTGTTGGATGTGAGCAGGGTAATATTTAGGAAAAAGGGATTCAGGGAAAACGGTTATTTTCATATAGTCGGACTTGAGTCTGGAAATTGGAAGTACATGTTGCCTGCAACTTTAAGGATGGGGTTGGGATATTGGCAGTTTGAGGATATTTGTGTTTTCTTTATTTGTATGCTTCTAACTGTTGTGTTCTGAGCACCTCTGCAAAAATCTGATAAGGCGAGTGTGGTAAGGAATGTGAAGATTTATCAACGGCTTCACAACCGTCACCTTCCCGGGGGGAGGTGATGTTGAAAATTACAGTTAGTTGTATTAATTATTTAGTCACATGGTAGATGTATGAACGACCCTAAATTTAAGGTTGTTTATAGGGGTTGTTAGGGGATTGTATAACGATTATAACGCAACTTACAGATGTCCTGTATCACGGTTTGGTGAAACCCCTATCACGATTATTAAAAAATCTTTCTATGGGTCGTTATCCGTTATTTTTTACCCCCCGATAATTACCTTTAAATAAGACTATTCTAATAATCTAAAAAAACCTTAAGGTTTATACCTGAGTATACAACGCCCAAAAATCCTTAACGGTTTAGCGTTCCCGAATAATATATTAATAATAAATTTTTTTATTTGTTAGTTGTTTCTTCCCCCTCCACTTTACTCCCCACCACTGAACCGTTCCCTATTACTTTTTCCCCTATTAATCTTTACTGTATTAGTACTATCTACTAGCACCATGTTGGTGCCCCACTGTCGTTAGTTACTATCTGTTCTAGACTGTACTACTCCTGCTCCTATTACTACTACCACCACCACTACTACTACTACTACTAGCAGCCTTTTGGTACCCCCACAGCCTCTGGTATACGAGGTTGGGTACTGATATTACTACCTATTATCTGCTGTCTACCACTACTAATAGTCTCATAGTCTCTGGTATACGAAAACGGGGTACTAATATTGCTATTAATACTACCTATTGTCTTCTACTTGCTACTAGCACCACCTTGGTACCCCCACAGTCTCTGGTATACGAGGATTGGGTACTGGTATTACTACCTGTTATCTACCAGTACTAATAGCATTTATCTTGGTATCCACACAGTCTGGTATACGAAGATGGGGTACTAATATTACTTCTATTAATGCTACCTATTATCTACTTTCTACCACTACTGCTACTAGCACCATCTTGGTACCCCCACAGTCTCTGGTATACGAGGATGGGGTACTGGTATCTGGCTCGTTGAAGGCTCTGGTTCAACACGCAGTACCCACGGCTGTCTATTACCCGGACACTGCCTACCTCTTCGCCTTCCTGCTGTCGTCAAGACTCTTCATCAAGCCCTACGAGCTTCTACAGCGAGTGTGTGATGTAGGATTTACTCAACAAGGCCTTCAAGGCAACGACCTGTCTACTGTCAACAAGGTGAGTTGTATGAACGACCTCTGCTGTCAACAGGGTGAGTTGTATGAACGACCTCTACTGTCAACAGGGTGAGTTGTATGAACGACCTCTACTGTCAACAGGGTAAGTTGTATGAACGACCTCTGCTGTCAACAGGGTGAGTTGTATGAACGACCTCTATCAACAAGGTAACTTATGTGAACGACCTGTATCAACAGGGTAAGTTGTATGAACGACCTCTATCAACGAGATTAGTTATGAACGACCTCTCTTCTATTGGGGTCAGATTATCCGTTAATGGGTTCTGATTCCCCGATATTAGGCCTTTTATATAAGGGGACTTATTTCTAATAAGGTCGTTAATAAGGTAAGTGAGAACACTATCTTAAAATTAAGATAATTATAATTAGAAGGAGATTGATGTGTGTGTACTCACCTAATTGTAATTGCAGGGGTAAATTCACAGCTCCGGCCCGTGTGTGTGTGTGTGTTCATAAAATAGGAAGATATTAAGATATAAGATGGGAAGTATTAAGATGGATAGTAAGATAGTGTGTGTGTGTGTGTTTACAAAGATGATCATGCTTGGATTTTGTGCGTGTACACGAGCTTTGATGTTCTCTGAACGCAAATGTGTTTACTTAGTGTTCTACAGGTGTTCTCTGCTGAACCTTTTGAACGTTCAACACTTATGTTGTACCTTTGTGTTGTACCCTTGTGTGGTACTGTTTTATAAGTTTATTGGTCATGTCTTGGTAGCGGGGAGTAAATGATACGTCTTCGGAGGCTTCTTACTTTATTTGCAAAGTCGTGGTGGGTACACAGGCTTGTGTGTTTGTGCCCATGGCCCGGGAGGGCCATGCCCGCGAGGGAGAGAGGGAGTAGGACTGTTGTTTAGTCTAGGCCGCTGAGAGAGTGAGAGCGAGTGGGACCAGCGTCCCACTGACCTGGGCAGGCCTAGAGAGGGCAGCAGCTGAGTGCCGCGAAATATGAACTAAGGTGGCAGACAGCATAGGCTGTCTGTGCAGACAGTACAGGCTGTCTACATTTGCTCGGCCACCTACCTGTATAGGTAGTAAAAAAAAAAAACTCGGTCTCTCGTAGGAACAGGGCACAGAACACAGAATATAAAACATATATATACATATGGACATGGAAAAAAAAACTTCCTACAGGGAGGGAAGAAAAAAACAGGTGGGGTGTGCTGAACAACGTGGTCAAAGGCAGTGAGCGTCGAAGGGCATCACTGCACGCCTTCCTGCGTCTGGACGGATACTGCAACACAGAAGACATCGCTGCTGCTGAGCTGTGACATAACAGGGTACGGTCTCCTCTGGAACAATGAAGCAGTCACTGCAGGTTTCACTCAACCTGGGGCACAACATGCTGGTGCCCTCGAGTGAGGCGTCGTCAAACTCAGCAGCTGGGCAGGACTCCTGGCAGGCGACTCAGGAGGACACTTCTCGACTGGTACTGTCTCTGGGCTGTCACTGCCGGCAAGCATGAAATGAGTCATAGCAGAGACAACTCGGCAAAACATCTGGGAGTCGTAACATCATACACCAGACTGCAGTGAGTGAGCTAGCAATCAAAGTGACATCATCTTTGTGCAGGAGCTCACCGAAGCTTGTGACACGAGGCTGACACAGCGCCTGCCGATAGGGCTAACTGCGGCTTGACGAGTGTCATTCTCTCGGTAGTTATAGCAGAGATTAGTCTAAGCGTCCCCAGACTTGTTTCTCTACATATAACTGCACTCTGAAGGTCTGGAGGTGAAGTGAAACAAATCTTGATGGGAATCGTAGCAGGTATGATTCTGCAGAACATCTATGAGCGACGAACATAAGAGTTTTCTGTACAAGGGGCTCATATGCTCAGGTCTGACTAATATCAGCTGTCAAATGTGCTGGTCACACCGGGCGACAAGTAACACAGAGGTGCTACTCTGGGGTCTGGGCTCAAGACCACACTGGACACACGGTAAACTTTACACACACTCGCAGTACAACATGGCTTAAACTAGCAAATGATGCTTTTCTGTGCACAAAATTGACACTAATACATGCACTAACATGTGAGAACACTGATGAAGAGGAATTAATTAACACACGACATATATCATCTCTCAGTCTTCTCGACAGTACTGAAATAATTACTGAAACACTCTATGTGACATCATGTGATGTCAGGTGTGATGTTGCGAGGTGACGTCAGCAGCATGGTGATGTCAGCAGACGTCTCGAGGTGACGTCAGGCAGACATTGTGACGTTGGGCAGCAATGTGAATGTGATGGGGGCAGCAGACCACAACATGTGGCCTGGCTCGGTAACTCACGTGGCTCGTAGATTCACATGGCTTTGTCCACACCCCACATGGCGTTGCGATCCACGTGGTGTCGTGATCTATGTGGCATGCTGATCCACGTGGCATGGTGCTCCACGTAGCATGGTGCTCCACGTAGCTTCGAGTGGCCTCGGGCACTCGGATACACAGCTTTGGCAATGAATTCACATGGAAAAGCGCAGAAAACACAGCAGAGGGAGTGAGTACATAGTGGTGGAGTGTGGTGGTAGGCTGGTGAGGTGTGAGTGTACAGCAGGGCGAGTGTGGACGTGGCAAGGAAAGGCCACTTCTTCCTCCTCTCCCACAAACACAAGATGCAGGGAGACACTGGACGCAGAAATCACCACAAAACTCACCTCTGGCTTGCTGAAATAGCTGTGCTGAGCTGAACAACAACAACTGAACATACAAGTGACGCTGAACACGCGACTTGAGAAACAGCGTGGGGTCACTGGAACGCCACTTAGAATTCTCGAAGAAATTCGGTAAATTTCGGATAGATCCTGCTTGTACCTGTGTCTGGATGCTGAAACGTGCAGACACGACATCAGGATAACTCGTTCAGAGACGGATGCTTCTAGTATAGGGTGATGAAGTGAAGACAACTTCATTCCTTTTCCTCTTCCTTTCTCCGGGCAAACACACTTGCTGCGACCACCGCTTCCCACCAATGTTTACGAGTTTATTGGTAATTCTTGCAGAGCGGGTGAGTGAATGATACGTCTTCAGAGGCTTCTTTATTTGCAAAGTCGTGGTGGGTACACAGGCTTGTGTGTTTGTGCCCATGGCCCGGGAGGGCCATGCCCACGAGGGAGAGAGGGAGTAGGACTGTTGTCCGAGTCTAGGCCACTGAGAAAGTGAGAGCGAGTGGGACCAGTGTCCCACTGACCTGGGCAGGCCTAGAGAGGGCAGCACCTGAGTGCCGCAAAATATGAACTAAGCTGGCAGACAGCATAGGCTGTCTGTGCAGACAGTACAGGCTGTCTACATTTGCTCGGCCACCTACCTCTACAGGTAGTAAAAAAAAAACTCGGTCTCTCTCTCGTAGGAACAGGGCACAGAGTATAAAACATATATACATATACATATGGACAAGGAAAAAACTTCCTACAGGGAGGGAAGAAAAAAACAGGTGGGGTGTGCTGAACAACGTGGTCAAAGGCAGTACAGGCTGTCTACAGTATTCTTGTGTTGTACCCTTGTGTGGTACTCTTGTGTTGTACTCTTGTGTGGTACCCTTGTGTGGTACTCTTGTGTTGTACCCTTGTGTGGTACTCTTGTGTTGTGCCCTTGTGTGGTACTTTTGTGTGGTAATCTTGTGTTGTACTCTTGTGTTTTACCCTTGTGTGGTACTCTTGTGTTGTACCCTTGTGTGGTAATCTTGTGTTGTACCTTGTGTGGTATTTTGTGTTGTACCCTTGTGTGTACCCGTGTTGGTAACCCTTGTGTTGTACCCCTGTGTGGTAATCTTGTGTTGTACCCTTGTGTTGTACCCTTGTGTGGTAGCCTTGTGTGGTACTCTCGTGTTGTACCTGTGTGTTGTACCCTTGTATTGTGCCCGTGTGTTGTAACCTTGTGTTGTAGCCCTTATGTTCTAACCCTTGTGTTGTACCCTTGTGTTGTACCCTTATACCTTTGTGTTGTACCCGTTTGTTGTGCCTGTGTGTTGTAGCCCTTATGTTCTAACCCTTGTGTTGTACCTGTGTGTTGTACCCGTGTACCCTTGTGCCCGTGTATTGTACACTTGTGCTGTACCCTTGCAGGAGAAGTTGGGCAGGTTTGTGCCACACATGGTACAGCTCCTGGGCGAGTGGAGTGAGACATTTCCTTACGACTTCCGCGACGAGCGCATGATGGGTGGCGTGCGTTCCATGACGCACCGATGTATCGCCCTCCAGCCAGCGCTGCGTCGAGACGTAACCCAGGTCAGTACCCCCACCCCCCTCCACACTAAGCAAGACAGAAAAATACAAGAGAGGTAAGTACAAGATAGAATCTTGTATCTTCCTATATCTTACTAAGATTTAAGATAGAAAAGTACAAGATAATGAGATTTAAGATAGGAAGATAAAATAGCAATATAACCTGGTAAGATACAATGTAAGATAGTAAAATATGATAGTAAGGTTAGTAAGATAGTAATATAAGATAGTAAGATATAGGAAGATAGAATAGTAATATAACCTCGTAAGATACAATATAAGATAGTAAAATATCGATTAAGTTATAAGATAGTAATATAATAAATGATAGTAAGGTATAGATAAATAGTAATATAAGATAGTGAAGATAAGATAGTAATAATACAGGAGAATTTACTAAACCGATTGTTCTAAAAGTGTGAGGTTGAGAGGTATTAATTGGACGTGTGTGTCTCTACGGGGCTAAACCGTGTGGGAGGTCCTCTAGGAGTAGTGTGAGGTTACGATCCTACCATATTCGTTGTTGCAATAGCTGTTGGTTTACATTTTGGGTGTGAGGTCCTCTTCGTGGGACTGACGTATGGAGGGGTCCTCACTGTTTTGTGTGTATGATGTGTGTTTACGTACCTAACCATATGTGATGTGTGAACTAGCCTGTATGTGGTGTGTGTACTCACCTGTATGTGGTGTGTGTACTCACCTGTATGTGGTGTGTGTACTCACCTGTATGTGGTGTGTGTACTCACCTGTATGTGGTGTGTGTACTCACCTGTATGTGGATGTGTGGTACTCACCTGTATGTGGTGTGTGTACTCACCTGTATGTGGTGTGTGTACTCACCTGTATGTGGTGTGTGTACTCACCTGTATGTGGTGTGTGTACTCACCTGTATGTGATGTGTGTACTCACCTGTATGTGATGCGTGTACACACCTAGCCAAGCACGTAAAGAAACTAGAGAAAGTGCAAAGGTGTGCAACAAGACTAGTCCCAGAGCTAAGAGGTATGTCAGGGGCCCAAAACTGTTCAACTGCCTCCCAGCATACATAAGGGGGATTACCAGTAGACCCCTGGCTGTCTTCAAGAAAGCACTGTACAGGCATCTAAAGTCAGTACTTGACCAGCCAGGCTGTGGTTCGTGCGCCAGTTTGCGTGCTGTCAGCAGTAACAGCCTGGTTGATCAGACCCTGATCCACCACGAGGACTGGTCTCAGACCGATGCGCAAGGTTGTTGACCCCCAAAACCCTTTCCAGGTACATATATGTGGTATATGTGTAAATGTTCATGTGTGTTTTGCTATGTGAGTTACAATAGTGTGTGATGTGTGTGTGTGTGTGTGTGTGTGTGTGTGTGTGTGTGTGTGTGTGTGTGTCTGTGGTGTGTGTGTGTGTGTTGCTGGCATGTGGTCGCCACCTGTGCTCACAGCTGGTATCTCGCAGGTGCTACACAACTTACTCAACAAACTGACACAGCTGGAGCGCTATGAGGAAGGACTGGCCAAGCTGTCTCCTCCACCTCCAGCTGACTTCATCTCTCAGGTAATTAGTTTTAAAACTTGCCCATTCATTCCCTTAAATTAGTATAAAAATCATGTAGACAAACACCAGGATGTATTAAATATATCCAGGTTAATATGTCTTGGTGTTGGCTAACTTTATTGTTTGAGATGAGCAAGAGAGAGTGAGCTATCAAGAGATAGCCAGATAGAAACGAAGAAGAAAGAGACTGCTGTGGAAGCTGTTGTGGAAACATTAAATGCATTCTCTGTGCTATCCAATGACTGTGAGTCTGACTACTGGGAATGTCACGATGAATGACACTAAGGAACGTAAAAACGTTGTTGTTGGGTATAGCCAGGTTAGGTATATGTATAGGGCCTTCTGCTTGCAGGATAGGAGTAGGAGACAGAGGGTTTGCTTTCCTGGGGCTGGGATGGAGGACATTGTTAGCCGGCTTGACACCATCATGAACGGTAATGGGATCAACCCTATTATCTGCCTCAGTGCTGGAGGTAATGATATAGGCAAACGTAGAAGTGAGGATTTAATTACAAGGTACAGTACAGCAATAAACATAATTAGTAAGAAGGGGGGGGCACCCTGTTATATGTGGCATTTTGCCAAGAAAGGGGGTTGGAAATAAATGGTTGTCCAGAGCAATTAGTATTAATTGTTGGCTGACAAACACTGTAAGGGTAATGCAGTACCATTCATTGTCAACTGGGACCACTTCTACGGTAGAAATGACATGTATGCCAGGGATGGGGTTCACTTATCCAGGGAAGTTGTGGGTTTTCTTGCTAGCTCAGTTGAGGTTGCTAGGACTTAAAACTAGGATTAGTTAGAGGTATGGGTTTAGAAATAGAAAATAATGAGTATGGATATATTGACTTAGGCGTTGATATTATGAATCTTAATAACAGTCATGGAGTAACGCTGGGTAATAACAGTTACAGAAATTGTGTAAAAGCAGAGGTGAATAGGAAAAAGGTGCAGGAGGAAAAACATATGATGGTATTTTATGCTAACAGTCAAAGTGCAAGAAATAAAATTAATGAACTACGTTTGGTAGCATGTGCTGGGAACTTTGATGTCATTGCATTAACTGAAACGCGGTATGATGTAAAAAGTCGGGATATGATTGCTGAGTGTAATATTCAAGGGTTTAAGTTCCATATGGATAGATATAATGGAAGGGGGAGGAGTTGCATTATATGTACGTGAAAATATAAATTGTTGCATAAAAACAGGTATAAAAGTGGATGGATTAGTAACAGAATCTGAGTAGAGTTTGTAGGTCAAGAAAAACTAATTCTAGGTGTAATATACCGACCTCCAGGCTTGGATCACGATAGAGGGAGATTTCTTTATGACGAAATTGTTAGGGCTTCTAGACACAATAACGTAGTGATAGTAGGGGATTTTAACTTTAGTCAAATTGACTGGACTTCTTTGACCGGTAATCTAGAGTCCAGTGACTTTATGGAAGTGGTTCAGGGCTGTTTTCTGAAGCAGTGTGTAACAGAGCCTACCAGGGGTAATAATTTGCTAGACCAAGTCTTGTCAAATAAGGAAACACTCGTAAATAATCTGGATATCACTGAATAGCTTGGCGCAAGTGATCACAAATCCATAACTTTTAGCATTAACTGGGAATACAAGAATAATGATAATACGGTAAAAAAAAAAAAAATCCCTGATTTTCGTTCTGCCGATTATAATGGACTTAGGGAACACCTGTCAAATCTCGATTGGGGTTATCTAGCTAATGATTTAATTGACGATGATCATACTTATGATTACGAAGGGGTCTGCATTTATGATTTTTTTCTTAATAATGTACACCGTGCTCAGAGTATATACATTCCCCAGAGAGAAATTAGGTCTAATAACAATCCCAAATGGGTTAACAGGAGGCTAAAGCATCTATTAGGGGAGAAAAGGGGAATTTATAGGCGCATCAGAAGAGGAGAGGTTAACCTTACTGATCAATATGTTCAGCTTAAAAGAGAAGTAAAAAGGGGATTAGAAAGGCTAAACGTGACTATGAAATTAGAGTTGCTAATGAATCAAAGATAATCCAAAGGGGTTCTTTCAAGTGTATAGGACGAAGGTGAAGGAAAAAGTAGGACCTCTGAAAATTGGAAATGGACAGCTGACGGATAACGAACTGGAAATGTGTTCCTTATTTAATGACTATTTTTTGTCAGTTTTCACACAGGAAGACATAAATGAGATTCCAGTAATTAACAATTATTTAGTTCCTGATGAATTCAAATTAACTAATATTACTGTCACGAGGGACATGGTTATCAAACAGATAGACAAACTGAAGCAAAATAAGTCCCCGGGACCCGATGAGCTGTTTTCCAGGGTACTTAAGGAATGCAAGATGGAACTTAGTCAGCCATTAACGAGTGTGTTTAATGTGTCCATCCTTACTGGTGTTGTGCCAGAGATGTGGAAGATGGCTAATGTGGTTCCTATATTCAAATCAGGGGATAAGTCCACTCCTTCAAATTACCGTCCAATAAGCCTGACATCTATAGTGGGCAAGTTATTAGAATCAATTATAGCTGACATTATTAGAAGTCACCTTGAAGAGCATAACTTGATAAATGAATCTCAGCATGGATTCACGAGAGGTCGTTCCTGCCTGACAAACTTACTGACGTTCTTCAATAGAACATTTGAGGCAGTTGACAGTGACAAAGAATATGATATTGTTTATTTGGATTTTAGTAAAGCCTTCGATAGAGTACCTCACAAGAGACTCTTAAGAAAAGTGGCAGCTCATGGTATAGGAGGTAAAGTTCTAACATGGATAGAGGCATGGCTTACCAATAGAAAGCAGAGAGTTACCATGAATGGAGTGTAATCTGAATGGGGATTAGTCACTAGTGGCATTGCACAAGGATCAGTTTTGGGCCCTCTCTTGTTCATAATTTACATTAATGACCTTGATGAAAGGATTATGAATGACATGAGCAAATTTGCTGATGATACAAAGATAGGCCGTATGATTCATTCTGAGGAGGATACCAATGAACTCCAGGAGGATTTGGACAAATTAATGTCTTGGTCTGAAAAATGGCAGATGAAGTTCAATGTGGATAAGTGTAAGGTACTTGCCCTTGGTAATGAAAATAACCCTCGAAGCTATAAACTAGGTGAAGTAGAGCTTGGTCATACAGAATGTGAAAAAGACTTGGGAGTCATGGTAAGCAGAAATCTAAAGCCAAGACAGTAGTGCCTAAGTGGGCATAACAAGGCTATCAGATTACTAGGAGTTATCTCAAGAAGTATAAGTAACAGAAGTCCAAAAGTTATTTTACAGCTTTATACATCACTAATGAGGCCTCATTTAGATTATGCCACTCAGTTTTGGTCTCCTTACTGCAGGAGAACATACAGAGAAGAATGACTAAAGTGTATTTTGGGTCAGAATGTTTGGTTGCATTGGGGTTGTCCCAGTTGGGGGCTTCTGTAGGTGGTTGTGAGGGAGGTTGTATTTGATCTTCCTCCTGAGTCTGGGTTCTCCTGTCCATCTCCATCTTTGCCTCTCTTTCAGTTTCTGTGTCAGCATAGTTGCTGAATCCCCTTATATGTGTTGTATAGCATATCATAGTACCATCCATGTGTTTACATAGAAGATCCCTAGGCCTGTGACTGTGTGACGTCACGGGATGCTCCATGAGTGAGTGGGACAGGCTACCTCGGCCTCAGTCGGCGTGTAGATATAGGCAGGACAAGGCAGGCTGGGGGCTCCATCTCCCATTACCACAGTCTGACAATATAGCGTTACCATCCAACAAGTGTGTCTATCTTCAACCCTCGATATCTCCTTTTAAGAACCCCTACGACATCTGCCTGCTTGTGTTTTGTCATGTTCGAGATACACCCTCCAGTATGCCGTGACCCTTAGTCATGCCTTCTCCTGCAGGATCCTTTTTCAAGCCAATTCTGCCTTGAAAAACACTTTGACTAGCCGATTTCTTCCTCTTGCAAAGTCCTGTATTCTCAGAAAATTTGCCAGCTGGGTCATGTCTTTTCTTATTGCTTTCACGATACTTTCAATCGCTGTTTTCTCCCCTTGTCTTCTTGCTTCGTAAGTTTCCCCTTCAACTTCCTGGCACCCATAAACAAAGACCAATCTCTCCCTTTCATTCTCCCACTGCATATCCCTGTGTGTTGTACAGTTGTACACGCACTCTATTGTTGCTGCTTTCGTGGGAGCGCTAAAATCGTAAGGGAGCCCATGCAGCAACCGAGTTAGTGGGTTCGCTGCACTAAAGGCAGCTCCACTTCCTCGGTCCATGCCCCTTTTCCCCACCTGGGAAAGGGTCTGTAAAGTTTGTGCAGTGATGTGGGAGTTATTCATCCAGTTGCACCATCCCTCCTCCCCTTTTTCCCAAACCTTCATTTTTTCCTTACTCCTCCCTCCCAATTCCTTGCTGTCAACCTCATTTCACTCCCTTTTCTCACTGCTCCAAACCTCTTATATCCCTTTTATCCTTCATTCAGCCCTCTGCGATTCTCCTATCATCTTCCTCCCCCCTTGCCATCTGTATTTCCCTACTCCTTTCAGGATTGGTTCATTATCATCACGCTTCTCACTGTCAACCTTTTTAACTCTGTTGTTCAGCCCTTTGCTCCTTTTCCATCCCTTATCCACTCACTCACTCAGTCTATTGACCCCTCCATCAGGACATATAGACACAAACACAGCCACATACAACCCCTTTAATCCTGGTTGTCACACCTTGATCCATCATTTACACTAACACTGAGCAGTCACAATTGACAACCAGCAAACCTCCCATAATCCTCAATTATCACACGTAAATCCTTTTTAAACGTGGGGCACCACGTCGCCTTGTAACTAGCAAACCCCCATCAAGATATGCATATACGTGAACCTTAACACCTACCTAACATCGGGCTGAAAGTCATCAAATGCTTAAACTTTTGGTTTTTAACTACCTTCATCCATAGGCCTGACCAAGCAGCCCTTTATTCTGTTCTTATAAGTATAAGTCGCAATAATAATAATAGTAAAAACAGTAATGTTTGGCTGACTGGCTATTCCTTTGGGTCTGCTATATAATAGCCTACGGTTCGAGTCTTCGTCCATTCTCCCGTTCATGAGTAAGATACTTGTTCAGCAGTTGGGTATCTTGTTGATTGAAACGTTTCGCCTACACAGTAGACTTCTTAGTCAGATACAGATGCAGCAGGTGTAGTAGTGAAGTAAAGATGTAATCAGTCCACCAACCTTGCAAAAAAAGTTTTTGAGGTCGTCAGTCCCTCAGCCTGGAGAATAGTTCAGCTCCATGGAGCTGAAGTGGTCAGTCCCTGAATGGTGGAAACACCTGCCACAGCTAATGAGACACTTGTACAACATATAACGACCTTCATTGTGGACAAGAGTGTAAGTTAGACCTGCCTAGCCTGGGCCAGTAGGCCTTCAGCATTGCTCCCTTCTTATATTCTTATGAAGGTTTCTTTGCCATTGAGGCTCTAGAATTTTTGATAGGCCTTGGACCAGGCCTATCAAGACATGGCCACAGTTCCATTTCCCACAATGATACTATTCAAGGCTGTTGGTAGTGTCGAGTTAGAGAGTAACTGCAGTTAGAGAATAACTGCTTCTTTAACACAGTTAAGGTATGAACTGATGTCTTCTTGGAGGGGCCAGGTCGAGGTTTGGCAGACGGTAACTCGACGACACCACCAGCCTTGAAACGTTGCACCCAGTTCCTCACTGAACGCTCACACACACCAACAATCTCCACTATTTCTTTCATCTGGTGCCCAGCTTTGTGAAGCCCTATGATCTGAGCTATAGTTTCAGGTGTAAAAGACTTCTTTTTACCCATAATCAGAGATGTATAGCCCCAAAACCAAAGGGAACACTGGACAAAAGATGGGACAGATGAGAGACAAAAGTGCAACACTTCCTCTCACCACGACAGCCACGTGAGCAATGAGAAGTCACTGTGAAGTGTGGTGGAAAGCCGTGACGTCATGCTAACGTCTGCTACCCAGCTGAATGCACTGATGGGAAAAGACACCCCCCCCTCCCCGTTATGGTAGGCCTTCAATTTTCGTCACGGAATTATGCCGGGGCACTGACCCGGCATAATGCCGTGACGAGAACTGTATATATATATACACACACACACACACACGTGGCCAGGAGGTATGAATCGACCCCTGCAACCACAAATAGGTGAGTACACACACACACACAAAATCAGAGGCAATCTTAATGCAAGACAAGCCGTGGGAGGGGGGGAGAATCTTAAGCTCAAGTATTTTCTTTCACATTTCTCAGTGCCTCATCAGGAGCTGTGCAGTGTTGCAAAGACAGCAACAGGACAAATGAAGGAAAGTTTTCTCAGGGGATAGTATGAGTGACTCTGCCACCGTCTCTCTCAGCTCCTGATGACGCACTCAGAAGTGTGAAAGTACTTGAGCTTTAGATTTCCACCCCCCCATAGCTTGTCTTGCACACACGCACACACACACACACATATATATATATATATATATATATATATGTCGTGCCGAATAGGCAGAACTTGCGATCTTGGCTTAAATAGCAACGTTCATCTTGCCATATAAGACAAGTGAAAATTTGTGTATGCAATAATTTCGCCAAAATCATTCTGAACCTAACGAAAAAAATATATTTGATTGTGTTTGTTTAGTATTAAATTATTGTAAACGTATTTAAAATATATTTAGTTGGGTTAGGCTAAAATAAATTGTTCTTGTTATAATAAGGTTAGGTAAGTTTTCTAAGATTCTTTTGGTGCAAAATTATAAATTTTTACATTAACATTAATGAAAAAAAATATATCTTTAAGTGTATAAAAGAAATGTTAGAAAGGACTTAATTTTTAAATGAGTTCTTGCTAATTGACCAGTTTTCATATTCGGCACGACATATATATATATATATAAATTTTTATTATATATATATATATATTATATTTAAAATATATATATATTTATATATATATTATATATATTTTATTATATTTATATATATTAATATATATATATATATATTATTTTTTATTTTTATATATATTTTATATTTTTATATTTTATTATTATATATATATATATTATTTTTATTATATATTATAAAATATATATTAATATATATATTCTTACATTATCAAGGAACTGTAAAAGAAAAACATCAACAGGAGGTATATAAGGACAAGACTACACCTCACAGTCACATCACAACACCTGACTCTGTGAAACACAACTGATACTCTACCCAAGCATTAAAATTTTTTGCTTGTCTAATGTATCATTAAATTCTTCCCAAATTTTAATTTTTAAATGAATCCAGTTTATATAAACCAGAAAAAATATATTTTCAAAACTGCTTTTTATGAAACATTATTATATTATATTTCTGTCGACCATGGACTTGATACACACACACACACACACACACACACACACACACACACACACACACACACACACACACACACACAGTGTAATGGGTTATTGTGGTGAGAAAGTTTAACTCTCTCGCCTTGACATCTTCTCACTCTTTTTAATTTTAAATTTCTCGACCCCCTTTTTATAAATTTCTTATTTTCTTAATTGTTTTTCTTATCTGTTTATTGTTCTCTCTCTACACTCCCATATTTCTATTTCCTTGTCTGTTTCGTGTGTCCTGTTGGCTGTTCCACCTTCTTTCTCTTCCTTTCTCAGCCATTCGGTCTTGGCGCTTCCCGGTGAATGCAGTATTAAGTCTCTCATCCTTATCTTGTTCCCACATTCATCCAGATACTCAGTATCTGCCTTATACTTACTGCTAGCACCAGCAATCTGGTTGATCACGTGGTCAGAAGGGATATCTAGCCTCGAGGAGGATAAGAGGATAGAAGAATCCTTGAAACAAAGCATAGGTATGTTACTGGTTAACTATCCACTTCCTTATACTTATTCTTCTATCCATCCCTCTCTTCTGTTCCTTATATTTACATTCTCAGCGTATCTATCCATCTTACCTGTCCCAGCTTTTATACATTCTTACTCCCGCTTCCTTTACTATCCTCTGTTACTTGGTCCCCGATCCTTCCTATCCTCCATCCCTGGGACGTACGGTATCTTACACTTCCTCACTCAACTGTTTCCACTACTGTTAATGTCGCCTCTTATTTCTTCTCAGTTTTCCTTTCTTCCTCCATCTTTATTCCCTCCCTCCCTACCTCTCACTTCCTCTTTCGCTCCTTCCCTCCGTATTTATCTGTCTTTCCTTACCTACCTTCTTGTTCACCCTCTCTCTCTCTCTCCGTCACTGCCTCCCTTCCCCTCATCCTTATCTCCTGCCTCTCTCAGCCTTGCCTTTTTCCCTCACCTTCTCCCTGCCCTCCCCCACCTTCTCCCTGCCCTCCCTCACCCTTCTCCCTGCCCTCCCTCACCTCTCTGCCCTCCTCACCTTTCTCCCTGCCCTCCCTCACCTTCTCCCTGCCCTCCCTCACACAGCAGCAACCTGATTTGACGTAGTTTTTATGTTCAACTCTTTTTCTGGAGAGCAAGTTTGTTGTCAGGATGTATTGAGAGGGGTTAATTGGGGGGTAGTGGTGTACTTTCTATTGGGGTTTTCGGGGTCGGTCTGGGTTCTTGGCCCGCGTTCACAATGTGCTTCTTGACTGATTTATGCGCTGTATAGCCTTATGCTTAGCGCTTCTTTTTGATTATAATAATTGACTGATTTACCTTGGTCCTCGTGGGCCCTATCGTACATGCTCTTAAAAAATGTGTATGGAGTCTGCTTCCACTTCAAGATCATGCTACTTCCTGTCCACTCCGAAGAAATACTTCCTGACATCCCGGACTCATCTGTGTTTAACTTCCAGCTGTGCCCCCAGTAACATGTTTCCCGTCTCTGTCTACCCTTTTCAATTATTATTATAATCAAGGGGGAAGCGCTAAACCCGGAGGATTATACAGCGCCTGGGGTGGGATGTGGAAGGCATTCAGGCTTAGTTCGGGGAACTGGAGCACAGATCCAATTTTCCCCAAATCAAGAGCCCCTCACCAACATCAAAGGAACCTTCCTTGAGGGGTGTCTACCTTGTCAAATCCCTTATTATTTTACATGTTATGCCTCCCCTGGTTCTTCTCTCCAATGTCATAAGGTTCATTTCCGTGAGCCTCTCGTAGTTTATGACCCTTACCTTAGTAACATGTCTTGTTCAATACTTCTGCACTTTCCCCAGTTTCTTAACATGGTTTCTCAAGTGTGGGTTCCACACTGGCGCTGCGACTCCAAGATGGTCCTAATGTATGCTGTATAAAGGGTCCGGGGATGACTCTTTTTGAGATTGCTGAAGGCTGCTTTATATTGGCTTCCTCGGTTAAAGGTCCTTGTTGGTACCAGGGTTTAAAGAATGTTATACCCCGGAAATATTCCCAGACAATTAAGGTGTATAAGTCTCAAAAATATCACCACTTGACTCTCTCAGTGAACATTTTCATTGGCTTTGGGATTTTGTGATGAAAGTTTAGTTATCCACCCCCCGAGCGAGGGTCCTTGATGCTGGTGAGGGTTCTTGATCTAGGGAATTGGATCTGTGTACAGGCACTGTTAAATACCTACGGTTCAGTGCTCCCCATAATCTATTTATCCAGATTATTATTTACCTTGTCATTATCACTCCTAGGTCTCTCTCACCTCTTCTGCTTTTCCGAGTGATTTGAATTACTTTTATTTTCCCTTTCAATTTAAATTTCTTTATTCTTTTGTATAGAATAACTGAAATTTGTCGTTAATGAATATATGCTGTTTTCCGAGACTCGCTGGAAGACTTTCTTTGTATCAACTTGAGTGTTTGCTGTGTCCATGGTTCATACTGTAGCTCACTGGATGACATGTCTTGGACTGAAGAAAGCACTGGCTGGCGAAACGTTATTGTCATACAAATTCTCGTATCTACGAAGTCTAATAGAGTGAAATATGCTGTGTATAGAGTGTATATGCTGTGTGAGACCGAGAAACAGGATTGAGAGAACATAGTGTTGAGGAACAGAGCTTGTCACCGTGGCAGCCTCTGAACCAATGTTGTTTACTAGTGATTTCTGAGTTCGGTTTGTTAGTTAAAAATACATGTATCCACTTTTCCAGTTATTCCTTATGCACATATTTTGTGTGTTATTACAACATGGTCACACTCGAGGGCTTTTGTAAAGTCTGTGTACATCTGCATTTTGTGTGTGTTTAGTGTATTCAAGACCATGTCATAGTGGTCCAGTAGTTGTGAGAGGCAGAAGCGACTTGTTCTAAACCCATGCTGCCCTGGGTTGTCAACCCATCTGGTTAAGTCTTGCTTCTTACAGCTCTTTCAGATAGTTTGATAATGCGGGACATCAGTGGAATAACAGCCCCTTGGGGGAAACACGAGGCGAGATAAGAGCCCCCGATATTCAAGTTATTAATGTTAGTGAAGATTAAGAATTGTGCAAAAATTGGGTATATTTTTGAAACTTTCCGCCTACACGGTTTCTTCAGTCAAATACAGGGGCACATCACATGGAGCTAAACTTTTCCCCAGGCTGAGGGAGACCACCTAAATTTTTGTTTCAAATTTGATGAAATCACATCTTTATTTCATTACTCTCCTTTTGATGTAACTGAAAAACCCATTGGTACGTGAAAGTTTTAATAAAGTCCCAACTGTCGCAAGTTTTTAAATCAACTTGTCGGTTTTTTATCCTTTTTCAAAAACAGTTTTCCCTCTTTCCTGCATTACTAAATCATTAAATAAAAACTTTAGTGCTTCTAGATGCTTTGCTGCTGCTTCCCCTGCTATTATTATTTTTTTGGTTCCTTGATGCTGGGAAAGTTTCTTTGGGCGAGTTGATTATATTCATTCTTCCTCTTTTAAATTTAAACGTTAGCACCCGAGAAGATATCTCTCAGACATTCTTCTTGCAATATTCTTAACGATATCGCCTCACTCCTCTTCCAAGGAGGACTTCCCCAGCGCCCTCAACCTTCCTTCATAACTCTCAGTTGTGCATTTTGGAGGCCATTTTCCAGCATATCTTTAAAACTTTTGTGTACTCTCTCTCTCTCTCTCTTCTCTCTCTCTCTTCTTTCTCTCTCTCCTCTCTCTCTCTCTATCTCTCTCTCTCTCTCTCTCTCTCTCTCTTGCTCGTGGGTAGTTCTTTTTCGTCTTGCATGCAGACAATAAAACATGTTTATTGTTACGTGGAACGATGGAAAGTAGTGGGCGTCCATACTGCTTGTGTGTATATCTTCCCTAAAGCCTAGGTAAAGGTTCTCTTTCTCTCTCTCTCTCTCTCTCTCTCTCTTTCTTTCTCCTTCCCCCTCTCTCTACGTCTACCTATATTCTTGACAAGTTGCGTGCCTGGTGGGCCCTATAGACTGGCAGGAGGTGGATGTTTGGCACTCCTCCAACTGGAAGGGCCACTTCCAGACTCACCCTGGCTACTGAAGGTCACACAGACTCCTCCAGAGTCACCTGTTCACAGCACAATGATGTGTCAACTTTTTGTTTTTTTTAAACATGTTTCCAGGTGTGTGTAATCATGTTTTAGTCGTTGGATCACATCTTGGGCCTTTCTGCCTTTGTTTATAATTACCGAGGTGCCTGTAGGGACCTCTGGGAACTTTATAATTACTGAGGTGCCTGTATGCACTTCTGGGAGCTTTATAATTACCGAGGTGCCTGTAGGCACCTCCGGGAAGTTTTGGGAGATTTTTTTTTAAATTTTTTTTAATGGGGGTTTAAATTTGGTGGTGATTTTTTAAATTAGTGTGGGACTGTGGTGTGAGGTTGAGTTTATATTTGTCCAGAGATTCGTATACAGTCACAAAGTTTCAAAATTGTAAAGGTAACCCCCACAACAAAGCACGCGCTCACAACACACGCGACACACGCACGCGCACAAACACGCACGCCCCACACCTCGCTTAACGAACGCAAAAACTCTTGGCCTTTTGAAGATGAAATGTCAACATTTGTTCTGTGCAATGGTGCTTGTGTCAGCAGCTGCACGGTGCACCTGATGTACCGCTGGTGCTGCACGGTGCAGATGTACCGCTGGTGCTGTACGGTGCACCTGATGTACCGCTGGTGCTGCACGGTGCAGATGTACCGCTGGTGCTGCACGGTGCAGATGTACCGCTGGTGCTGTACGGTGCACCCGAGTACGCTGGTGCTGCAAACGGGCAGATGTACCCCCTGGTGCTGCACGGTGCAGATGTACGCTTTGGGGCTGCACGGTGCAGATGTACCCCTGTGGCTGTACGGTGCAGGATGTCCGCTGGTGCTGCATGGTCAGAAAGTACGCGGTGCTGTACCGGTGCACTGATGTACGCTGGGGCTGCCGGTGCAGATGTACCGCTTTGGGGCTGCACGGTGCAGAATGTACCGTGGTGCTGATACGGTGCACCCGATTCCGCGGTGCTGCACGGTGCAGATGTACCGCTGGTGCGCACGGTGCAGATGTACCGGGTGGGGCTGTACGGTTTCCTGATGTACCCCTGGGCGCAACGGTTTCAGATGTACCGCGGGCGCCCGGTGAAGTACCGCTGGTGCTGCACGGTGCAAAATTACCGCTGCAGCTGTACGTGCAGTGATGTACCGCTGGTGCTGCACGGTGCAGATGTACGCTGGTGCTGCACGGGGCAGCTGATGTACCGCTGCTGTTTCAACACCCCCCCCCCTACACATACAACACGCCCCCACACACCTTCAGTAACCCTGTTTTCAGCCCAGACATCACAGAAGTGTGCCAAGTCCCCTCGCATGGCTCAACAGTTAACAACATAGACGGAGAAAATTTTCCCACATTGGTCCTGAAGAATTGTTCAAGCCTTCGCTAAAGACAACCTAGACTCCTGTTAAAAGGCCCTCAAGAAGACCAAATAACCGGATCTTATATAAAAAGGTTTCAACAGACTTCTTACTTGGTTGCAACCCACGCTTTAGGGTCGATATTTACTCTGGTTATTGCTGTTTTTTATTTGGGAACGTAAATTCTTAAGGGTTACATTTTTATTATTAAAATCAAGGGAAGCGCTAAACCGGAGGATTAAACGCGCCGGGGGGGGGGGAAAGGCATTCGGGCTTAAATTTCGGGGAACGGGCCAGACCCAATTTCCCAAACAAGACCCCCTCCCCAACATCAAGGAACCTTCCTGAGGGGGGGTTACAAAACCCGGGGAAAAGGGGGGAGGCGGGGGGTTTGATCCCAGGAAAATTTTTAAAATTTTTTAAAAAAAAAGAAACGCTAAGTGAACCAGGGGAAAAGGATAGTTCTACTTTCCTTTGGGGTAATGCCCTTTAGTCAATGTGTTCCCATTCAAGGGATTGGGGTAGAAATTAAAAACCCCCCAAACACCACTCAGAAACCACACTCAAAAACCTGTTTCAAACAGAAAATTTCTCTTTTCATTTTCATTTTAAAGAAAATACTCAGGGCACGTGTTATACTGTATCAAAAGGAATAATAGCCCGTAATATCCGTGATTTAAGTTTTGTTGTGTCACCCACAGCACGGGAAAGAACAAAGGGGGAAATTCGTGTATAGAATGGGGGATTGAAGTTCCGGAGTGTTTTTAAAATTGGGAACTTTAACTCTTGAGGGAAATTTTTGCTGGGCTCAACATGTCTAAAGTTCTAGACAAAAAGACTGTGAGATTTTTACATCATACTGAGTATTTTGCATGGTGTGTATTGATGATAGTTTTAAATTTTGGACGATAGTGTTATTTTGGATGAAAATACGTTGGTGTGGGGTACAGGGGGGGTGGAGATAGTGTGTGTGAAAAAGTAGGGATGATACCTTTTTCATTTTTTGAAAATGTTTGTTACATCTAAGAGTAAAGGAAGGCTCGAGTGCTAACTTTTTTCTTTTTTCCCCTGGGTAAAATTCAGAGTGCCAAGTTCTCAGTACTGGAGCACCAGATGGATCCCTCCAGTAACTTCAGCAGCTATAGATCGACGCTGAAGGCAGCCATGTGGAGGTCTGCTGGTGCTGTCGATGACAGACAGAAGATAGTCATACCCTTCTTCAGTCTGCTGGTGAAGGATCTCTACTTCCTGAATGAAGGGTGCGCCAGCAGGTGAGGCAGCAGGGAGGTCTGATGGCAGGGAGAGAGAGGGAAGGGAGGGAGAAGCAAAATAGAAGGCAGTGCCAATGAAAGTGAACGCTAAACCCGTAGGTGGTCATCCAGCGTTCTGGGAGGGATGGCAGTTGATCACCCTTGATACAAGAGGAAGGTAGATCCAATTCCTGGGATCCAGAGCCCCCCACGGGCTTCACCCTCCCTTGATAGATAGGACTAGTGTATAACCCTTGTGTAAAACAGTCTTGTAACGTTTTGCACACGAGTGGATGAAACGATAAAGAAACGTGCAATACATGGGTCGATTGTGGAGACGTTTTTTGCCCTCCATGGCTTAAGGAAAACAGGATGTGAAGAGGGGTCTGAGGTGTTTCAGTCCCTCAGATAGAAAAAAGGGGAAGACAACCCATTTAAAGGTATGGGGATGATTACTAAATTTAGGACTTAGCCTCCCATTTCCCTAGATTTGGCCCCTAAAAATCAAGGGCTTTTGGGGTTAGGTTTCCCCAAAATACACCTAAGGTAACTGACCTTCGTCTTGCCTCCTTTTATTAAAACCTAACTGGGGGAGGTCACAATACACATCAACCCTTTGACAAGTTTTAACACCCAGCGAACAATGGGCCATTTCAACAATGGCGTGGGAAAAAAACAGTTACTAAAAACTTGTCCCTTTGAGAAGGTGCCAGAGGTCATTAACTACATGCAGACCACTAACGTTCTCACAGAGACAGGTAGGAGAACCTTTAATTGGTGTACTAACTTGGTCACAGAGACAGGTAGGAGAACATACTCTTACTGGTACATTAACGTGGTCACAGAGACGGGTAGTGCACACACTGGTACACTAACGTGGTCACAAGAGACAGGTAGGACCTCCCATTCGTAGATTTAGAGTGGGATTCAGTTGAGGATGCAGTAGTCCCGACAGCATCCTGTGGTCATTGGAGACACTTGTGCCCGTCAAGGCACCTTGTCTGGCACTGAGCTAACATCACCTTGTATAAAGGCTGCTAACAACCTGATGTGTAATAACATTAAACATATGTTAAGTGAACGCAGGGTAGTTTTTTCAGCAGTAACACATGTAGGCAGACAAACTGGTTCCAGAGTTACTAGACACAGTCATAAAGGTTATACATATCTACGTACCTTAAGAGCCTGGCCATGGGCCAGTCTCGTCTGGTGCTTGCCTGGTCAACCAGCTGTTGCTGCTGCAGGCCTGCTGCCCACATATCCATCACAGCCTGGTTGATCTGGCACCTGGTGAAGATATTATCCAGCCGTGTTTCTGATATCTTCTGGTAAGATGTTGAATAGTCTGGGACCCCGAATGTTGATAGTGTTCCCTTATTGTCCCCACCGCACCCCTGCTCCTCACTCGGTTTATTTTACACTTCATCTCTCTCACGCCAGCATGTTATGGCAGTGTGCAGAGGTGGGACCAGGCCCTCTAGTACTTTCCAGGTATATATTATCATGTATCTCTCTCTCCTCCTCTCCAGTGAGTACATGTTCAAGACTTGAGGCGTTCACAGTAGTTTAGGTGCTTTACAGGCTTAATGTGAGCCGTAAACGATCTCTGTATTTGTTCCAGCTCTGATATTTCTCCTGCTTTGAATGGGCCGTCAACACTGAGCAATATTCTAAGTGAGGGAGCACTAGTGATTTGAAGTGTGTCACCATCGGCATTATTTCCCTTGTTTTGAAAGTTCTCAATACCCACCCCGTCATCTTCCTGGCTGTCGTGATCTTTATCTTGTTATGGTCTTTAAAAGAAAGTTCCGCTGACATAATTATCCCAGTCTTTACGTGTTTCCTTTCCTTTTAAGTAATATTATATTATATATAGTAATATATATTAGAAAATATTAATATATATTATTTATATTGTATATATATATGTATAATATATATATCATATAAATAATCATTCTTTAGTCTAACGAAAAAAAAAAATATATTTCCTCTGTTTGTTTAGTATTAATGATTGTAAACAAAGACTAAATTATATTTAGTTTGAGGTTAGGCTAAAATAAACATTGTTCTTGATATAATAAGCTTATGTAAGTTTCTTTTGGTGCAAATTAAAATTTTTTACACCATCATTAATGGAAAAAAAATCTAGCCTTTAATGTATAAGAGAATTTTACAAAAAACGACTTAATGAGTTCTTGCTAATTAAAGTTTTAATAATCGGCATATATATATATATATATATATATATATATATTATATATATAATTATATTTATATATATATATATATATTATATATATATATATTTTATATTATATATATAAGTTATTTAAAAAATACTTTTTTTAATATATATTCAAAATTAATATAAAATATATTTATTATATTTAGTATATTTTAATATATTTATGCACTATATGTTAATTGCTATAGTTTCTAATTGGATTTGGGTAATATGGTGGTGGTTTTGTCTCTGACAGGGATGATTACCCACACAGTCAGCTAGAGAGTGACCGACACAACTAGTCTCCCGGATACCAATCACTTTGTGGCCTCAAAGGATACCCTTGTCTCGGGGACGTCCATAATGAAAGTTAGCTGCTATCGTTGTGTATACCTACTCTCTGGACTGCCCAACTGAAATTGCAAATATCCCTGAAGTACAATCACCTGTACAAGTGAACTATGGCTGTATACTAAACATCTCAGCTGAACCACTAACTAAAGTGTTGAAAAAGCTGTCTGAAACTAGTGTTTTAAAATGGTTTTAATGTATTTTTTTTAAATCATTTATAATACTTGCATCGCTGACGTGGAGGGAGCCATCAGTGCAGACGAACTCTTGTTTTCCAGCGAATTGCAAATACCAGCTCCCTTTGCTCAGTCGGATGACTCAAGTCCTGTGCAAGCCTCCCGCGTGACAAATCTTCACAATCTTCACCTGTGACGCTACAACTCTCTGTAACGTGAGAATAAGCACCTGGTGGTGATGGAGAGGCCAAGTAACTTTATAGCTTAGAAACAGTTCCAAGTTTTGTCTTACGTGAATCTTTATTTCCCCAAACAGTGAGTCTAAGTCTGTGAAGTTAGTTACTAGAAATGTTACGTTTATAGTGTCGCAGGTGTGTGCATGTGGATGTATTGTTTTTGTAAAGTGTGCGTGTTGTGTGTGTGGTGTGTGTGTGTGTGTGTGTGTTTGTGAATTTACGAGACAGTAACCAGCCTTAAAACAAAACATGTTTAAGACTTCTCTTTCCCATTCAGGGTCCCGGTACAAACAAACAAATTCAGCTTTTTTTATTCAGTCATACTTTTGTATATGCACATATGGTTTTATAAATTTTCTATATGTTATGTATTTTTTTTTATTTTCAATTTTTTGGGTTGTGCATGCAATAATCTTCTGAACCTAAGAAAAAATATATTTTCAGTAACATTAGGCTAAATTAAATTGCGCTTGTTATAATGTGGTTAGGCAAGTTTTTTAAGGTTCTTTTTGTATAAATTTTTAATTTCTAGATTAACATATGAAAAAGATACATCTTTAAACATATAAGAGAAAATTTAGTGAAAGGGCCTTTACTTTAAACGTTGTTCATTACTAATTGACAGATTTTCCCTATTTGCGCCGGACGATGTACAGTCTAGTAGTATTGTATCGCAATAAACACTGCGGGTACTAGCCAGGGGATCGAACGCGTTTATTTTTACCCCGCCTCACGTTGAGCGAAAATTTACGACGCTCTAACCCACCGGACCTTACAATCCTACAAGAATCACGCACGCAGTAGAGATAGGTGTTGTAGCGTGATCCGAGGACATACGATGGAGTGGGTGCCTCAGAGGTAATTTCCGTAGTCTTCTTATGGCCCCGTAACTTAGAGCACCGGTGAATTTTCGTTCATCTCTCCATAGTGGAGGTGTGTTTCCTAGGGGTCGTGAACCACCTTGCAATTTAGCATGTGGTGTGGGGGGGGGGAGGCGGGTGTTGTGTGGTGTTTGGTTGTGTCGTTGTGTGGGTTTGAGTGTGGGGTGTCGTGTGAGGTGTGTGTGTGAGTGTGGGTCGTTGTGGTGTGTGGGGTGTTTGTGGTGGTGTGTAGTGTGTGTGGTGGGTGTGTGTGTGTGTGGGTGTGGTGTGTGTGGGTGTGTGTTTGATGTGTGTGGGTGTGTGTTGTGTGTGGGTTTGTTGTGTGGGGTGTGGTGGGTGTGTGTGGTGTGTGTGTGTGTGGGTGTGGTGTGTGGTGTGTGTGGGGTGTGTGTGTGTGTCGTGTGTGGAGAGGTGTGTGTGTGTAGTGCGGTGTGGTGGGTGTGTGTGGTGGTGGGTTTTTGTGTTGTTTGTGGGTGTAGTGTGTGGTGGGTGTGTGTGTGTGTGTGTGTGGGTGTGTGTGTGTGTGGGTGTGGTGTGTTTGTGTTGTGTGTGTGTGTGTGGTGTGTGGTGTGGAGTGTGGGTGGTGGTGTGGTGTGGTGGGGGTTGTTGTGGGTGGTGTGTGTGTGTGTGGCGTGTGGTGTGTGTGTGGGGGTGTGTGTTGTGGGTGTGGTGTTGTGTTGTGTGTGTGTGTGTATGTGGGTGAGTGTGTGTGTGTGTGTGTGTGGGTGTGTTGTGTTGTGTGCTGGTGGGAGTGTGTGAGTGTGTGGGTGGTGTGTGTGTGTTTGGGTGTGTTTGTGTGTGTGGGTGTGTGTGTGTGTGTGGGTGTCTGTGTGTGGTGTGTGTGGGGGTGTGTTGGTGGGTGTGGTGTGTGTGTGGGTGTGTGTGTGTGTGGTGTGGGGTGTGTGTGTGAGTGTGGGTGTGTGTGTGTGGGGGTGTGTGTGTGTGTGTGGGTGTGTGTGTGTGTGGGTGTGTGGTGTGAGGGGTGTGTTTGTGTGGGTGTGAGTGTGTGTGTGGGTGGGGGTGTGGGTAGTTGTGTGTGGTGTGTGGGCTGTGTGTGGTGTGTGGGTGTGTGTGTGTGGGTGTGTGTGTTGTGTGGGTGGGTTGTATGTGTGGTGGGTGTGTTTGGTGTGTGGGTTGTGTGGTGTGTGTGGGTGTGTGAGTGTGGTGGGTGGTGTTGGTGTGTGGGTGTGGGTAGTGTGTGTGTGTGTGTGAGTGGGTGTGTGTTGTGTGGTGGAGTGGTGTGTGTGTGGGGTGTTGTGTGTGTGTGGTGGGTGAGTGTGTGGTGGGTGAGTGGGGTGTGTGTGTGTTGTGTGTGGTGTGTGTGTGTGTGTGTGGTGTGTGGTGTGTTGTGTGTGTGGGTGTGGGTGTGTGGTGTGGGTGTGTGTGGTGTCGGTGTTGGGGTGTTTGTGGTGTGTGTGTGGGTGTGTGGTGTTGTTGGTTGGGTGGGGTGTGTGTGTGTGTTTGGTGTGATTGTCGTTTTTTGTGTTGTTGTGTGAGTGTGTTTGGTGTGTGGGTGTGTTTGGTGGTGGTGTATGTGGTGTGTGTGTGTGTTGTTGTGTTGTGTGTGTGTTAGTGTGTGTGTGGTGTGGTGTGTGTTGTGGTGTGTGGTTGTTGTGTGTGGTGTGGTGTGTTTGTGTGTTGTGGGTGTTTGTGTGTGTGGTGCTGTGTGTGTGTGGTTGTGTGTGTGTGTGTGTGTGTGTGTTGTGTGTGTGTGTTTGTGTGTGTTGTGTGTGTGTGTGTGTTTGTGTGTGTGTGTGTGTGTGGTGTGTTTGTGGGTGTGTGTGTGTGGTTGTGTTTTGATGTAGTGTGGGGTGTGTGTGGTTTGTGTGTGTGTGTGTGTGTGTGTTTGGGAGTAGGTGTCGCTGTGTTTTTGTGTGTCGTGTGTGTGTGTGTGTGGTTTGTGTGTGTGTGTGTGTGTGTGTGTTTGGTGGGGTGTGTGTTGTGTGTGTGTGGTTTGGTGTGTGGTGTTTGTGTGTGTGTGTTTTGTGTGTGGTGGTGTGTGTGTGTGGTTTTGTGGTGTGTGTGTGTGAGTGTGTGTTTGTGTGGTGTGTCGGTGTGTGTGTTTGTTTGTGTGTGTGTGTGTGTGTGTTTGTGTGTGTGTGTGTGAGTGTGTGTTTGTGTGGTGTGTGTGTGTGTGGTGTTTGTGGTAGTGTGTGTGTGTGTGTGTTTTTAGTGTGGTGTGGTGTTGTGTGGTTGGTGTTTGTGTGTGTGTGATGTGTGTGTGTGTTTTGGTGTTGGTTTGTGTGTGTGTGTGGTTTGGTGTGTGTGGGGGGTTTGTGTGTGTGTTGTGTGTGTGTGTGTGTGTGTTGGTTTGTGATGTGGTGTGTGTGTGTGTGTGTTTTTGTAGTGTGGTGTGTTGGTGGTGTGTGTTTGTGTGTTTGGTGTGTGGTGTGTGTGTTTGTGTGTGTGGTGTGTAGTGTGTGTGAGTGTCTTTGTTGTGATGTTGTGTGTGTGTGTGTGTTTTGTGTGTGTGTGTGTGTTGTTGTGTTTGGTTGTTGTGTGTGTGTGTGTGTAGTGGTTTGTGTGAGTGTGTGTGTGTGTTTGTGTGTGGGTGTGTGTGTGTTGTTTGTGGTGTGTGTGTGTGTGTTGTGTTTGTGTTGTGTGTGTGTGTGCTGTGTGTGTGTTTCTGTGTGTGTGTGTGTGTGAGTGTAGAGTTTGTGTGGTGTGTGTGTGTGTGGTGTGTTTGGTTGTGTGTGCGTGTGTGGTATGGGGAGAGAGGACGGGGTTAGTGTGTGTGTTTGTGTGTGGTGTGTGTGTTAGTGTGTTTGTGTGTGTGTGGTGTGGTGTGTGTGTTTGTCGTGTGTGTGTGTGTGTGTGGAGTGTTTGGTGGGTGTGTGGTGTTGTGGTGTGTGTGTTTGTGTGTGTGTGTGGTGGCTGTGAGTGTGTTTGTGTGTGTATGTGTGTGTGTGTGTTTTTGTCGTGTGTGTGTTGTGTGTGGTGTTTGTGTGTGTTGTGTGTTTGTGTGTGTGTTTGTGTGTGTGTGTGAGGGTCGTAGAGTAGGTTGGTGTGGGGACTTGTGTCCGGGCGGGTGGTGTGTGTGTTCTGCTGTTTGTGTGTGTGTGTAGTGTGGTGTGTTTGTGTGTGTGTGTGTTTGTGGTAGTGTGTGAGAGTTGTCGGTGTTTGTGGTGGGTGTGTTGTTTGTGTGTGTGTGTGTGTGTGTTTGTGTGTTGGTGTGTGTGGTGGTGTGTGTGTTTGATGTGTTGGTGTGTTTTGTTGTGTGTGTGTGTGTTGTGTGTGTGGTGTGTTTGTGTGGTGTGTGTTTGTGTGTGTGTGTGTTTTGTGTTGTTTGTTTGCGGTGTGTTGTGGGTGTGTTGTGGTGTGTGGTGTGTTGTGTGTGTGTGTGTGTGTTGTTTTGGTGTGGTGTGTTGTGTTGGGTGTGTGTGGTGTGAATTGTCGTGTAGTTTGTGGTGGTGGGTGATGTTGTGTTGTGGTGGGTGTGTGTGGTGGGTGTGAGTGTGTGGGTGTGTTGTGTGTGTGCGCGCGCACAGGGTTGTGTGGTGTGTAGTGTGTTGGGGTGTGTGTGTGGGTGGGTGTGTTGGCGTGTGTGGTGTGGGTGTGTGTGTGGGTGTGTGTGTGGGTTCGTGGTGTTGTGTGGGTGTGGGTGGGGTTGGTGGTGTGTGTGTGTGGGGGTGTGTGTGTGTGTGTGGGTGTGGTGTTGTGTGTGGGTGGTGTGTGTGTTGTGTGGGTGTGTGAGTGTGTGTAGTGTGGGGGTGTGTGTGGTGTGTGTGGTGGGGTGTGTGTGTGTGTGTGTGGGTGTGTGGGTGGTGTGTGTGGGGGTGTTGTGTGTGGTGTGTGTGGGGTGTGTGTGTGTTTGGTGTGGGTGTGTGTGTGTTTGAGTGGGTGTGTTTGTGTGTTGTGTGGTGTTGTGTGTGTGTGTGTGTGGGTTTGTGTGGTGTGTGTGTGGGTGTGTCGTGTGTGTGTGTGGGTGTGTTGTGTGTGTGGTGTGGGTGTGGTGTTGTGTGTGTGTGGGTGTTAGGTGTGTGTGTGTGGGTGTGTGTCGTGTGTGGTGTGGGTGTGTGTGGTGTGGTGTGGGTGGTGTTGTGTGTGTGTGCGTGTGGTTGTGGTGTGTGTGTGTGAGGTGTGTGAGCTGTGTGTGTGGGTGTGTGTGGTGTGGTTGGGTGTGGGTTGTGGTGTGTGTGTGTCGCGGTGTGTGTGTGAGTGTGTGTGTGTGTGTGTGGTGGGTTAGTCGTGTGTGTGGTGTGTGTTGGGTGTGGTGTGTGTGTGGTGTTTGTGGGGTGTGTGGTGTGTGTGTGGATGTGTGGTGTGTGTGGGGTGTCGGGTGGTGTGGAGATGTGTTTAAGGGGTGTGTGTGGTGTGTGGTGTGTGTGTGTTGAGTGTGTGTGGGTGTGTGTGTGTGTGTGTGTGGGTGTGTGTGTGTTGGGTGGGTGGTGGGTGTGGTGTGTGGGGAGGGTGTGTGTGTGTGTTGGGTCGTGTGTGGTGTGTGTGTGTGTGGGTGGGGTGTGTGATGTGTGTTGGGTGTGTGTGTGTGTGGGTGTGGGTGTGTGGGTGAGTGTTGTGTGTGTGTGGGTGTGTGTGTGTGTGTGTGTGTGTGTGTGGGGTGTGTGTGCGTGTGAGGTGTGTGTGTGGGTGGGTGTGTTGTGTGTGTGGGTGGTGTGTTGTGTGTGGGGTGTGTCGTGTGTGTTGTTGGGGTGTGCGGTGTGTGGGTGATGTGTGTGTGTGTTGGGGTGTGTGTGTGTGTGTTTTTGTGTGTGTGTTTGTGTGTGTGTTTGTGTGTTGTTGTGTGTGTGTTTGTGTGTTGTTTGTGTGTTTGTGTGTGTGTGTGATGTGTGGTGTTGGTGTGTGGGTGTGTGTTGGTGGGTGTGTGTCTTGTGGTGAGTGTGGTGGGGGGGTGTGTGGGTTTGGGGTGTGTGTGTTTGGTGTGTGTGTGTGTGTTTATGTGTGTGTTGTGTGGTTTTGTGTGTGTGTGTGTTTGTGTGTGTGTGTGTTTGTGTTGTGTGTGGTGTGTGTTTGTGTGTTGTGTGTGTTTTGTGTGTGTGTGTGTTTCGTGTGTTTGTGGTGTTTTGTGTGTGTGGTGTTTTGGTGTATGTGGTGTGTTTGTGACGTGTGTGTGTTTGTGTGTGTGTGTGTTTGTGTGTGTGTGTGTTTGTTTTTGTGTGGGGTGTGTGTTGGTGTTTTGTTTGTGTGAGGGTGGCGAGTGTGTTTGTTTGTCGCTGTTGTGTCTGTGTTTGTGTGTTTGGTGTGGTGTGTTTGTGTGTGTGTGTGTGGTGTTTGTGTGTGTGTGTGTGTTGTTTGGTTGTGGTGTGTGTGTGGTGTTTGTGGTGAGTGTGGTGTGTGTTTTGGAGTGTGTGTGTGTGTGTGTTTGTGTGTGTGTGTGTGTGTGTGGGTGTGGTGTTTGTGTGTCGTGTGTGTTGTGTTGTGTGTGTGTGTGTGGTGTTTGTGTGTGTGTGCGTGAGTGTGTTTGTGTGTGTTGTGTGGTGTGTTGTGTTTGTGTGTTGTGTGTGTGTGTTTGTGTGTGTGTGGTGTGTGGGTTTTGGTGTTGTGTGTGACGATTGTGGTGTGTGTGTAGTGTGGTGTTTGTGTGTGTGTGTGTGTGTTTGTGTGTGTGTGTGTGAGTTTGTGTGGTGTGGTGGTGTGTTTGATGGTGTGTGTGTGTGTTTGTGTGTCGTGTGTGTGTGTGTTTGTGTGTGTGTGTGTGTGTCTTGTGTGTGTGTGGTGGTGTGTTTGTGGGTGTGTGTTGTGTGTGTGTGTGTGTGTAGTGTGTGTGTGTGGGTGTTGTGTGTGGTGTGTGTGGTGTGTGTGTGTGTGTGTTGAGGGTGTGTGTGTGTGGTGTTTGTGGGTGTGTGTGTGTGTGTGTGGGTGGTGTGTGTGTGTGTGTGGGGTGTGTGTTGTGTGTGGGTGTGGGTGTGTGTGTGTGGGTTGGTGTGTGTGGTGGGGGGGGGGGGGTGTGGGTGTGTGTGTTTGTGTGTGGGTGTGTGTGTGTGTGTGTGGGTGTGTGTGTAGTGTGTGTGGGTGGTGTGTGTGTGTGTGTGGGGTGTCGGATGTGGTGTGGTGTGGGTGTGTGTGTGTGTGATGCTGTGGGTGTGTGTGGTGTGTGGGTTGTGTGTGTGTGTGTTGGTGGGTGTGGTGTGTGGTTTGGGTGTTGTGTGTGTGGTGTGTGGGGTGGGTGTGTGTGGTGTGGTGGGTGTGTGTGTGTGTGTGGGTGTGTGTGTGTGTGTGTGGGTGTGTGGTGTGTGTGGTGTGTGTGGGTGGTAGTGGTGTGTGTGGGTGTGTTGTGGTGTGTGTGTGGGTGTGTGTGTGGTGTGTGGTGGGTGTGTGGTGTGTGGTGTGTGGGTTGTGTGTGTGTGTGGGTGGGTGTGTGTCGGTGTGTGTGTGTGGGTGAGTGTGTTGTGGTGTGTGTGTGGGTGGGCTGTGTGGGTGTGTTGGGTGAGTTATGTGTGTGTAGTGGGTGTAGTGTGTGTGGTGGGTGTGTGTGTGTGTGGGTGGTGTGTAGTGTGTGGGTGTGTGTTGTGTGTGGGTGTGTGAGTGTGTGGGTGGTGTGTGTGTGTGGGTGGGTGTGTGTGGTGGGTCTATCGGGGAGGGGTGTGAGCTGTGTGTGTGCGGGTGTGTGTAGTGGTGTGTGTTGGGTGTCGTGTGTCGGTTGTTTGGTGGTGTTGTTATGTGTGTTGTGTTTAGTGTGTGTGTTTGGTGTGTGTGTTTGTGTGTTTGTGTGGTGTTTGTGTTGTTGTGTTTGTGTGTGTGTTTGTGGGTGTGTTGTGTGTGTGTTTATGTGTGTGTTTGTGTGTGTGGTTTGTGTGTGTGATTGTGTGTGGTTTAGTGTGTGTGTTTGTGTGTGTGTGTGTTTGTGTGTGTGTGTTTTGTGTGTGTGTTTGTTGGTGTGTGTTTGCGTGTTGTGTGTGTTGTGTGTGTGTTTGTGTGTGTGTTTGTGTGTGTGTGTGTGCTGTGTTGTGTTTGTGTGTTTTGTGTGTGTCGGTGTGTGTGGTGTTTGTGTGTGTGTGATTTGTGTGTGTGTGTTTGTGTGTGGTGTTTGTGGTTGTGTGTGTTGTGTGTGTGTGTGTTTCGTGTGTGTGTGTGTGGGTGTGTGGTGTGTGTGGGTGTGTGTGGGTGTGGTGTGGTGTGTGTGAGGGGTGTGTGGTGTGTGTGTGGGGTGTGTGTGTGTGTGGGGTGTGGTGTGTGTGGGTGTGTGGGTGGTGTGTGTGTGGGTGGTGTGTGTGTTGTGGGGTGTGTGGTGTGTGTGGGTGTGTCGTGTGTGGTGGTTGATGTGTGTGTGGGTGGGTGTGGGTGGTCGTGTGTGTGGGTGTGTGGTGTTGTGTTTGTGTGTTGTTTGTGTGGGGTGGTGTGTGGTTGTTGTGTGTGTGTGGGGTGTGGTGTGTGTTGTGGGGGTGTGTGTTGGTGTGGTGTGTGTGGGTGTGTGTGTGTGTGTTGGTGTGTGTGTGGGAAGGTGTGTGTGTGTGTGTGTCCGTCGTGTGGTGGGTGTGTTGTGTGGTGTGTGTGTGTGTGTGGTGGGGTGGGTGTGTGTGTGTGTGGGTGTGTGTGTGGGTGGTGATGTGGTGTAGTGGGTTGTGTCAGTGTGGGGTGTGTGCTTGTGTGTTGTGTGTGTGAGACGATGGGCGTTGTGTGGTGTGTGGTGTGTGTGGGTGTGTGTGTGTTGTGTTGTGTGTGTGTGGTGTGTGTGTGTGTGTGTGTGTGTGCTGGGTGTGTGTGTGATGTGTGTGTGTGGTGCTGGGTGTTGGGTGTTGTGTGTAGTGGGTGTGAGGTGTGTTGTGGTGTGTGTGTGTGGGTGTGTGTGGTGTGGTGTGTGTGTGTGGGTGGTGTGCAGGTGTGTGGTGTAGTGTGTGAGTGGGTGTGGAGTTGTGTGGTGTGTGTGTTGGGTGTGTCGTGTGATGTAGGTGTTGGTGTGTGAGAGGTGTGTGTGTTGTACAGGTGGGGTGTGCTGTG
Source organism: Cherax quadricarinatus (assembly GCF_026875155.1). Taxonomy (NCBI): domain Eukaryota; kingdom Metazoa; phylum Arthropoda; class Malacostraca; order Decapoda; family Parastacidae; genus Cherax; species Cherax quadricarinatus. Next base: position 2,565,369 of record NC_069429.1, on the reverse strand, counting down.
TGGGGGTGTGTGTTGTGGTTGTGTGTGTGTCGTGTGTGTGGGGTGTGTGTGGTGTGTGTAGTGGGGTGCGGGTGTGTGTGGGTGGGTGGTGGTGTGTGTGTGGGTGTGTGGGTGTGTGGTGTGCGGTGTGTGGTGGTGTGGGTGGTGTGTTGTGTGTGTGTGTGTGGTGTGGTTGGTGTGTGTGTGTGTGTGTGTGGGTGTGGGTAGTGTGGGTGTGTCGGTGGGTAGTGTTGTGGTGTGTTGTGGTTGTGTGGGGTTGTGTGGGTGGTGTTTGTGTGGTGGATGGGGGGTCGGGTGGGTGTGTGTTGTTGAGGGGTGGTGGTGGGTGGTGGTGTGTGTCGTGGGGGTGTGTGTGTCGTTGGGTGGTGGGTGTGTGGGTGTGTTTGTCGGTGATGTGGGGTGGGTGCTGTTTGTTGTGTGTGGGTGGGTGGGTGGGTGTGTGTGGGTGTGTGGATTGTGTGGGTGTGTGTGTG
>NC_069429.1:2507396-2557396 GCF_026875155.1 Cherax quadricarinatus | reverse complement strand
TGTGTATATATATTCAGTAAAAAAATTATGTATGGAATCGGAATATAATTTTTTAAATAAAAGAAGAGAGGAGAATATTATTGAGGGTGTTAAAGCCACTTCAGTTTTACACTGACATTCCATTACTATCCTGGTGATGATAGTCAGGTTATGGCAGTCTTATAGTCCAATTTGTGGATCTTTTAACTTGCTGTCTAGTACCTAAAAAATAGTTTAAACATGCCTTTGTTCTGATACATGACGTATTAGCGCCAAGATCTCGCATGGTAGCTCCGAGCTCGAATACTGATCATGGCTAATATGTTCTGTTTACAAACCTCTGTTTACAAAGTGTGATACAGACCATCTCTTCTTCCCACAAAATCATGTTACTACAGCCCAAGCTGTGGTAACACGATTTTGTGGACACCTGTGGTACTCCTTGACAGTCTCTTGATACCATCAACTAAGCTGATACCTGTAATGCCTCTCTTCCTCGCCCCCTTCTTATGTGGTGTCAGTTGTGACTTGACACTGCCTACCAGGGCACGATACCCAGCCAGACCTGAGCATGCTTCTCCCCACCTGCCTACCCTGGATGGTTTTGGTTGGCGCTTGTGTATATTCCGATTTACCGGAGTTATATTTTTTATCCAAATATTAAAGATCTATGTATATATTTATGTATATTTATATATCATTTACCTTTTTTTATATTGGTATGTTCACTTATAACTATGTATGATTATATTCCGTTGTCTATGTTCACCTGCCGCTATCCTCTTATCTAATTGGTGTGTGTGTGTGTGTGTGTGTGTGTGTGTGTGTGTGTGTGTGAATCTTACAAACTCGTCAAACCAAAGACTTCTTACGTTTTGATTCCCTTGACACAGCCCCCAGCTAGCTGACTTGTATATGAGAAGAGACTTCACCGAAGTGGTTGTACATATTTTGATTTATATAAAATAAGCTGGAGGCTTTGCCGAGCGATGGAAGGTTTGTGTATATAATTCCTGCTAAGCACTTCGTCTGTATAATTTGTTTAAATGGAAGCGAAAAGATCTGAGTGTCACCTGTAGTCCCCAAATGCAACACCCACAGCCACATACCACCAGAATCGACCCCACACTACTGACAACCCTGTACCACCATCACCCTGCTGCTGCTGCCTCCGGTAATGTCTCGGTAAATCCCCCTCTGGTCAATGTCCTCTTTGTCCTGCATCTCTCCTCTTTGGCTTAAGTTGGCGCCCTCATCCTCTTTGCTCCCCTCTTTATCCTTGTCCTCTTTGTGCATGCCAATTCCCCCTCTCCTCCTTGTCTCTCTTCGCCTTGTTTCATTGTTTCTCTCCTTGTAACTATCTCGTGCATTGCATTCAGCGTCTCGCTCCCCTTCTATTCTGATCTCACCAGCGTGTTGGAGAGCAAAACTTGCCAATACGGCAAACGACACCTTCGTTAAAACAAGTTTCACTAAGTCTAATGCCACCACAATGTTCAACTGTTTTGGAGTAGTAGAACTGACACATATGGCAAGATGAGGTTTTACACCGATCGAAACGTGTTGAGTAAAAGATTTGCCCTAAAGTCACTTAACAGTGTGGAACTGTTATTTGACAGCGTCGAATTATTTCCCCTCACTCGTCTCATTGGCCTTGTTACACATCCAGACTCCTCTTGTGCCGTCGTGCAGTGCGCTGTGAGTGATCATTACAAACATTCCTCTCTCTTCAACACCAGCGGTGTCAACTGGCTTCTCTGGGAGATATTCCTCTTCCTCAACACCAGCGGTGTCAACTGGCTTCTCTGGGAGATATCCCTCTTCCTCAACACCAGCGGTGTCAACTGGCTTCTCTGGGAGATATCCCTCTTCCTCAACACCAGCGGTGTCAACTGGCTTCTCTGGGAGATATCCCTCTTCCTCAACACCAGCGGTGTCAACTGGCTTCTCTGGGAGATACCCCCTTTTCCCTCAACACCAGGGGTTTGTCAGCTGGCTTCTCTGGGAGATATCCCTCTTCCTCAACACCAGCGGTGTCAACTGGCTTCTCTGGGAGATATCCCTCTTCCTCAACACCAGCGGTGTCAACTGGCTTCTCTGGGAGATATCCCTCTTCCTCAACACCAGCGGTGTCAACTGGCTTCTCTGGGAGAGTAGAGCCATCTCTCAACACCAGCGGTGGTAACTGTCTTCTCTGGAGAGCAGTGTGTCTGACAAGAGTACGGGTGGGAGGACTCTGGCCTCCATCACTCCTTGCGTTGATTCATCTATACGGGATACACCTCTTGTGTCATTACACTGACCTCGAAATGGCAGGCATTAAATGCGTAATGGGGGGAAACGGGAGGTAATCTGACTTCAGTGACTCCATTTCCGTAAATCAAGAATCAGAAATATCAAGGCACGTCCGGTGAAAGAGTCTGTGATTGAAGCATTAAGTCACTGAAGACTAACTTCCCCTTCCACCGAACCCATCACACTCAAAACAAGACCCTCTCCTCCACACACACAAGACCCCCCTTCGCTATACACACAAAACAAGACCCCCTCCCATAATATCAAGACCCCCACACAAAATCAAGCCCCCCTCCCCTCCACAATAAGGCCAAGTGTCTCTTGACAAGGGGCTTTTGACAACTGGTAAAAATGTATTAGAACGGGAAAAAATATTCACGCGGACGTTTTCCTGTTCTGGTTACTTGCCCGTTTAAGGGATACTGTTTGAATGACCCGTTTAATGGGCGAACAGAGCGGGGCATCCACTAATGAGCCAAATTGACAATACGTTAATCTTTATTATAAAGCTTTATTTATTGAATTAAGGCTCGTTAAGTCCATTAACGAGGTATAAGAGCCTAACGAATTTTTTTTTTTTTACGAGATAAGCTTAAATTGGGTTTCAGTAACGAAGTAAAAAAAACATTCGTTAAGAAATCATGACAGGTTAATACCTCGTTAAATTTCATTAATGGAAAGGTCACGGGTTTAGTTAGGAGATAACAGCTGTTTCATTAAACTCAACGAAATTAAACGTAGTATCACTTCCAAAGAGTTAGACGCCTTTGAAACTAGTCTCAACACACTGCAGATTACTGCCTAACGGTGTTTACTCATTGAGTCGATTTTGTGGCAGCAGGTGAGAGGGCACTTGTGGTGTCAAACGACACTTACAATAACTATAATTATTAAAGGGGTGGAGGGGTAAGCCAGTGGAAGGCCTCTGTCAGATGACCAAAAGCTCCAACTGTGGGGTCATCATATGACTGACTCGCGTCGGGAAATACTTGTCCTGTTTCCTGACCAACCAACCCTGAATTTGGGTAGGGATGGAAATGTTGGGGAAGGACCCAGATTTGTGTGTGTGTGTGTGTGTGTGTGTGTGTGTTTTGTGTGTGTGTGTGTGTGTGTGTGTGTGTCAGCGTGTGTGTTTTGGCTTGAGCGACCTGCACCACACTGTGTGTAGCGTAATGTATTCGCCTGGTTTCCCTGTATGGACGGTACACACTATTTTGTGAACGGGATACAACTGGTGTACCAACCCTGCCGACCAGTCGACCACCCAGGTAGCGTCGACCTGGCCGCTAGCGCTGGCCGCCCCAGAGGGTCTCAGATATGGGACCTCCACCTGTACGTTCTGTCACTCATTTAAAATCAATATCGCAGCTATTTGTAGGAATCTGCACCATGTAAATAAAAATACAGACTTTTCAGTGTCCTTTCATTATCCTCTATTTAAATAAAAGAAGAAATTATAAACAATTACACTAAACGACTGAGTAATTATGAACGAGTGATAAACGACTGAGTAATTCTAAACGACAATGGGGCTCTGGTGGCCTGGTGGTTAACGCTCTCGCTTCACACGGTGAGGGCCTGGGTTCGATTCCCAGCCAGAGTAGAAACATTGGACGTGTTTCTTTCTACCTGTTGTCTATGTTCCCCATCAGTAAAATGGGTACCTGGGTGTTAGTCGACTGGTGTGTGTCGCATCCTGGGACTCTGACCTAAGGAGGCCTGGTCACAGACCGGGCCGCGGACCCCCGGAACACTCTCCAGATAAACTCCAGATAGTCGTTATTAATTGTCGTTTAAGTACTTAAAAACGATTATAAAACCCAATTTTAATTCTGTCGTTAATAATTTCATTATAACCGCAATTATAAACAACTTTAAACCTGAAAAAATTATATCCAGTTTTATACAGAGTGTCTGCATATACGGACAAGAACTGAGAGTATATAGTGTGATATCAGAACTGAAATGGGACTAATACTGAAGTAGAGTTAATACTGGAATTAAATAGGGTAATTAAAATATGGTATCAAAATTTTATGGGGCTAATATTACTAGCCGAAATAGGGCTGATATTAGGTGAAATGGGTTACTAGTAATATTGGGTTGAAATAGACCTGAAAGTGTGGCACTTAGGTACAGTTGTGGTAATCAGGTAATACTGACAAATTGGGTAGGTAATAGGGACTTAGAGTTGCCCAAAGGGCTTAAATTGAGCTGGCAGTACTTTTAGAGTAGAAACAGGGCTAATTTGAGTAGAGCTGAAATAGTGCTGATGTCAGTAGAGCTGAAATAGTGTTGATGTCAGTAGAGCTGAAATAGTGCTGATGTCAGTAGAGCTGAAATAGTGCTGATGTCAGTAGAGCTGAAATAGTGCTGTCAGTAGAGCTGAAATAGTGCGTCAAGGCTGAAGTATGCTGTCAGTAGACTGAAATAGTGCTGAGTCAGAGTGAAGTATGCTGTCAGAGAGTGAAATTTGTGCTGAGTCAGAGCTGAATAGTGCTGATGTCAGAGCTGAAATAGTGCTGATGTCGTAGACTGAAATGTGATGTCAGTAGAGGCTGAATAGTGCTGTCATAAGCTGAAATAGTCTGTCAAGTAAGAGCTGAAATAGTGCTGTCATAAGCTGAAATAGGTTTCTGTCAGTAGAGCTGAAGTATTGCTGTCAGTAAGCTGAAATAGTGCTGATGTCCAGAGCTGAAGTAGTCTTGTCAGTAGGCTGAAATAGTGCGAGTCAGACTGAAATAGTGCTGGTCAAGGCTGAAATATTTCTGATGTCAGTAAGCTGAAATAGGATGTCAGTAGAGGCTGAAATAGTGCTGTCCAGTAGAGCGAAATATGTTCAGTGAGCTGAAATATGCTTTAGTAAGCTTAAATAGTGCTGTCATAGAGCTGAAATAGTGCGTCAGTAGAGCTAAATAGTGCTGATTTTCAGTTTGAGCTGAAATAGTGCTTGATTTCAGTAGAGCTGAAAAGTGCTGATTCAGTAGGGCTAAATAGTGCTGATGCAGTAGGCTGAATAGTGGATGTCAGTAGGGCTAAATGTGTGTCATAGGGCTGAAATGTGCTGTCAGTAAGCGAAATGTGCTGTGTCAGAGAGCTGAAATAGTGCTGATGTCAGTAGACTGAAATATGCTGATGTCAGTAGGCTGAAATTTGGGGATGTCAGTAGACTGAAATAGTTGGTTTTGTAGAGCTGAAAAAGTTTGATGTCGCAGAGTTTTAATGGTTATGTCGTAAAACTGAATAGTGCGATGTAGTAAGCTGAAATGTGGAGTCAGTAGAGCTGAAATAGTGCTGATTCAGTAGGTGAAATAGTGCTGAGTCAGTAAGCTGAAATAGGCCGATGTCATAGATGAAATGGCGTCATAGGTGAAAAAAGTGCTGTCGAGAGCGAAAAAGTGGTTCATAAGCTGAAATAGTAAGTCAAGCGAAATAGTGTTGATTTAGTAGAGCTGAAATATGTTAGTCAGTAGAGTGAAATGTGTATGTCAGTAGAGCTGAAAAGTGCTGATGTCAGTAAACGAAATAGTGCTGATGTCAGTGAGCGAAAAAGTGCTGATGTCAGTGAGCTGAAAAATGTTGATGTCAAAAACTGAAATAGGTTGATGTCAGTAAGCTAAATAGTTTTGATGCATAAGGGTGAAATAGTGCTGATGTCAGTAGAGCTGAAATAGTCTGAGTCGTAAGCGAAATATGCTGATTCAGTAGAGCTGAAATAGTGCTGATTTCAGAGAGCTGAAATGGCTGATGTCAGTAGAGCTGAAATATGTGATGTCGTAAGCTGAAAAAATGCTGAGTCATTGACTGAAATAGTGTTGATTCAGTAGAGCTGAAATAGTGTTGAGCGTAGAGCGAAAAGTGCGATGTCAGTAAAAGCTGAAATATGTTGATGTCAGTAAGGAATGTGCTGAGTTAGTAAGCTGAAACGGCTGTGTCATAGAGCTAAAATAGTCTGATGTCGTAGAGCTGAAATAGTGTTGATTCAGTAGGGTAAAATAGTGTTGATGTAAAGGGGGCTGAAATAGTGCTGTCATGAGTAAAATGTGCGATGCATGAGCTGAAATAGGTTGTCGTAGAGCTGAAATAGTGATGCAAGTGAATAGGCTGATGTCAGTAGAGCTGAAATAGTGTTGATGTCAGTAAAGCTGAAATAGAGCTGACCTAACGCGCTGAGACCAGTTTCTATAAAACGGTAATAAAACAGCAGAATTAAAGATGTTTTTAATAAAGTTCCCGTAAAGCGGCTGATATAGTTAATGACGGACTGATACTAGGAATATAAAGCCGAGGGGCTGATAATATAAAGCAAAAGGGCTGAAAGAGGATAACATTTAAGAGGGCTTTAACTAGTACTACGGGCTTCAGTAATATGGGACTGAAAAGGGGGTCTGATATTAATGATACTGTTGCCAGTCCTATAACAGACGATCATTAAGATTGAATAGGGCTGAAATAAGCACCATATACATCAGCCCTCACATATCCCCCTATATTAGCATCAGCCCCTACAGATATACTAGCTTCAGCCCCAATGTCAATACTAACATCAGCCCCAATATCACTACGAGCATCGGCCCCAATACCAATACTAGCACCAGCCCCATACAAATACTGCCATCAGTCCCCAGATATACTGGCATCAGTGCCATAGAAATGCTGGCATCAGCCCCAAGAGAAATACGCATCAGCCACCCCCCACAGATATACAAGCATCGGCCCCATAATATATATCAGCCCCCATGGAAATAGCCCCACAAAAAACACTAGCATTAGCCCCATAAAAACAGCATCAGCCCCAATAAAAAATACTAGCATCAGCCCCAATATAAATACAAGCATTAGCTCCCCAATTTAAATACTAGAATCAGCCCCAATTGAAATACTTAGCCTTATCTCCAATTTAAATACTAGCATCAGCTCCCAGGAACTCCAACCCCCCACAACTACTAGCACCAGACCCCACCAATACTCCTACCAATATTACATCAGACCCCACAATTACTACCACCAGCCTTATAGAAATACTAATACCAACCCCATAGAAACTGGCATCAGCCCCATGGAAATACCAGCATCAGCCCTATAAAAATACTATCAGCCCCATAATAATACTAGCATCAGCCCCCATATAATACTAGATTTAACCCCATAATACTATCAGCCCCATACAAATAGTAACAGAGACGACTTAAGGTACGACTGTCCTCCACAGAGACTCCACGAGACATTTGATGAACTGGGATAAGGCACAACTCGTTCTCACAAAACAAGACCTTAGACGCCGACGATGTCTGGAAGCCTCGATAATCGCCGTCACTGATACCACAGAACATAATACAGGCAAAGCACCACCTACTTAACACGAGTCACAATGATACCATTATCTACCCGTCCTCATCCCAACATGTCGTTCTTCAGGTCACCATGCGTCACTCTCCACCTATATGTAATGTCTTTCTACCTCTGTAAGAAGTGATCAAGGTCCCAGGACTGAAACGTTTTCTAATGTCCTAGTGTTTGCTTACGTGTTTTTCTAAAATACTAATACGTATTAGTATCAGCCCCATAAACATACCAGTTCCCACAGAAAATACTAATATCCTCACAATAATAGCCCCATATAAATACTAAATATCAGCCCATAGAATTCCTAATATGAGCCCATAAAAAAACTACCAGCCCCCACAATACTATCAGCCCATAGAAATACTATCAGCCCCCCCCAAAATCTATCGCCCATAGAAATACTATCAGTCTCCACAGAAATACTATGCCCCATAGAAATACTATCAGTCCCCATAAAAATACTATCAGTCCCCAAAAAAATACTGTCACCCCCCATAGAAACACTATCGGGCCCCAGAGAAATACTATCAGCCCCCAATGAAAATACTATCGGCCCCCATAGAAATACATCAACCCCCATCAAAATACTGTCACCTCCCATAATAATATCAGCCACCACAGAAATGCCACAAGACTGCTGTCAGCTATTTGGGTTTGTACCATCTGGTACTGTTAAAAAATCTAAACAGACAAGTGTGCGAGGTGTGATCGGAAGTCATCCAGGGATATATTACTGTGGCTTCCAGGGTCACCAACCCCAAAAACATACAAGGTTCCACGTAGTTCCCAGTAATGGGTCAGGGGACTGTCTCCCTCTTTCTCGAGAACAGAACTGGTGACCACAGCTCCCCAGTGAGGATCCCTTAACGAAGATACCGCTGCTGTTCACCTGTGTATGGGGCAGGTCGAGTAGACAGGGCAACAGAATGTGTTATAATAATTATTTCTACAAGTACAAGGTATACAGACCATAGCTGACATCAATGACATACTACTATATAGAAAGCCGCTTGTTATGCTGAGCATTTCCCGCACATTTTGGGTTAATTTGTCCCAGGATGCGACCCACACTAGTCCAACTAATTTCCCAGTACCTATTTTATGCTAGGTGAACGGGACAGAAGGGTAATCATAGCTCCTGCCCCCCCCCTCCTATTCATGGTCGCCGGGTCCACTCTCCAGTGCTCCAGAGTTTTATCTACCTCTTCTTAAAGCTAGGTATGGACCCTGCCTCCACTTATCACTCCCCACTTTTCCAATTTGTTTTTGGGGTTGTGTGTTGTGTTGGTGTGTGTTTTGTGTGGTGTTGTGTGTGTGTGTGGTTGGTGTGTGTGTGTGTAAAGGACTAATTTGGTTAACGCATGGCCTGATTTTAAGATTTTTTCCATGGGTTAAACCCCCATCCGTTCCTGGTTCGTTTACAATCGTGTTCATGACCACGAAATCGTAATGACACGTTTTGCAAACAAACCATACCACGGGGGAAGAACCCGCGATCAGAGATCTAAAAACCCAGACCGTGCGTTACCCAGGGGGTCAGCTGCTTCAATAAGTTTCGCCCAAACTGGGTATATTTTACCCCATGGGAAAGGGTTTTCATAGGCCACCACTGACCACATATGCAAGTTTTTACAGACAATCCCAGCTGGTGGCCGTGGAACTCTAGCCAAGTCCCCTCAAAGCCTCAACATGACGGGTTTGGGCCCCGCTAGCTGGGGAAATTTGTCTGTAAAAACTTGCTTTGTGGTCCAGAGGTGCCTGTGCTAACCTTCCTATGGTGTAGAAATTACCTAGTTGGGGTGAATCTTTTTGGCTAGCTGGTCCAGTGGTAACGCGACGGTCTGGAGTTTTTTAGACATCTGACCCGGGTTTATCCCCCCCCGTGTTATGGTTTGTTTACAATGTTTATTAAAATTTCGTTGTCAAGAGTAACAAAATTTAAAAGCAACGAAGTCTTCGTTACTGGCAGTTTCAAAGAGCCAGTTTGGTAAATGCACATTAGCAAAGCTAATCACCAGCTGGCGTTTAAAACAACGCCCTTTATATCTTGATCTGTATTCCTCCCCCCTTTTGACCCCCTTTCCCAAAAAAGGAAAACCCCCTTGAAACTCAATTGGGATCAGCGTGGGGGGTTCCATCGGGTTTCCACACAGCTTCCGTCTTTTGATTTCCCCATCGCCCCCTACAGAATCTCTGAATCGTGGGTTTAATTTGGGTAGCTGCCTCCGGCTATCTGGCGCGGGGTTTAAATGTGGGCAGGAGTAAAAATTTTTGATTTTCTAACACCTGCTCCCCGCCCTCCCCTTTTCCCCTAAAAGCAGTCCCTGGGTGCTACGTGACTTTTTTAAAGGAGGGGGGTCAGTCCCCCGAAAGTGAGGGCAGCAGCCCTCCTCCCGTGTACGAAATTCTTGATTTCTTTCTTTGCTAGAAAAGACTTTCCCCAACAAGTGAAGACGATAGTTTTGGGGCAATCAGCCCCACACCCTTGCAGAAATATGCCAGTACAGTGGGGGTGAGGTAATCGTCCCCGCCAAAATAATACAAAAAAGGGGATCTGCTCAGTCGAGGTGGCGTTTTAAAAGGTCGTCACAAGTGGACGGGGCCCACGCTGCAAATTGGGGATTTTATAAATTAAATGAATCATTAAAGTTTCCCTTTATTTAAAAAGTTTTTTTTAAAGCGTTTTTGGTCCAATCGGGCCGAAAATCGTCGTAACCCTCTTTCTATTTTGCGGGTTTTGTGTTGCGTTCCAAGGCCTATTTTTTAACTATATTTATGAAAATTATTTTTTCAAAGAAAAGTCCCATTATAATAAATCTGACCCCCCACACTAGGGCCAACCCCCACCGTCGGGCCCAACCCCACCGTCAGGTCCAAAACCCCCCCGTCAGGTCCAAACCCCCCCACTCAGGTCCAACCCCCCCACGCAGGTCCAAAACCCCCACGTCAGGGGCCAACCCACACACGTGGTCCAACCCCCACGTCAGGTCCAACCCCCCAAGTCAGGGCCCCAACCCCCCCACGTAGGTCCAAAACCCCCCACGTAGGTCCAACCCCCCCACGTCAGGTCCAACCCCCCCCACGTCAGGGCCAACCCCCCACGTCAGGTCCCAACCCCCCACACGTCAGGTCCCACCCCCCACGTCAGGTCAAACCCCCCACACGTCAGGCCCAACCCCCCCACACGTCGGGTCCAACCCCCCACAGTCAGGTCCAACCCCCCACACGTCAGGTCCAACCCCCACACGTCAGGCCCAACCCCCACACGCAGGTCCAACCCCCACACGTCAGGTCCAACCCCCACACTTTCAGGTCCAACCCCCACACACACGTCGGGTTCAACCCCCCACACACACGTCAGGTTCAACCCCCACACACACGTCAGGTTCCCCCCCCCACAACGTCAGGTCCAACGCCCACACACACGTCAGGTCCAACGCCACACACACGTAAGGTCCAACCCCAACACACACGTCGGGTTTCAACGCCCACACACACGTCAGGCCCAAACCCCCCACACACACGTCAGGTCCAACGCCCACACACACGTCAGGTCCAACGCCCACACACACGTCAGGTCCAACGCCCACACACACGTCAGGTCCAACGCCCACACAAAACGTCAGGTCCAACGCCCACACACACGTCGGGTCCAACGCCCACACACACGTCGGGCCCAAAACCCCCCACACACGTCAGGCCCAAACCCCCACACACACGTGGCCCAAAAGCCCAAAACCACACGTCAGGTCCAACGCCCACACACACGTCAGGTCCAACCCCCACCACGCAGGCCCAACGCCCACACACACGCGGCCCAACGCCCACACACACTCGGCCCCAACCCACACACAGTCAGGTTCAACCCACACACACGTCGGGTCCAACCCCCCCCCGTCAGGCCCAACCCCCACCACGCATCGGTCCAACCCCCCTACACACCCCCAAACGTAGGTCCAACCCCACACAACACCGTCGGTCCAACCCACACTACTCGGTTAAACCCCCCCGACAACAACTCGGCCCAAACCCCCACACGCACGTCAGGTCCAACCCCCACAACATCACGTCAGGCCCAAACCCCCAAAAATCACGTGGGTTAACCCCCCACACGTCAGGTCCAACCCCCCCCCCCCCCAACACACACTCGGGCCCAAACCCCCCCAAAACCCCCCCTAACAAGCCGGGAAAACATCTCCGTCCCCTAAAATACTCTCAACCCCGGGAACCCCCCCCCCCGGGAATATAACCCCTCCCCCCTTAACAGTAGAACAACAGAACCGAAAAGAGGAGATCAACATCGAGTTGGGTTCCCCCTGACCCACTAATTATCCACTAACACGCCAGGAAAAGGCACCATGGAGTTAAGAACTTGTTAAGGGATAAGTGGGACCGAAACGTCGAAAGCTATCTCTATGTGCGGGTTATTGTATTTTTCCGTCATGGGTTTTTACCTTTTTTGTTCAGGGGAAAAAATATATGGGGGAAGGGTGTTGGGGAACACGAAATTCAATGGGGCCTTTGGCCTGTTGCAGTGTTCCGCCCTTTTTGTTCTTTTGCCAACTGCAACTATCAACTCTATAGTTCGTTCCAATTTTATTTGTCTCTGTCAAACCCTTTTCAATTCCCCTTTGTATTTTATATGTCGTTATCAAATCTCCCCAAAACTTTTCCTCCGTGTCTTTTTGTTGCAAATCTTTTGCTATTTCAGGTTAGGTTTAAGTTGGGTTTAAAACCTGTAGGTTCCCCGTGTCAGTTCCAAGGGGGGCAACGCCCCCGCAACCCGGGTTTAAATAGTCTGGTTGTTGATCAAAAGGTGTTAGGCTCAGATTTTCCAAAACAAGCCCCTCTGCAGATTTCCCAAAGATAAAGCAAACTCAGCGTTATACAATATACACCCCCAATAAAAAGTGTATATATCTGTAACACACTATAAAAAACAGGATGTAATTGTATATACATTTTGTTCACAATTAAACTATGCAATTTGATTTTTTTAAAAAGTACAAAAAAAAAAAAATTTGTGGATTTTTCTAATGTATAAAAAGAATATGACTGTTTTGTGGGAGGGTCGAAACCCCCGTTTAAGCTATAAATGAACCAATCAACCCCCAATCAACCGGTAAGGTCATTTTCCCCAATCCATAAAACCACCATCAACCCTAAATCCACCAGTCAATCCATAAATCCACCAGTCACAGGGACCACACAAAAGATCACTTTTACAGTGAAAAATGGAAAGTGGTTACAACCTGTTTAGATGCGACAGAAAAAAAAGGCAACAAGGGGGGGGGGTTGGGCCTTTTATGTAAAGAGTCCCTTATCTGCACGGAGTTGCTGAACACACAAATAGGTGTTGAAGTTCTACAGTAAAGATCGAAAACCCAAAAACCCCTAGTCATTGTGGTTGTTTCAACCCACAAAAACAACCCCCCCAACTTAGGAAAGCATTAAAAATCGTTACTGTTTAAAAACCTTTCCCAGCTCCCCCCCAAACATCTTTACTGCTTGGTGACTTAACCTAAGGATACAAAAGGGAAAGAAGTACAAATAATTTATAGCTGAAACCCCCCGGAGGTAGCGGGAAAAAAAGGTCACCACCATGAGCTACTAAGTCTCTGCGAAAAACACACCTTAACCCCACAGAATGGACCCAAACGACTAGAAAACAACTTACCTTTTTTCCCAAAAATATGGGACCTGATAAGAGAAAAAGAATATCAAAAACAACTATTCCGCCCAAAACCTAATCAAAACCAGACGTACATGCATGGGGCCCGAACACAGAATGCTGTCCCTTAAAGGTGCTTCTAAAATACAACTTCACAACAAAACTCAACTGGACCGGTAAACCAGTCCTAAACGAAACATTTGGGAAGAGTTTTAAATGCAGGATCCAAACAGTCCCTGAAGGATCAACTCCTGGTGCCGACGTTCTAGGAAATTTTCCCCCTAAAAAGAAGAGCGGGAGAAAACTGGGAAAAAAAGAGCCCCCTTTTACGAGACGACGAAGAGTCACGACTCCTCAGGAGTGCTAGAATATCTGATCTCGAAAGGGGGCGCTGACCAGGGGTGGAAATATCGAACTTAAGCTAAATACTCTTCAGGAACAGGAGGGCAGGGGGGCTTAAAGCTATTAGTGAAATTGAAAAAATTCAAAATATTTTTTTTCATTGCCAAAAAAAAGGGCAAATCCCACTCTAGTATGGGGCCCTTTACTCAGACAGGAGGGACTTACACAGACGAAAAAAGGAAAAATGAGTGAAATTTAAAAATCCCAGTACGACTCTTTTTAGTAAACCCACAAATCGGTCTGGGATCGACGACCCAAATGATTTCTTCATAATAGCCTCAAAACTCCAAAAATGATGCTAAATTTCGACATTACCCAACTCCATGATTCGAAAAGCCTTTGAAAACACCCTTGCACTCAGCCCCGGGCCCCCGTCGTGGAACTCTGTTTTTTATTAAAAACTGCAAGAAACCCCTCTCACGTGCCCTAAGACCTATGGGGGGGGAGCTTGGACATGGGGTTTAAATTCACAGTCCTTAAAAAAACGGATATAGCCCCATCATAAAAGGGGGCAGCAAAACATTGCTAAGAACTATAGACCAATAGCTCTGACACCCACATCATAAAAATCTTTGAAAGGTGCTAAGAAACAGGTTGCAAAACACCTGGGATTCCCAAAATCTGCCAATCCCGGGACATGGGTTCAGGGAGGTCGCTCCCGCCTTCACAACTACGGGTCACTATGATTGGTTGGTCACTGGAAAAAATCAGAATGCAGATGTAATATACAAACTTTGCAAAAGCATTTGACAAATGCGATCATGGGGTAATAGCCCCTAAAAAAAGGGTAAAGGAATATGGGAAAGGGGGGAGATGGGTCTTCAACTTCCCAACAAATCGAACAAAAAGTATTTTTCAAAAGAGTTAAATCGGAGGCTGCCATAGTGAAGAGCTTTGTTTCCCCAGGCACAGTACTCTCCCCCATCTTTTTTAAAAAATTGACAACAGAGATATACTACGCACCGATCATCCTTTGCGGATGAACTGGGTCTGCTGAGGTGTCACTGCGAGGACGCGGTTTAAACCCCAAGAAGATATAAACAAGTTTTTCCCGGGGCAACGGGAAAAAAATATGATGTTCAAGAGGACAAAATTCCCAATACTCCCTTATGGGAAAAAGGAGGAGAAATAATAGACAGAGTATACTACTGGGCTCCGGCCATACAATAGAGCGGAAAAATAATGTAAGGGCCTGGGGGTAGTATGTCTGAGGATCTCCTTTCAAGGAACAAAAGTGCCACACACACGTGCAAAGAAAATGATGGAGGTAATGGAACTTTTAAAAAGAGAGATGCCAAGCCCATGTCCTTTTCAAATCACTTGTTTTCTCTAGGTGGAATATGTGACATTAACTCCCATTCAAGCAGGGGAAAAACGCAGATCTAGAGATGTACGAGATCCTTTACTGCACGTATAAATTGTCAAGCACCTTAACTACTGGGAAAAAGCTTGAAGCACTTTACTTGTATCGTTGGAACGCAGGAGGAAAATTTTATCTAATCCACGGAAAATTTTTTGAAGGAATGGTCCAATTTGCACACAGAAATCACCCTACAAAGTAAAAGATGGGGAGGCGATTGAAATGCCCCCCAAAAAAAAGTAGGGGCACCATGGTAAATAAGGGAAAACACCATAAATGTTGGGGCCCAAAACTTTCAACAGCCCCCCCTCAAGTTTGGGGAATTGCCAAATAAACCCCTGGTGCCCTTTAAGAGAGAGGGACGATACCCAAAGTCAGTGCCGGTCCGGGCTGTGGCTCGTACTTGGACTGCGTGCGGGCCCGCGTAACAGCCCCAGTTATCAGGCCCTATCCCTCGGGGGGGCCGGCATGGACCGGGGGGCCGGGGGGGTTTATCCCCGGGGTAAACCTCCAGGTAACCCATAAATCCACAGTCAACCCATAAATCCACCAGTCACCCCATTAATCCACCAGTCAACCCATTAATCCACTAGTCAACCCATTAATCCACCAGTCAACCCATAAATCTACTGGTCAACCCATAAATCCACCAGTCAACCCATAAATCTACCGGTCAACCCATTAATCCACCAGTCAGCCCATTAATCCACCAGTCAACCCATTAATCCACCAGTTAACCCATTAATCCACCAGTCAACCCATTAATCCACCAGTCAACCCATTAATCCACCAGTCAACCCATAAATCCATCAGTCAACCCATTAATCCACCATTCAACCCATTAATCCACCATTCAACCCATTAATCCACTTGTCAACCCATTAATTCACAAGTCAACCCATAAATCTACTGGTCAACCCATAAATACACTAGTCAACCTATAAATCCATTAGTCAACACATATATCCACCAGTCAACCCATAAATCTACCAGTCAACCCATAAATCCACCAGTCAACCCATAAATCCATCAGTCAACCCATAAATCCACCAGTCAACCCATAAATCCATCAGTCAACACATAAATCCACCTGTCAACCCATAAATCCACCAGTCAACCCATAAATCCATCAGTCAACCCATAAATCCACCAGTCAACCCATAAATCCATCAGTCAACCCATAAATCCACCTGTCAACCCATAAATCCATCAGTCAACCCATAAATCCACCTGTCAACCCATAAATCCACCAGTCAACCCATAAATCCATCAGTCAACCCATAAATCCACCTGTCAACCCATAAATCCACCAGTCAACCCATAAATCCACCAGTCAACCCATAAATCCACCAGTCAACCCATAAATCCATCTGTCAACAAACTACTGCAACAGTCAACCAATCTTACCTCTGGTGTGCTGGTGTCTTGGCTGCTGATATACCACTGGGCAGCAGAGGGTTTAATTCCTTGGATCAAGATCCCGCATTACTCCTACTCAACATACTGCAGCCAAAACAGAATATCCACCAGCCACGTGGCTGACACACACACACACAACCACACACACACACAACGTCAGCACTGTCTGACACACAACTTCTCCAGTTGAAGTTCACATCTGGGTTCAACTTACCCATTTCTCGCTGTTTCGGTAACCTGAGCGCGTTGAACCACGCGTCAGAAAACAAATCAGAGGCTATACACAGTATACATGTGTATATTTGCCAAGATGTATACATTTCTCAATGTATATACGCTGAGAGGTTTACCTCCATACCTATTTTAGATATTGAAAACGATGAAATTAATGCACTCTTAATAACTCTTGAGTATCAATAGGCTTTAAATCCTCATTAGCCAACCCGGAAATGGTTTACAGAGCATTGTATATACACCGAGAGGTGTGTGTATCTCTACGTGTATATACACTGAGAGTTTACCTTAGCTCCTGTTTTAGAGATGAAAGTATTCTTGGCTTGTGATGTATGTGTGACACGAAGCCTTAATGATTCGTGTGAAGCTTCACTCAACCCAGACTCAATAGAACTGAATGAGTATTTCTCCTCAGCGACCTTCAGTAGCCAGTATACTGACTCAGTGTACACACAGCTAACTCAAAACTCTAGAAAATTGCGCGATTTGATTCTCTTCAGCAAATCAACAATGCAATTTACAAATCGATTCGGGTGTCTCGCCGCTTCAGAGTGATCCGTGAACTATGAAGCATCTGAAAGTTTTGGGTCGAGTATCGTCAACAAATAACAAAATTGAGGTTATAATACGTAGAAACGTATAAATTATCGTAATTTCGGATCAAACTTGCTCTCTAAACCGCATTTTGAGGAGGAAAAACAATGTAAATTGAACAAATGCTTTAGTTTTCAATACTTTCTTTAAATTACTGGATTTAAAGTTTCCCGTTTTGAACTGTTTCACAAGTCTTTTTAATAATAATAATAATAATAATAATAATAATAATAATAATAATAATAATAATAATAATAAAGCTTTACTTCTACAAGTACATGATACAACTTATACAGACCATAGCTGACATCAGTGACATACTACTATATAGAAAGTCCCTTGTTATGCACAGCATGTCGGGCAAATTAGGTCAATTTTGTCCCCAGGATGCAACCCACACCAGTCAACTAACACCCAGGTACCTATTTCACTGTTAGGTGAACATGGACAGGTGTCTTAAGGAAACACGTCCTAATATTTCCACCCGTACCGGGGATCGAACCCCAGACCTCAGTGTATGAGGTGAGTGCGCTACCAACTAAGCTACGGGACAACCCACGACGATGAAATTCTTTCCTGAAGTCAACATTTTTTTTACGTTAATACAGACATAATTTGTAGCAAATTATTATATACTCACTTTTGAACCGCTAAACCGGTAAGGGTTACGCAGATTCACTCAGGAAAGTCCTCCAGGCGTTTCACAGCAGGGCTACAAGCGTTAAATCCGTGGGGGTAGAATGGGAATCCAATCAGCTCTGGATGCGAGGAAGTGAAGGGTAGATCAGTTTTCCCCTGGATCAAGAGCACGGAGCTGAGGTAACTATGGGTGATTCAGTTTAATTCTTAAGATATCAAGGCTTTGAAGATTTATGTTTATGGTTTATAGGGTCACTGACAGCTTACGTCGTACCGAGCCCTCACCTGATACATATTTCTCGAGTCCCTTTAGGGAAAAGTGCTTTGTGGTGCGAAAAGGGCTCTTGATATAAGGAATCTGAGCTATATTTCCCTTCCTTGGGTTGCTGGCGCACTCAGCTCACACACAGAGGTCCATTGGTTCGATCCCGGTACGGGTGGAAGCACTGGGGGCGTGTTTCCTTAAAACACCTGCTGTCCATGTTCATCTAGCAGTAAAATAGGTACCTGGGTGTTAGTCGACAGGTGTGCGTCGCATCCTGGGACAAAATAAACCTAATGCCCGAGATGCTCTGTATAACAAGCGACTTTTTATATAGCACGTCACTGATGTCAGGGATGGTATGTATAAATTATATCACGTACTTGTAGAAATAATATTATTGCCTATTAAACCATATCCCCGGCCGGGATTGAACCCGCGGTCATAGAGTCTCAAAACTCCAGCCCGTCGCGTTAGCCACTAGACCAGCTAGCCACAATAAGATTCATCCAACTAGGTATATTTCTGCACCATAGGAAAGTTAGCACAGGCACCTCTGTGACCACAAATGCAAGTTTTTACAGACGAATCTCCAGCTAGCGTGGCCGTGACGAACTCTAGCTCAAGTCCCTTCACTGCCGTCAACATGACGTCAACATGAGGGCCTACTAGACGTGGTCAGCCTCGTAGCAATAAGATAATAGAACAATAAGTTAAAGGACACGAATGTAACTAATATAACGATTTATTGTGACAACGTTTCGCTCTCCAGGAGCTTTGTCAAGCAGTAACGGCTTGACAAAGCCGTTAATTGCACCTTTGTCCTTTTAATAACTAACATACTGTCCGTAATTCTATCATTAGTATTAATAGAACAGTCACCCATCCGTCCGATGTGTCGCGTTTTCTGTCTGTCTTACGAGTCCCATTTTCTATAATTTTTACTCCGTAACTAAGTAAATAATATTTTCATTTAGAAATGACACATATATTTTTCAAAATGTCCTTGAAGCTACACAAAATGTCTATTGAATAATATTTTTATCCTAGAATAACACAATAAATTCAATATGATCTGTTTCCATACGTATACTTGCCATGTACTTGCTAAGGGTAACTTAAATATTTCCACCATATATCACATCAAATCAAATCAAGCAAATCAAAATCTTTATTTCCTTGCAAACACATCATCTATCAAATATCTCATCACGAAACGTAGCCCCACACCTCTTAACTTTCACAACGGAGGTCTACACCATCCCCTGTGGATACTGTCTCAAGAAATATGTAGGGGAAACAGGCAGAAATCTTTCGATCCGCCTGTGCGAACATCGAAATGCCAGTAATAGAGACGACTTAAGTTACGACTGTGTCCTCCACAGAGACTCCACGAGACATTTGATGAACTGGGATGAGGCACAACTCGTTCTCACAGAACAAGACCTTAGACGCCGACGATGTCTGGAAGCCTCGATAATCGCTGTCACTGATACCACAGAACATAATACAGGCAAAGCACCTCCTACTTAACACGAGTCACAATGATACCATTATCTACCCGTCCTCATCCCATGTCGTTCTTCAGGTCACCATGTATCACTCACACCTCACTCTCCGCCTATATATACTGTCTTTTAACTTCTGTATGTTAGAAGTGATCAAGGTCCCAGGACCCAAACGTTTTCTAGTATGCGCTAGTGTTTGCTTACGTGTTTTTCTAAACCCCCTCGTTGGTATTTATTACCAAGGTTTCTACCATGAAGGTCCTTGATCTGTATTCCCTCGAACGCAGGCGAGAGAGATACATGATAATATACACTTGGAAGGTCCTCGAGGGAGTGGTACCAAACCTGCACACGAAAATCACTTCATATGAAAGCAAAAGACTAGGCAGGAGATGCAACATTCCCCCGATGAAAAGCAGGGGCGCCACGAGTACACTGAGAGACAACACAATAAGTGTCAGGGGCCCAAGACTGTTCAACTGCCTCCCAGCATACATAAGGGGGATTATCAACAGACCCCTGACTGTCTTCTAGAAGGCACTGGACAGGCACCTAAAGTCAGTACCTGACCAACCGGGCTGTGGTCCGTACGTCAGCTTGCGTGCGGCCAGCAGTAACAGCCTGGTTGATCAGACCCTGATCCACCATGAGGCCTGGTCTCAGACCGGGCCGCGGGGGCGTTGACCCCCGAAACCCTCTCCAAGTAAACTCCAGGTATACCTAGCGGGTGTTCCAGGAGTCAACGACCCTGCGGCCTGGTCCGTGACCAGGCCTCGTGGTGGATCAGGGCTTGATTAAGTAAGTTCATTCAGGTACAGGTACACATAAATACAGTTACATAAATTATCATACAGAGTATGTGTAGATTACCCAGAAAAACCCAAGAAAGCCAGACAAAGTGACTTATTTCCATTAGGATTACTACTGTTGGTGCCGGCTGCACGCACGCAAGCAGACGAAAGCAGAAGACAGCCAGGGATCTATTGGTAATCCCCCTCATGTATGCTGGAAAGCTCTGACTTCCGTACTGATGACATTGATGACACTGATGAACCATAGTGATGTATGAGCACCAGGAACAAGGCGACACAGGTGGAAGTTGGAGACATTGATGAACCATAGTGATGTCTGGAAGTATTTCTTTAGTCTCAGGATGGTTGTAAAGTGGAATGACTTGGATGAGGCAGCAGTGGTGGTGCAGGCAAACTCAATACACAGCTTCAAGAGTAGATATGATAAGACCCAAGAGACCAGAAGTCAGTGATGCCCATCAATGGTAGTCTAGGAGACGGGGCCAGGAGCTGAGTCTCGACCTCAGGACACAAACACACTTCATGAATTACTAAGACAGTTACCAACATACAAAGTTAGAGGAGAGACAAGTTAGGGGAGTGGAACCCAATGGAAATATAAGGGACCCCAGTGGAAATATAAGAGACCCCAATGGAAATATAAGAGACCCCAATGGAAATATAAGGGACCCCAATGGAAATATAAGAGACCCCAATGGAAATATAAGGACCCCAATGGAAATATAAGAGATTTGTTATGTTGCTGTTTTTGTTTTTTTGTTTTTGTGTTTGTTTTTTTGTTATTTGTTTGTTTTTTTATGTTCTTTTTTTGTTTTTATTTGGTTTTTTTTGTTTTGTTTTTTTTTTGGTTTTTTTTGTTGTTTGTTTTTTGTTTTTTTTGTTTGTTATTTGGTTTTTGTTTTTTTTGTTTGTTGTTTTTTTTTTTTTTGTTTTTTTTTTGGTTTTGTTTTGTTTTTGTTTTTGTTTTTGTGTTTGTTTTTTCTGTTTTTTTTTGTTGTTTTGTTGTTTTTGTTTTTGTTTTGTTATGTTTTTTTTTGTTTGTTTGTTTGTTTTGTTTGTTGCTGGTTTTGTTGTGTTTGTTGTTTTGGTTTGTTGTTTGTTATGTTGTGTTTTTTTTGTTTGTTGTTTGTTGTTTTTTTGTTTGTTGTTTGTTTTGTTTGTTATGTTGGTTTGTTTTGTTTGTTGTGTTTGTTGTTGTTTGTTGTGTTTGTTGTTTTGTTTGTTGTGTTTGTTTGTTTTGTTTTGTTTGTTTTATTTGGTTTCTGTTTTGTTTTGTTTTTACTGTTTGTGTTTGTTGTTTGTTTTTGTTAGTTGTTGTTCGTTTGTTTGTTTTTCTGTTGCTGCGTTTGTTTGTTTTTCTGTTGCTGTTTGTTGTTTGTTTTCTGTTTGTTGTTTGTTTTTGTGTTGTGTTTGTTTTTGTTTTGTTAGGGGTTTTTGTTTGTATGTTTGTTGTTTTATTGTTTTTTACTTTTTGTTTGTGTTTGTTACTGTTTGTGTTTGTTTGTTATGTTGTGTTTGTTGTTTGTTTTGTTGCTGTTGTTTGTTTGTTACTGTTGCTTTTTTGTTTTGTTCTGTTTTGTTGTTTGTACTGTTGTGTTTGTTTGTTGTTTGTTTTGTTTTACTGTTTGTGTTTGTTGTTTGTTTGTTTGTTTGCTGTTTTGTTTGTTTTTTGTTTTTTTGTTGTTGTTTTGTTACGTTGCTGTTTGTTTTTGTTTTTGTGTTTGTTTGTGTTATGTTGTGTTATGTTTTTTTGTTTTTTTACTGTTGCTGTTGTTTGTTTGTTATGTTTGTTTGTTGTTTTTATTTGTTCTGTTTGTTTGTTTGGTTTGTTGTTGTTGTTATTGTTGCGTTTGTTGTTGTATGTTGCTGTTGCTGTTTGTTACGTTTTGTTTTTCTGTTCTGTTTTTGTTTGTTAAGTTGCTTTTGTTGTTTGTTATTGTTGACTGTTGCTGTTTTTTTTGTTTTACTGTGTTGTGTTTGTTTGTTTGTTTGTTGTTTGTTACTGTTGTGTTTGTTGTTGTTTTTGTTTGTTGTGTTATTGTTTGTTTTTTTTGTGTTTGTTGTTTGTTTTTTGTTTTTTTTGGGTTTGTTTGTATGTTGTTGTTTTTGTATGTTTGTTTGTTTGTTTCTGTTTGTTGTTTGTTACTTTGTGTTGTTTTTTTGTGCTGTTTTTGTTTGTTACTGTTGCTGTTGTTTACTGTTCTTTGGTTTGTTTGTTGTTTTGTTGTTGACTGTTTGCTGTTTGTTGTTGTTGTGTAGTTGTTGTGTTTTTTTGTTTGTTACTGTTTGCTGTTTGTTGTTTGTTTACTGTCTGTTTGTTGTTTGTTACGGTTTTGTTGTTTTGTTACTTCGTTTGTTTTTTTTGTTCTGTTTTTGGTTGCTGTTTGTGTTGTTTTATTTGGTTGTTGTTGTTTGTTATTTTGTTTTGTTGTTGTGTTTGCTGTTGCTGTTTGTTTTGTTTTGTTTGTTTTGTTGGTTTGTTTGTTTGTTTTTGTTTTGTTTGTTTTGTTGTTTGTTCGTTGTTTTTATTGTTTGTTCTGTTTGTGTTTGTTGTTTTTATTTTGTTTTTATTGTTTGTTACTTTGTTTTGTTGTTTTTTGTTCTGTTTGTTTTTTTATGTTGTTTTGTTGTTGTTGTTTGTTTGTTTTGTTGTTGTTTTGTTACTGTTCTGTTTGTTTTTGTTTGTTGCTGTTTGTTTTGTTACTGTTGCTGTTTGTTTTTTTTACGTTGTGTTTGTTGTTTGTTACTGTTGCGTTTGTTGTTTTCTGTTGGGTTTTTTTTTACTGTTTGTTTTGTTTTGTTTGTTGTTTTTGTTATGTTCTGTTTGTTGTTTGTTATGTGCTGTTTTTGTTTGTTTCTTTTTTGTTGTTTTTTTTTGTTTTGTTCGTTTGTTACTGTTGTGTTGGTTGTTTTGTTGCTGTTTTTTGTTGATGTTGTGTTTTGTTTTTCTGTTTGTTGTGTTTGTGTGTTTTGTTTTTACTGTTGTTTGTTGGTTTAGGTTGTTGTTTTTCGTTGTTTGTTATGTTGTTTTTTTGTTCTGTTTGTTGTTTGTTAGTTGCGTTTGTGTTGTTACTGTTCTGTTTGTTTTGTTCTTGTTTTTTGTTTGTTACTGTTGTGTATTTGTTTTCGTTGATGTGTTTGTTGTTTGTACTTTTGGGGTGTTGTTTGTTATGTGTGTTTGGATTTTGGGTTTGTTGTTGTTGTTATTTTTGTTGTTGTTACTGTTGCTGTTTGTTTTTTGTTTGTTCTGTTTGTCGTGTTGTTTTGTTTGTTTTGTGTCTGTTTTTGTTTTGTTCTGTTTTTGTGTTTGTTTTTTTTCTTTTTGGTTTTTGTTTGTTTGTTGTTTGTTCTTTGCTGTTTTTTTGTTGTTCTGTTTGTTTTTTTGTTTGGTTTGTTTGTTGTGTTTGTTTTTTGTTATTTTCTGTGTTTGTTTTTTTTGTTTTTTGTTTGTTTTGTTTGTTGCTGTTGTTGTTTTTTACTTTGCTTTTTTTTTGTTGTTTGTTTGTGGTTTGTTTGTGTTTTGTTTTTCTTTGTTTTGTTGTTTTTTGTAGTGTTTTGTTTTTCTGTTTTGTTGTTTTGTTCGTTTTTGGTGTATGTTCTGTTGTTTTTGTTTGTTTGTTTTTTGTGTATGTTTTGTTTTTTGTTTTTCTGTTGCTGTTTGTTGTCTTTGTTTTGCTGTTTGTTTTTTGGGTTATGGTTGTTTTTGTTTTATGTTACTGTTTTTGTTTTGTATTTGTTTTGTTTGTTACGTTGCTTTTGTGTTGTACTTTGCTTTTTTTGTCTTTGCTGTTTGTTGTTTGTTACGTTGTTTGTTGTTGTATTTTGCTGTTGTTTTTTGTTCTGTTTCTGTTTTGGTTTTTATTTTTGCTGTTTGTTTTTTGTAACTGTTTGTGTTTGTTTTTTTTGTTTTGTTTGTTTGTTATGTTGTGTTTTTTGTTTTAGTTGCTGTTTTGTTTTGTTTTTGTGTTTGTATTTGCTTATGTTGTTTTGTTACTTTTTTTGTGACTTTGCTGTTGTTTTGTTTTTTTTAGTTTGTTCTGTTTGTTGTTGTTTGTTTGTTGTTTGTTTTGTTTGTTTGTTATGTGTTTGTACTTTGCTGTTTGTTTTGAATTTGCTTTTATGTTGTTTTTCGTTTGTTTTTTTGTTGCTTTTTTTTGTTACTTTTTGGTTTTTTGTTTATTTTTATTTGTTTGATTGTTCTGTTTTTTTTTTTGTTGTTTTTTTATTTGTTTTTTTTTGGTTTGTTTTTTTTGGATGCTTTTGTTTTTGTTACTTTCTTTTGTTTTTTTTTTAAATGTTACTGTTTTTTATTGTTGTTTATTTTTTGTTGTTTTGTTATGTTTGTTATTTTGTGTTTTGTTTTTACTTTTGTTGTTTGTATGTATGTTGTTTGTTCTTTTGTTTTCTTTTTGTTGTTTGTTATGTTTGTTTTTTTTTTTTTGTTTCTGTTTGTTTGTTTTTGTTGCTGTTTTTGTTGTTATTTTTTGTTGTTCTGTTCTGTTTTTTTTTTTTTTGTTATGTTCTGTTTTTGTTTTTTTTTTTCTGTTGCTGTTTTTTGTTCTGTTGTTATGTTTGTTTTTTGTTTGTTTTTGTTTTTTTATGTTTTGTTTTTTGTTTTGTTTTTCTTTGGGTTTTTGTTTGTTTTTTGTTTTGTTGCTGTTGCTTTTGCTGTTGTTGTTTGTTTGTTTTTTTGTTTGTTTTGTTTTTTTGTTACTGTTTTGTTTTTGTTGTTGTTTTTTTTTTTCTGTTGTTTTGTATTTTTGTTGTTTGTTTATTGTGTTTTTGTTGTTTTTTTGTGTTTGTTTTACTTTCTTTTTTTTTGTTTGTTTGTTTTTTTTTTGTGTTCTGTTATGTTTTTTTTGATTTTGTATTTTTTGGTTACGTTGTTTTGGGTTATTTTTACTGTTTGTTTGCTTTCTTTTGTTTTACTGTGCTGTTGTTTGTTCTTTGCTGTTAGAGGGTTTCTAACTTTGCTTTTTGTATTTCCTGTATTTATGTTTTCAGTGTTGATTTTTGTGATTAATGTTTGTTTTACTTTTTTTTTTTTGGTTTAAAGTTTTTGATGATGGTTATGTTTGTTTGGTCATTTAAAGCCTGAAATTTTTTGAACTGTACGTTTATTTTTGTTTTACTGTGCAGGTTTCACGTTATTAAAGTTTTTTTACATTAAAGCTCACTTGTTTATGTTTTGATGTTCGGAATTATTTTGTTTTTGTACGGCCCTTTTTAAAGTTTTTCTTTGCTAATTTGTTATTTTCTGTTTAAATGCTGTTTGTTTTTTACAAATTTGTTTTGTACTTTGTTTATGTTTGGTTACTGTTGAGTTTTTTTGAATTTCTGTTTTTCTGTTGTTGTTACTTTGCTGTTTGTTATTGTTTGTACTGTTGTGTTTTCATTTGTTACTGGTGCGTACTGTTGCTGTTTATTATTGTTTGTTACTGTTGCTGTTTTATTGTTTGTTACTTTGCTGTTTTTATGTTTGTACGTTGGTTTGTTATTGTTTGTTACTGTGTGTTGTGTTTGTTACTGTTCTGTTTTTGTACTGTGTTGTTTGTTATTTTATGTTTGTTTTGTTTGTATGTTGTGTTTATTGTTTGTTCTGTGCTGTTGTTGTTTGTTACTGTTGCGTTTGTTATTGTTTTGTTACTGTTGCTGTTGGGTTTGTTGTCCCTGTTCTGTTTGTTATTTTGTTACTGTTGCTGTTGTTATTTTTGTTACTGTTGCTGTTTGTTGTTGTTGTACTGTTGCTGTTTTTGTTTGTTACTGTTGCTGTTTGTTGTTTGTACTGTTGATGTTTGTTATTGTTTTTTACTGTTGTGTTTGTTATTGTTTGTTACTGTTGCGTTGTTGTTTGTTACTGTTGCTGTTTGTTATTGTTTGTTACTGTTGCTGTTTGTTGTTTGTTACTGTTGCTGTTTGTTGTTTGTTACTGTTGATGTTTGTTATTGTTTGTTACTGTTGCTGTTTTTTATTTTTTGTTACTGTTGCTGTTTGTTATTGTTTGTTACTGTTGCTGTTTTTTAAATTGTTTGTTACTGTTGCTGTTTGTTGTTTGTTTATGTTGTTGTTTGTTATTGTTTGTTACTGTTGCTGTTTGTTATTTTTGTTACTGTTGCTGTTTGTTGTTTGTTACTTTTGCTGTTTGTTGTTGTTTGTTACTTTTTGCTGTTTGTTGTTGTTTGTTACTGTTGCTGTTTGTTGTTTGTTACTGTTGTGTTTGTTGTTTGTTACTGTTGCTGTTTGTTGTTTGTTACTGTTGCTGTTTTATTGTTTGTTACTGTTGCTGTTGTTGTTTGTTACTGTTGCGTTTGTTGTTTGTTACGTTGTTGTTTGTTATTTTTTGGGTTACTGTTGCTGTTTTTTAAATTGTTGTTACTGTTGCTGTTTGTGTTTTTTACTGTTGCTGTTTGTTTTTGTTTGTTACTGTTTGTTTTTTACTGTTGATGTTTGTTATTGTTTGTTACTGTTGCTGTTTGTTATTATTTGTTACTGTTGCTGTTTATTATTTGTTTCTGTTGCTGTTTGTTACTGTTGCTGTTTTTGTACTGTTGCTATTTGTTATTGTTTGTTACTGTTGCTGTTTGTTTTTTTGTTACTGTTGCGGGTTGTTACTGTTGCTATTTGTTATTGTTTGTTACTGTTGCTGTTTGTTGTTGTTATGGCCTTTTTTGTTGTTTGTCTGTTGCTGTTTGTTTGTACTGTTGCTGTTTGTTGTTTGTTACTGTTGCTGTTTGTTATTGTTTGTTACTGTTGCTGTTTGTTGTTTGTTACTGTTGCTGTTTGTTGTTGTTGTTACTGTTGTTGTTTGTTGTTTTTGTTACTGTTGTTGTTTGTTGTTTGTTACTGTTGTGTTTGTTATTGTTTGTTACTGTTCTTTTTGTTGTTTGTTACTGTTGTGTTTGTTATTGTTTGTTACTGTTGCTGTTTGTTGTTTTTTGTTACTGTTGCTTTTTGTTATTGTTTGTTACTGTTGCTGTTTGTTATTGTTTGTTACTTGTTGTTGTTTGTTGTTTGTTACTGTTGCTGTTTGGGTATTTTTTTGTTACTGTTGCTGTTTGTTGTTGTTTGTTACTGTTGTTGTTTGTTGTTTGTTACTGTTGCTGTTTGTTGTTTGTTACTGTTGCTGTTTGTTATTGTTGTTACTTTTGCGTTTTTTGTTGTTTTTTACGTTGTTGTTTGTTGTTACTGTTGCTGTTTGTTATTGTTTGTTACTGTGCTCTTCTGTTGTGTTTATTATTGTTTGTTACTGTTGCTGTAGTTACTGTTGTTCTTTGTTATTGTTTGTTTTGTTGCTTTTTTTATTTTGCTGTTGTTATTGTTTGTTACTGTTGCTGTTTGTTATGTTGCTGTTTGTTATGTTTGTTACTGTTGCGTGTCTGTTGCTGTTATTATTGTTTGTTACTGTTGCTGTTTCTTATTGTTAGTTACTGTTGCTGTTTATTATTGTTTGTTACTGTTGCTGCTAGTTACTGTTGCTGTTTATTATTGTTTGTTACTGTTGCTGTTTCTTATTGTTAGTTACTGTTGCTGTTTATTATTGTTTGTTACTGTTGCTGTTAGTTACTGTTGCTGTTTGTTATTGTTTGTTACTGTTGCTGTTAGTTACTTGCTGTTGTTATTGTTGGTTACTGTTGCTGTTATTACTGTTCCTCTTTGTTATTGTTTGTTACTGTTGCTGTTAGTTACTGTTGCTGTTTGTTATTGTTTGTTACTGTTGCTGCTAGTTACTGTTGCTGTTTATTATTGTTTGTTACTGTTGCTGTTTTTTAAATTTTATTTTACTGTGTGTTTATTTTGTTTGTTACTGTTGCTGTTAGTTACTGTTGCTGTTTGTTATTGTTTGTTACTGTTGCTGTTAGTTACTGTTGCTGTTTGTTATTGTTTGTTACTGTTGCTGTTAGTTACTGTTGCTGTTTATTATTGTTTGTTACTGTTGCTGTTAATTACTGTTGCTGTTTGTTATTGTTTGCTACTGTTGCTGTTTCTTATTGTTTGTTACTGTTGCTGCTAGTTACTGTTGCTGTTTATTATTGTTTGTTACTGTTGCTGTTTCTTATTGTTTGTTACTGTTGCTGTTTCTTATTGTTTGTTACTGTTGCTTTTTGTTATGTTTGTTACTGTTGCTGTTTGTTATTGTTTGTTACTGTTGTGTTGTTGTGTTTGTACTGTTGCTGTTTGTTGTTTGTTACTGTTGCTTTTGTTGTTGTTACTGTTGATGTTTGTTATGTTTGTTACTGTTGATGTTTGTTATTGTTTTGTTACTGTGCTGTTTGTTGTTTGTTACTGTTGCTGTTTGTTATTGTTTGTTACTGTTGCTGTTTGTTTTGTTACTGTTGCGTTTGTTGTTTGTTACTGTTGATGTTTTGTTATTGTTTTTTTACTGTTGCTGTTTTTTATTTTTTGTTACTGTTGCTGTTTGTTATTGTTTGTACTGTGCTGTTTGTTATTGTTTGTTACGGTTGTTGTGTTTTTTAAACTGTTGTTGTTTGTTATTGTTTGTTACTGTTGCTGTTTGTTATTGTTTTTACTGTTGCTGTTTTTGTTTGTTACTTTTTGCGTTGTTTTGTTTGTTACTGTTGCTGTTGTTGTTGTTTGTTACTGTTGCTGTTTGTTGTTTGTTACTGTTTGTTTGTTGTTTGTTACGTTGCTGTTTGTTGTTTGTTACTGTTGCTGTTTGTTATTGTTTTGTTACTGTTGCTGTTTGTTGTTTGTTACTGTTGCTGTTTTTTTGTTTGTTACTGTTGTTGTTTGTTATTGTTTGTTACTGTTGCTGTTTGTTATTGTTTTTTTTATGTTGCTTTTTGGGTTTGTTACTGTTGCTGTTTGTTATTGTTGTTACTGTTGCTGCTAGTTACTGTTGTGTTTATTATTTTTGTTACTGTTGCTGTTTGTTATTGTTTGTTACTGTTGTTGTTTGTTTGTTACTGTTGCTGTTTGTTATTGTTTGTTACTGTTGCTGTTAGTTACTGTTGCTGTTTATTATTGTTTGTTACTGTTGCTGTTAGTTACTGTTGCTCTTTGTTATTGTTTGTTACTGTTGCTGTTAGTTACTGTTGCTGTTTGTTATTGTTTGTTACTGTTGCTGTTAGTTACTGTTCTGTTTGTTATTGTTTGTTATGTTGCTGTTACTGTTGCTGTTTATTATTGTTTGTTACTGTTGCTTTTTCTTTTTTAGTTACTTGTTGCTGTTTATTATTGTTTGTTATGTTTGCTAGTTATGTTGTGTTTTATTGTTTGTTACTGTTGCTGTTTCTTTTGTTAGTTACTGTTGCTGTTATTATGTTTGTTATGTTGCTGTTAGTTACTGTTGCTGTTTGTTTATTTTTTTTGTTACTGTTGCTGTTAGTTATTTTGCTGTTTGGTTATTGTTTGTTACTGTTGTGTTAGTTACTGTTCCTCTTTGTTATGTTTGTTACTTTTGCTGTTGTACTGTTGCTGTTTGTTATTGTTTGTTATGTTGCTGAGTTACTGGATGTTTATTGTTTGTTACTGTTGCAGTTTCTTTTGTTAGTTACTGTTGCTTTTATTATTGTTTGTATGTTGCTGTTAGTTACTGTTGCTGTTTGTTATTGTTTGTTACTGTTGCTGTTATACTGTTGCTCTTTGTTATTGTTTGTTACTGTTGTGTTAGTTACTGTTGCTGTTTATTTTGTTTGTTACTTTTGCTTTTAAATTACTGTTGTGTTTGTTATTGTTTGCTCTGTTGCTGTTTCTTATGTTTGTTACTGTTGTGCTAGTTACTGTTGCTGTTTATTATTGTTTGTTACTGTTGCTGTTTCTTATTGTTTGTTACTGTTGCTGTTTGTTGTTTGTTACTGTTGCTGTTTGTTATTGTTTGTTACTGTTGCTGTTTGTTATGTTTGTTACTGTTGCTGTTTGTTGTTGTTTGTTACTGTTGTGTTTGTTGTTGTTATGTTGCTGTTTGTTGTTTGTTACTGTTGATGTTTGTTATTGTTTGTTACTGTTGATGTTTTTTATTGTTTGTTACTGTTGCTGTTTGTTGTTTGTTACTGTTGCTGTTTGTTTTTGTTTGTTATGTTGCTGTTTTTTGTTTGTTACTGTTGCTGTTTGTTGTTTGTTACGTTGAGTTTGTTATTGTTTGTTACTGTGCGGTTTTTATTTTTTGTTACTGTTGCTGTTTGTTATTGTTTGTTACTGTTGCTGTTTGTTTTGTTTGTTACTGTTGCTGTTTGTTTTTTTGTTACTGTTGTGTTTGTTTTGTTTGTTACTGTTGCTGTTTGTTTTTTGTTTGTTACTGTTGCTGTTTGTTGTTTGTTACTGTTGCTGTTTGTTTTTTGTTTACTGTTTGCTGTTTGTTTGTTTTTTAAACTGTTGCTGTTTGTTGTTTGTTATGTTGTTGTTTGTTGTTTGTTACTGTTGCTGTTTGTTGTTTGTTTACTGTTGTGTTTGTTATTGTTTGTTACTGTTGCTGTTTGTTGTTTGTTACTGTTGCTGTTTGTTTTTTTGTACTGTTGTTGTTTGTTATTGTTTGTTACTGTTGCTGTTTGTTATTGTTTGTTACTGTTGCTGTTTGTTGTTTGTTACTGTTGCTGTTTTTTGTTGTTTGTTACTTTTTGTTGTTTGTTACTGTTATGTTTGTTATGTTTGTTACTGTTGCTGTTTGTTTTATTTGTTACTGTTGCGTTTATTATTTGTTTCTGTTGCTGTTTGTTATTTGCTGTTTGTTTGTTATGTTGCTATTGTTATTGTTTGTTATTTTCTGTTTGTTTGTTTGTTACTGTTGCGGGTTTTTTACTGTTGCTATTTGTTTTTTTTGTTACTGTTGCTTTTTGTTGTTTGTTACTGTTGCTCTTTGTTGTTGTTTGTTAGTTGTGTTTTTTGTTACTGTTGCTGTTTGTTGTTTGTTACCTGTTGCTGTTTGTTATTGTTTGTTACTGTTGCTGTTTGTTGTTTTTTAAACTGTTGCTGTTTGTTGTTGTTTGTTACTGTTGTTGTTTGTTGTTGTTTGTTATGTTTTTGTTTGTTGTTTGTTACTGTTCGTTTGTTATTGTTTGTTACTGTTGCGTTGTGTTTGTTACTGTTGCTGTTTGTTATTGTTTTTTTACTTTGCTTTGTTGTTGTTTGTTTGTTACTTTTTGCTGTTTGTTATTGTTTGTTACGTTGCTGTTTGTTATTGTTTGTTACTGTGTTTTTTGTTGTTTGTTACTGTTGCTGTTTGGTATTGTTTGTTACTGTTGCTGTTTGTTGTTGTTTGTTACTTTGTTGTTTGTGTTTGTTACTGTTGCTTTTTGTGTTTTACTGTTGCTGTTTTTTATTGTTTGTTACTGTTGCTGTTGTTGTTTTTTGTTACTGTTGTTGTTTGTTTGTTACTTTTTGCTGTTTGTTATGTTTGTACTTTGCTGTTTAGTTTACTGTTGCTGTTTATTATTGTTTGTTACTGTTGCTGTTTTGTTATTGTTGTTCTTTGTTATGTTTGTTCTGTTGCTGTTAGTTACTGTTGTGTTTGTTATTGTTGTTACTTTTGCTGTTGTACTGTGCTGTTTGTTATTGTTTGTTTGTTGCTGCTAGTTACTGTTGCTGTTTATTATTGTTTGTTACTGTTGCTGTTTTTATTGTTAGTTATGTTGCTGTTTATTATGTTTGTTACTGTTCTGCTAGTTACTGTTGCTGTTTATTATTGTTTGTTACTGTTGCTGTTTTTATTGTTAGTTAACTGTTGCTGTTTATTTTGTTTGTTACTGTTCTGTTATTACTTGCTGTTTGTTATTGTTTGTTACTGTGTGTTAGTTACTTTTGCTGTTTGTTATTTTTTTGTTACTGTTGCTGTTAGTTCTTTTCCTCTTTGTTTGTTTGTTACTGTTGCTGTTATTTACTGTTGCTGTTTGTTAATTTTTTGTTACTGTTGTTGCTAGTTACTGTTGTGTTTATTATTGTTTGTTACTGTTTGCTGTTTTTTTATTGTTAGTACTGTTGCTGTTTATATTGTTTGTTACTGTTGCTTTTTAGTTACTGTTGTGTTTGTTATTGTTTGTTACTGTTGCTGTTATTTTTACTGTTGCTCTTGTTATTGTTGTTATGTTGCTGTGTTAACTGTTGCTGTTTATTATTGTTTGTTACTGTTGCTGTTAATTACTGTTGCTGTTTGTTTTGTTTGTACTGTTTGCTGTTTTTATTGTTTGTTACTGTTGCTGTAGTTCGTTGTGTTTATATTGTTGTTACTGTTGCTGTTTTCTTATTGTTTGTTACTTGCTGTTTGTTGTTTGTTACTGTTGCTGTTTGTTATTGTTTGTTATGTTGCTGTTTGTTTTTTGGGTTACTGTTGCTTTTTGTTGTTTGTTACTGTTGTTGTTTGTTATTTGTTACTGTTGCTGTTTGTTGTTTGTTACTTTTTGAGTTTTTTTTATTGTTTGTTTTCTGTTGCTTTTTTGTTTTTTTTTGTTACTGTTGCTGTTTGTTTTGTTTGTTACTGTTGCTGTTTTGTTGTTTGTTACTTTTTGCTGTTTGTTATTGTTTGTTACTGTTGCTGTTTGTTTGTTTGTTACTGTTGCTGTTTGTTGTTTGTTTTTACTGTTGAGTTTGTTGTTTGTTACTGTTGTGTTTGTTATGTTTGTTACTGTTGTGTTTTTTTGTTTGTTACTGTTGTGTTTGTTTGTTTGTTACTGTTGCTGTTTGTTTGTTTGTTATGTTGGTTTGTTAGTGTTTGTTACTGTTGTGTTTGATTGTTTGTTACTGTTGCTGTTTGTTTTTGTTTACTGTTGTGTTTGTTATTGTTGTACTGTTCTGTTTTTTTATTTTTTGTTACTGTTGCTGTTTGTTTGTTTGTTACTGTTGTTGTTTGTTATTGTTTGTTATGTTGCTGTTTGTTTTTGTTTGTTGTTTGTTTTTTTGTTACTGTTGCTGTTTGATTGTTTGTTACTGTTGCTGTTGTTGTTGTTCTGTTGCTGTTTGTTGTGTTTGTTACTGTTGCTGTTTGTTGTTGTTTTGTACTGTGTTTTTGTTGTTTGTTATGTTGCTGTTTGTTATTGTTTGTTACTGTTGCTTTTTTGTTTTTTTACTGTTGCTGTTTGTTGTTGTTACTGTTGCTGTTTGTTGTTTGTTACTGTTGCTGTTTTTATTGTTTGTTACTGTTGCTGTTTGTTGTTTGTTACTGTTGCTGTTTTGTTGTTTGTTACTGTTGTTGTTTGTTATTGTTTGTTATGTTGCTTTTTTGTTTTTGTTTGTTACTGTTGCTGTTTGTTGTTTGTTACTGTTGCTGTTTGTTGTTGTTTGTTACTGTTTGTTGTTTGTTATGTTGATGTTTGTTTTGGGTTTGTTATGTTGCTGTTTGTTATTATTTGTCTGTTCTGTTTATTATTTGTTTCTGTTGCTGTTTGTTACTGTTGCTTTTGTTTGTTACTTTGCTTTTGTTATTGTTTGTTACTGTTGCTGTTTTTTTTTTGTTATTGTTTTTTAAATGTTCCTGTTTGTTATTATTTGTTTCTGTTGTGTTTGTTGTTTTGTTACTTTTGCTGTTTTTTTGTTACGTTGCTCTTTGTTATTGTTTGTTATGTTGCTGTTTGTTGTTTGTTACTGTTGCTTTTTGTTTGTTACTGTTGCTATTTGTTATTGTTTGTTACTGTTGCTGTTTGTTGTTTGTTACTGTTGCTCTTTGTTGTTGTTGTTACTGTGCTGTTTGTTTGTTACTGTTGCTTTTGTTGTTTGTTACTGTTGTGTTTGTTATTGTTTGTTACTGTTGCTGTTTGTTGTTTGTTACTGTTGCTGTTTGTTGTTGTTTGTTATGTTGTTTTTTTGGGTTTGTTTTTGTTACTGTTGTTGTTTGTTGTTTGTTACTGTTGCTGTTTGTTATTGTTTGTTACTGTTGCTGTTTGTTGTTTTGTTACTGTTGCTGTTTGTTATTGTTTGTTACTGTTGCTGTTTGTTGTTTGTTACTGTTGCTGTTTGTTATTGTTTGTTATGTTGCTTTTTTGTTATTGTTTGTTACTGTTGTTGTTTGTTGTTTGTTACTGTTGCGGGTTTGGTATTGTTTGTTACTGTTGCTGTTTGTTGTTGTTTGTTACTGTTGTTGTTTGTTGTTTGTTACTGTTGCTGTTTGTTGTTTGTTACTGTTGCTGTTTGTTATTGTTTTGTTACTGTTGCTGTTGTTGTTGTTTGTTATGTTGTTGTTTGTTTGTTACTGTTGCTGTTTGTTATTGTTTGTTACTGTTGCTGTTTGTTTTGTTTTTTTACTTTGCTGTTTGTTGTTTGTTACTGTTGCTGTTTGTTTTTTGTTACTGTTGCTGTTGTTGTTTGTTCTGTTAGTTTGTTTTTGTTTGTACTGTTGTGTTTGTTACTGTTGCTGTTTGTTGTTTGTTACTGTTGATTTTGTTGTTTGTTACTGTTGCTGTTTGTTCTTTTTTTACTGTTGCTGTTTGTTGTTTGTTACTGTTGCTGTTTGTTATTGTTTGTTACTGTTGCTGTTTGTTGTTTGTTACTGTTGCTGTTTGTTATTGTTTGTTACTGTTGCTGTTTGTTGTTTCTGTTCTGTTTTTTATTGTTTGTTACTGTTGCTGTTTGTTATTGTTTGTTACTGTTGCTGTTTGTTGTTTCTTACTGTTGCTGTTTGTTGTTTTTACTTGGTTGTTATTTTTTGTACTGTTGCTGTTTGTTGTTTGTTACTGTTGCTGTTTGTTGTTTGTTACTGTTGTTGTTTGTTATGTTGCTGTTTGTTACTGTTGCTGTTTGTTGTTTGTTACTGTTGCTGTTTGTTCTGTTGCTCTTTGTTATTGTTTGTTACTGTTGCTGTTTGTTACTTTTGTTTGTTATTGTTGTTACTGTTGCTGTTTGTTTGTTACTGTTGCTGTTTGTTATTGTTTGTTACTGTTGGTTTGTTGTTGTTTGTTACTGTTGTGTTTGTTGTTGTTTGTTACTGTTGCGTTTGTTGTTTGTTACTGTTGCTGTTTGTTGGTTTGTTACTGTTGCTGTTTGTTGTTTGTTACTGTTTGTTGTTTTTTTGTTTGTTACTGTTGATTTGTGTTGTTGTTTGTTATGTTGCTGTTTGTTGTTTGTTACTGTTGCTGTTTGTTGTTTTGTTACTGTTGCTGTTTGTTATTTTTTTGTTACTGTTGCTGTTTGTTGTTTGTTACTGTTGCTGTTTGTTGTTGTTTGTTACTTTTTGCTGTTTGTTGTTTTTACGTTCTGTTTGTTGTTGTTACTGTTGTTTGTTATTGTTTGTTATGTGCTGTTTGTTGTTTGTTACTTTTTTCTTTTTTGTTGTTTGTTACTGTTGCTGTTTTTATTGTTTTTATGTTGCTGTTGTGTTTGTTACTGTTGCTGTTTGTTGTTTTTTGTTACTGTTTGTTGTTTGTTATGTTGCTGTTTTGTTTTTTGTTACTGTTGCTGTTTGTTATTGTTTGTTACTGTTGCTTTTTGTTGTTTGTTACTGTTGCTGTTTTTTTGTTGTTTGTACTGTTGCTGTTTGTTGTTTGTTACTGTGGCTTGTTTGTTGTTTTATGTTGCTGTTTGTTAGTTTGTTACTGTTGCGTTTGTTGTTTGTTACTGTTCTGTTTTTTTTTGTTTGTTAGGGTTGCTGTTTGTTTGTTTGTTACTGTTTGCTGTTGTTGTTTGTTACTGTTGCTGTTTGTTATTGTTTGTTACTGTTGCTTTTTTTGTTGTTTGTTACTGTTGCGTTTGTTGTTGTTTGTTACTGTTGCTGTTGTTACTGTTTCTGTTTGTTGTTTGTTACTGTTGCTGTTGTTATTGTTTGTTACTGTTGCTGTTTGTTGTTTGTTCCTGTTGCTGTTTATAACTGTTGCTGTTTGTTGTTTGTTATGTTGCTGTTTGTTATTGTTTGTTACTGTTGCTGTTTGTTTGTTTGTTATGTTGCTTTTTTGTTTTTTTGTTATGTTGCTGTTTGTTGTTTGTTATGTTGGTGTTTGTTACTGTTGTTGTTTGTTGTTTGTTACTGTTGCTGTTTGTTTTTTGTTACTGTTGTTGTTTGTTTTTGTTTGTTTACTTTGCTGTTTTTGTTTGTTACTGTTGCTGTTTGTTTGTTACTGTTGCTGTTTGTTGTTTGTTACTGTTGCTGTTTGTTGTTGTTTGTTATGTTGCGGTTTGTTGTTTTTTGTTACTGTTGTTGTTTGTTACTGTTGCTGTTTGTTGTTTGTTACTGTTTGTTGTTTTTTATTGTTTGTTATGTTGCTGTTTGTTGTTTGTTACTGTTGCTGTTTGTTTGTTACTGTGCTGTTTGTTGTTTGTTACTGTTGCTTTTTGTTGTTGTTTGTTACTGTTGTGTTTGTTTGTTTGTTACTGTTGATTTTTGTTATTGTTTGTTACTGTTGCTGTTTATTATTTGTTACTGTTGTGTTTGTTGTTTTTTATGTTGCTGTTTGTTGTTGTTTGTTACTGTTGCTGTTTATTGTTTGTTACTGTTGCTGTTTGTTATTGTTTGTTACTGTTGCTGTTTGTTGTTTGTTATTGTTGCTGTTTGTTGTTGTTTGTTACTGTTGCTGTTTGTTTGTTTGTTACTGTTGCTGTTTGTTGTTTGTTTACTTTTGTTTTTGTTGTTGTTTGTACGGGTTGCTGTTTGTTGTTTGTTACTGTTGCTGTTTGTTGTTTGTTACTGTTGCTGTTTGTGTTTGTTACTGTTGCTGTTTGTTGTTTGTTACTTTTTCTGTTTGTTGTTTGTTACTGTTGCTGTTTGTTATTGTTTGTTATTGTTGCTGTTTGTTGTTGTTTGTTACGTTGCTGTTTGTTTTTTGTTACTGTTTGTTGTTTTTTAAATTTTTTTGTTATTGTTGCTGTTTGTTTTGTTTGTTACTGTTGCTGTTTTTGTTTTTTACTGTTGCTGTTTGGTTGTTTTTTACTGTTGCTGTTTGTTGGTTTGTTACTGTTGCGGGTTTGTTATTGTTTGTTACTGTTGCTGTTTGTGTTTTTGTTATGTTGCTGTTTGTTGTTTGTTACTGTTGGTTGTTACTGGCGTTTGTTGTTTGTTATTTGTTGCTGTTTGTTGTTTGTTACTGTTGCTGCTTGTTGTTATGTGCTGTTGTTGTTTTTACTGTTGCTGTTTGTTGTTTGTTACTGTTGCTGTTTGTTATTGTTTGTTACTGTTTCTGTTTGTTGTTTGTTACTGTTGCTGTTTGTTGTTTTGTTACTGTTGCTGTTTGTTATTGTTTGTTACTGTTGCTGTTTGTTGTTGTTACTGTTTATTTTTGTTTGTACTGTTGTTTTTTGTTGTTGTTACTGTTGCTGTTTGTTGTTGTTTGTTACTGTTGCTTTTTGTTGTTGTTTGTTACTGTTGCTGTTTTTTTGTTTGTTACTGTTGCTGTTTGTTTTTGTTTGTACTGTTCTGTTTGTTGTTTGTTACTTTTGCTGTTTTGTTTTTGTTACTGTTGCTGTTGTTGTTGTTTCTTACTGTTGCTTTTTGGGTTTGTTACTGTTGCTGTTTGTTGTTGTTTGTTACTGTTGCTTTTTGTTGTTTGTTACTGTTGCTGTTGTTGTTTGTTACTGTTGCTGTTTGTTGTTTGTTACTGTTGCTGTTTGTTGTTTGTTACTGTTGTGTTTTTTGTTGTTACTGTTGCTGTTTGTTATTGTTTGTTACTGTTGCTGTTTGTTGTTTGTTATGTTGCTGTTTGTTTTTTTGTTACTGTTGTGTTGTTGTTGTTGTTACTGTTGCTGTTGTTGTTGTTTGTTACTGTTGCTGTTTGTTGTTTTTATGTTGCTGTTTGTGTTGTTTTTACTGTTGCTGTTTGTTTGTTACTGGTTTGTTTGTTTTGTTACTGTTGCTGTTTGTTGTTTGTTACGTTGCTGCTTGTTGTTTGTTACGTTGCTGTTTGTTGTTTGTTACTGTTGGTTTGTTGTTTTTTACTGTTGCTGTTTGTTTGTTACTGTTGCTGTTTGTTTTTTACTGTTGCTGTTTGTTTGTTACTTTTGCGTTGTTGTTACTGTTGCTGTTGTTGTTTGTTACTGTTGCTGTTTGTTGTTTGTTACGTTACTTTTGTTGTTTTTACTGTTGCTGTTTGTTGTTTTTACTGTTGCTGTTTGTTGTTTTTTTACTCTTGCTGTTTGTTGTTTATTACTGTTGCTGTTTGTTGTTTGTTATGTTGCTGTTTGTTGTTTGTTACTGTTGCTGTTTGTTTGTTACTGTTGCTGTTTGTTGTTTGTTACTGTTGCTGTTTGTTGTTTGTTACTGTGTGTTTGTTGTTTGTTACTGTTGCTGTTTGTTGTTTGTTACTGTTGTGCTTGTTGTTTGTTACTTTTGCTGTTTGTTGTTTTTTTTACTGTTGCTGTTTGTTTGTTACTGTTGCTTTTTGTTGTTTGTTACAGTTGCTGTTGTTGTTTGTTACTGTTGCTGTTTTTTGTTTTGTTACTGTTGCTTTTTGTGTTTGTTACTGTTGCTGCTTGTTGTTTGTTACTGTTTGTTTTGTTGTTGTTTTTACTGTTGCGTTTGTTGTTTGTACTCTTGCTTGTTGTTGTTGTTACTGTTGTGTTTGTTGTTTTTGTTACTGTTGCTTTTTTGTTTTTTAACTTTGCTGTTTGTTGTTTGTTACTGTTGCTGTTTGTTGTTTGTTACTGTTGCTGTTTATTGTTTGTTACTTTTTGCTGTTTGTTGTTTTTTAAACTGTTGCTGTTTGTTGTTTGTTACTGTTGCATTTTTGTTGTTTGTTACTGTTGCTGTTTGTTGTTTGTAACTTTGCTGTTTGTTGTTTGTTACTGTGTGTTTTTTTGTTTGTTCCCTGTTGTGTTTGCTGTTTGTTACTGTTTGTTGTTTGTTACTGTTGCTGTTTTTTTGTTTGTTACTGTTGCTGTTTGTGTTTGTACTGTTGCGGGTTTGTTGTTTGTAACTCTTGCTGTTTGTTGTTTGTTACTGTTGCTGTTGTTGTTTGTAACTTTGCTGTTTGTTGTTTGTTACGGGTTGCTGTTTGTTGTTTGTTACTTTGTGTTTGTTGTTTTTACTGTTTGTTGTTTTGTTACTGTTGCTGTTTTTTGTTTGTTACTGTTGCTGTTTGTTGTTGTTTGTTACTGTTGCTGTTTGTTTGTAACTCTTGCTGTTTGTTGTTTGTTACTGTTGCTGTTTGTTGTTTGTTACTGTTGTTTGTTTGTTTGTTACTGTTGCTGTTTGTTGTTTGTTACTGTTGCTGTTTGTTGTTTGTAACTCTTGCTGTTTGTTGTTTGTTACTGTTGCTGTTTGTTGTTTGTTACTGTTGCTGTTTGTTGTTTGTTACTGTTGCTGTTTGTTGTTTGTTACGTTGCTGTTTGTTGTTTGTTACTGTTGCTGTTTGTTGTTTGTTACTGTTGCTGTTTGTGTTTGTTACTGTTGCTGTTTTTTACTTTTTGCTGTTTGTTGTTTGTTACTTTTGCTGTTTGTTGTTTGATACTGTTGCTGTTTTTGTTTGTTACTGTTGTGTTTGTTGTTTGTTACTGTTCTGTTTGTTGTTTGTAATCTTCTGTTTGTTGTTTGTTACTGTTGCTGTTTGTTGTTTTGTTACTGTTGATGTTTGTTTTTGTTACTGTTGCTGTTGTTATTTCTGTTACTCTTGCTGTTTATATGTTTGTTACTGTTGCTGTTTGTTATTGTTTGTTACTTTTGGTTATTTTTTGTTACTGTTGTTGTTTGTTATGTTACTGTTGTTATTGTTTGTTACTGTTCTGTTTTTGTTTGTTACTGTTGCTGTTTGTTATTGTTACTGTTGTTTTTTTTACTGTTACGTTAGTTATTGATTGTTACTGTTGCTGTTTGTTTGTTACTGTTGCTGTTTGTTATTTGTGTTATTTGTTATTCTTTGTTACTGTTGCTGTTCGTTATTGTCTGTTACTGTTTGTTTGTTACTGTTGCTGTTTGTTATTTCTGTGTTTTGTTACTGTTACTGTTTTTTATGATTTTTTATGTTGCTGTTTGTTTGTTACTTTGCGTTTGTTATGTGTTATTTGTTATTCTTTGTTATGTGCGTTCGTATTGTCTGTTGCTGTTGTTTGTTATGTGCTGTTTGTTTTTTCTGTTATGTTGCTGTTTTTTGTTTGTTACTGTTTGTACTGTTGCTGTTTGTTACTGTTGTGTTTGTTATTGTTGTTACTGTTGTTTTGTTTGACTGTTTCTGTTTGTTATTGTTTGTTACTGTTGCTGTTTATTGTTTGTTATGTTGTGTTTTTCTTTGTTACGTTGCTGTTTTTTACTGTTGCTGTTTGTTATTGTTTGTTACTGTTATTGTTTGTTACTGTTGCTGTTTGTCATTGTCTGTTACTGTTTGTTATTGCTTGTTACTGTTTCTGTTTTTTACTGTTGCTGTTTGTTATTGTTTCTGTTGCTGTTGTTTGTTACTGTTGTTTGCTACTGTTGCTGTCTGTTGTTTGCTACCGTTGCTGTTTGTTACTGTTCTTTATTACTGTTGTTTGTTATTGTTACTGTTAATATTGCTGCTGCTTGTTGTTACTGTTTTTGTTGCTGTTGTTTTTGTTATTGTTGTTATTGTTATTATTGATGTTATTGTTTTAGGTCATTTATAAATTGCTGGATAACAGTTCTTGAATATATATACACTGAAAGATGTATATCTTTGTGTATATACACTGAGATATGTATATCCGCGTATATACACTGAAAGATGCATATCTTTGTGTATATACACTGAAATATGTATTTATCAGCGTATACAGACCTTGATATGTGAATGTCAAGCTGTATACTGTACACCATGATCTGTGCGTCTCTCAGTGTAACTGTGGCTGGCCAGGATTGGACATGAGACGTTGTCCCGCCTCACGAGGCCACACAACGTACTTGTCACCTTACCATCTGAGCCATCGATCCTACAAACAACCTGAGCCTAGTGAACTAGGCTTGTTTCATGTTGCGAGGATACTCATGGCAGTGGTATCTCAAGGGTTAATTTCAGTCTCCTCCTGCTTGAATACCCGCCTCCACAAGCAGTCTATATAGTAATGAGATCACGGAACATGTGAGTTTTGCAACTGCTCAACAGCAGAAGCCGTAAAATTCTGTACAACGCACAAGTACGCTCACACTTTGAGTATGCTCCACTTTCTTGGACTGCGACTGCCTGCCCCACGTCTCGCCTACAAATTCTTGACAGAATAAAAAAACAAAGTAAGACGACTCATCTCTCGCCTGGAGAGATTTTTTATTTTAAGAAATCTTTCAACACTGGAGGGATGTGGGTAGACTTACTGTTATGTACAAGGCCAATGTTAAGGTACCACACTTGGCTCCACTCAGCAGACAACCAAAAGTGAGCTTCTACACCACAAGACGGGCAGCAAACAGCAACTACACTCTGTAACCTTCTCCAGAACATCACTTCATCTGAGATCATTGATTCCCAGGATGACTCAAGTCTGGAACACATTCGTACAGTAATAACATCAGAGAATTAAAGTCAGTTGACCAAATGAAATCTCTGGCACACAGATGGCTCCAACTTTATCCTGTTCCATACTGGTTTGTCTCATAACAATAAGCTGATGCAAGTAACAGCTCTTAGTCTGTAAATAAAGTAAAGGAATCCTTAACCTGACCTTGTAAAACTTTGTAAATGAGAGAAAGAAGGAAGGCGAGACAAAGAGGGAATGAGACTCTAAGAGGAGAGAAAGAGGGAATGAGAGACAAAGAGGATTACATTAAGATAAATGGTCACGAAGAATTACTCTGAAGATTACTCTTGAAAAGAGCTGGCGAAGGAGGCAGGGTGAGAGGCAGGGTGAGAGGCAGTGAGGGAGGCAGGGTGAGAGGCAGGAAGGGAGAAGCAAGGCGCCTGACGCTTATATAGTAACGTCAGGTGGAAATGGGACGGGTAGCAGACGAGGGCATAGTCACTGGTAGGCGGGATTCCAAAGTGGAAGTAGGTCCTACCCAAAGAGATGGGTTAGTTGTAGTAGTAGTTGTCGTAGTCGTGAAGATTATGTACATGTCCTCAGAATTAAGATTCCATGATGTTGCAGTGTCTGACAAGTTGTGTACGAATGGTATATAATACCGACAAGATGAGACTAAGACACATGTGCAACATCTGGGTATCTTTATTGTAGACGTTTCGCCCTCCAGTGGCTTTATCAATACAAATTCCAGGACATAACTTGAAGACAGGAGAACTGTGTACAGAAGATGAGGTAATCAGTCCCTCAACCTAGCAGTAGGTGCGAAGAGCACCGTAGTTAGGTAAGGTTTATCAGGAAACAGGATAAGTGTTTCCTGACGCGGGTCTTAGTCACATGATGACCCACAGCTGGAGCTTTTGATCATTTGAGACTGAAGCCTTCCACTGGCCTTCGAGGCCTTCAACTTGCTAGTATATTAATTTTCCTCTTTTTATCAGAGATTATTTTGCAAGTTGTCCTGTTTTTCGAATATTTACCCAACACATCTCTCCGTTCAACAGTTGGGTATTTTTATTGTTGCAACGTTCCGCCTACACAGTAGACTTTCATTACTATTGTTGCCTCTATATCTAACTGAAAAAGTCTACTGTATAGGCGAAACGTTGATACCCAACTGTTGCACATGTGTCTTAATCTTCAACATGTCTCTCCGTCCCTAGAACTATAACCCCTGTTGAAGACTGAGACACTTATGCAACATATGGGAATGTTTATTGAAGAGACGTTTCGCCCCATAGTGGCTTCATCAGTCCATTACAAAGCAGAAAGGTGTAATTAGGTGTGTTTCCCCAAGACTCTCACATCTATCTTCTGTCAATTGAAAGTCTCAAACAATTTACCAATGATTTCTTCGACTGAAGTGGCCAGTTCCTTGCAGTACTTGTCTAACCAGCAATTTACCTCAATTGCCCTAGGCATCTATTCATTGCCCTATTGCCAGTTGCCCTAGACACCCATTTACTGCCCTATTGCCAGCTGCCCTAGACATCCATTTATTGCCCTATTGCCAGTTGCCCTAGGCATCCATTCACTGCGATATTGCCAGTTGAACTAGACATCCATTCATTGCTCTCTCCACTTCCAGGCTACAAATGACAAGGTATTCCTTCCTTGGACCTAATCAGATCTATAATAACTCTCGAAATCGTAATGACACGATTGCAAATCACGGTACGGGTGGAGATTGAACTCGCGGCAAGTTAGTCGTAAACTCCAGTTCAATCCCCGCCAGTACCGTGCTTTGTAACTGGCCAGCATTTCCTCACGCTTGCCTATATTGTGGACAGTACTGTTCAAAACTCTTGTTTAACCTCGGAGGGTGTCCCGTGACTTGGTTGGTAGCGCTCGCGTAACATACTGAGTGTCCGTGGTTCGATTCCCGGCCTGGTGG
This sequence comes from Cherax quadricarinatus, assembly GCF_026875155.1. Taxonomy (NCBI): domain Eukaryota; kingdom Metazoa; phylum Arthropoda; class Malacostraca; order Decapoda; family Parastacidae; genus Cherax; species Cherax quadricarinatus. Next base: position 2,513,657 of record NC_069429.1, on the reverse strand, counting down.
AAATGTTGGGCATGTTTCTTTGCACCTGCTGCCTCTGTTCACCTACCAGTAAGTAGGTACCTGGATGTTAGTCACCTTACACCCCCTGCCCCTGTCCACCTAGAAGTAAGTAGGTACCTGGGTGTTAGCCACTTAACACCCACTACCCATGTTCACCTAGCAGTAAGTAGGTATCTGGGTGTTAGCTTCCTTACATCCGCTGCACATGTCCACCTAGCAGTAACTGGCTGTTAGTCGACTGGTGTGGGAGGCATCCTGGGGGGTGTTAGTATACCTCAGAACTGGGTCTAAAATGAGTTGAGGCAGGATAACGTCTCTTAGTCTGTAAAACTGATTTGTCTAGGAAAATATAAGTTGACAAGAAAAGTTTTCAAAGAGAAAAATAGTTAACTGGTCTACCTCAGTTGGCGGTGTGGCTGCTGAGACGTGTGTTTGTATCTTGTTTTCTTGCCATGTTGAGAGCTGTCCAGTAAGCATTTACTCTTGTCTGGTGGTGATTGATTGTGAAAAGTAGTGTCCCTCATCTTAGAATCCATGTCGTCCATCTGTGGGTCCTCTAAGGACGGCAAATTGTGATCTTAAGACAGAGGAATCTGGTTTACACGTCGACTAGTCGCCATATATTTAATCTCCCAGGGATGACCCACTTTACTCTTTTAAATCATTAATATTACTTAATTTACAGCCTAAGTAACTGAGTATTATCATGGCGAAGTGCTAAATCCGTAGGGGGTCATACAGCGCCTGGGGAATGGAAGGTAATCAACTTCGATCCGAAAATAATTAGAAAATACTGACTTGAGTTTCGCTTACATTCCATTGTTATTGGTGGTTTATAGGGCCTCCGCAAGTGGCACCGTATTGAACCCTGACTTCCAATGTCCCGTGTTGAAATATTTCTCATATTTAGGCTGTAATTAGATTCAACCTGGTTTCCTCCCATTTCCCAGGCTCTATATGGGTTTAATACTTCCAAAAGAATGCAATAATAATAATAATAATAATACTAATAATAATCCTTTTCCCTTACTCGTCCCATTTCCAGCGCTTCTCTCTCGCTGCTCTCCTATCCCATGCCTTCTCTCCTTTGTCCCTTTCTCGTCTTCCCTCTCCTCACCCTTCGCTATCCCCTCTTTCCCCTTCTCCATACATCTCTTATCTTCTCCCATCTCCCCTCTTTACCTTCGTCACACCACATACGCCTCACATTCCTCCCAACAACAGTGGGTGACCACCACGTCTTCAAGACATACTATGTCACCTACACACTTCCGAAAGTTATATTTTCCAAAACACGAGAATATACTTCGCATAAAATTCTAGCAGACAATGCCAGCAGCCAGGTTTTAATGTTTTTAGGAGAAGAAAGTGAGGCAGGGGCCATTTTTAACGGGATTCCGGAAAAGCATTTACGAATTTTGGTGGATATTGCACTGTTGTTGGTATTAAGAAAGGTTGATAAAAACAGTGTGATGAGGTTTTTCAGTACATATTTCACTCATGTTTCGACACAGGGTAGGTGATTTATTACGTTAATGTTTAGTTCCGTTTAGAGAATTATTCAAATTGCACTCATGTGTGGAGTTTTATCAGTCTGTTATATACGACGTATGGCATTGCAGAAGGACTACCGGCCATGCTAGGCGAAGGAAAGAAGCAAGAAAGAGACAGTCAAGAGGACACAGCAAAGATCAAGTGGGACACAACAAAGGTCAAGAAATTAAGGAGACGGATCAAGGAAATGCGAGGTAAAAGGCAATAATCCAGGTTAAGTGATTGAGTGCTTCTCAAGATACTGAGTATATGACCAACACAACGTTGTATGGTAATCGGAACACAACACAACGTTGATATGGTAGTACGGAACACAACACAACGCTGTTGGTAGACGGTACATAAAACACAACGTTTGTATGGTAGACGGTAACAAAACACACGTTGTCTATGGTAGACGGAACACAAAACAACGTTGTATAGGAGATAACCCACGGAACACACACAAAACGTTGTATGGTCAGCGGTAACACAACAAACGTTGTATGGTAGACGGACACACACACAAGGTTGTAGGGTTAGAGGAACACCAAACACAAGGTTGTATGGTAGGACGGAAAACAAACACAACGTAGTATGGTAGGACGGAACACACAACACAACGTTGTATGGTTAGACGGTACACAACACAAAACGTTTTGTATGGTATGACGGTACACAACACAAACGTTGTATGGTAGACGGAACACAACACAACCGTTGTATGGTAGGACGGTCATTACACAACATAACGTTGTATGGTAGACGGTACACAACACAAGTTGTATGGTAGACGAACACAACACAAACGCTGTATGTAGACGGGAAACACAACACAACGTTGTATGGTAGGACGGTACACAACATAACGTTGTATGTAGAAAGCGGTACACAAACATAACGTTGTATGGTAGAACGGTACACAACACAACGTTGTATGGTAGACGGAACACAACCACAACGTTGGTATGGTAGTCGGAAACACAAACAAATCGTTGTATGGTAGACGGAACACAACCAACATTGTTATGGTAGACGGTACGCAACACACGTTTGTATAGTAGGACGGTACACATCCACATCGTTGTATGTTAGGGACGGTACACAACACAACGTTGTATGGTACGACGGTTTCACAACCAACGTTGTGGGTAGACGGAACACAACACAACGTTGTATAGTAGACGGTAGAAAATAACGTTGTATAGTGGTAGACGGAACTACCAACATAAACGTTGTATGGTAGACGGAAACACAACATAACGTTGTTTGGTAGACGGAACACAAACAACGTTGTATTGGTAGACGGACACAACAACAAACGTGGTATGGTAGACGGAAACATATATCGTTGTATGGTAGACGGAACACAACACAACGTTGTATGGTAGACGGAAACACACACAACGTTGTCTTGATAGGACGGAACACAACATAAACGTTGTAGGGTAGACGGAACACAACAACAACGTTCTATGGCTAGTCGGAACAAAACACAACGTTGTATGGTAGACTGGAAACACATAACAGTTGTTATGGTTTCAGACGGAACTCAACACAAACGTTGTATGGTAGACGGAACACAAACACAACGTTGTATGGTAGACGGAACAGCTCACATAGTTGTCTGGTTGACGGAAAACAAACACAAACGATGATATGGTAGACGGAACAAAAACACGTTTGTATGATAGCGAACACAACATAAACGTTGTATGGTAGACGGAGAACCAACTACAAGTTGTTATGGTAGACGGGAAACAATACCCACGATTGTATGGTAGCGGAAACAAACACAACGTTGTATGGTAGAAGTAACAACACAACGTTGTGTATGGTAGACGGTACACAAAAAGCTGTATGGTAGACGGAAACACAAACACATCGTTGTATGGTAGATGGGAACACAACACTACGTTGTATGCTGTTAGACGGAACACAACACAAACGTGTATGGTAGACGGTACACAACACATGTTTGTATGGTTAGACGGAACACAAACACAAACGTTTGTATGGTAGACGGTGTACACAACAAACGTTGTATGGTAGAGGTACACAACACACGTTGTATGGTAGACGGAAACACAAACAACAACGCTGTATGGTAGACGAGTACACAAAACAACGTTGTATGTAGACGGGAACCAACACAACGTTGTTGGTAGACGGAAACACAACACAACCGTAGTTGTGTAGACGAAACACAACACAAATTGTATGGTGACGGTTTACGCAACACAAACGTTGTATAGTAGCGAGTTACTCAACACAACTTTGTATGGTAGACGATTACACAACAACAACGTTTGTATGGTTAGACGGTACATACACAACACATCGTTTTATGGTAACGGAACACAACACAACGTTGTTATTAGTAGACGGTACGCACTAACGTTGTTGGTAGACGGACCACCAGAACACATAACACATAGTTGTATGGTAGACGAGAACACAACATAAACGTTGTATGGTAGAGGAACCACAAACAACGTTGTTTGGTTAGACGGAACACAACACAACGTTGTATGCGTTGACGGTACTCATAACACAACGCTCGCTGTATGGTTGACGGAACACAACACACGTTGTATGGTAGTAGGAACACCAACATAACTGTTGGTATGGTAGACGGAACACAACACAACGTTGTATGGTAGACGGACCGGAAACACTCATCACAACAGTTGTATGATAGATGGAACACAACATAAACGTTGTATGTAGACGGAACCAACATAAACGATGTTTGGAGACGGAAACACAACACAACGTTGTATGGTAGACGGAACACAACATAACGTTGTATGGTAGACGGAACACAACACAACGTTGTATGGTAGACGGAACACAACATAACGTTGTATGGTAGACGGAACACAACACAACGTTGTATGGTAGACGGAACACAACATAACGTTGTATGGTAGACGGAACACAACACAACGTTGTATGGTAGACGGAACACAACACAACGTTGTATGGTAGACGGAACACAACACAACGTTGTAGGGTAGAGGGAAACACACAACACAACGTTTGTATGGTAGACGGAACACAACACAACGTTGTATGGTAGACGGAACACAACACAACGTTGTATGGTAGACGGAACACTGTCAGCATAGTTGCTGATCCCTGTATTCCCAGTATTATATAGCATAGCATATTAGTATCATCCATGTGCTTTAGACACGAGACCCCTCGTAGGCCTGTGGCTTTGTGTGACGTCATGGGGATACACATGGGCAGTGATCCCCCTGTCCCGCTCTCAGTCGGCGGCAGTCCATACAGGCGTGAACAGGCTTGGCACCGGGCTCCATCTCTCATCTCAGTCTGACAATACACCTACCATCCTACAAGTGTGTCTACCTTATCCTACGATATCTCCATTCAAAACCCTTACGACAAATGGTGACAGGGGGTGAGCCTGTAATCTGACGATTACACGATTTCTGGAGATAAAGTTGTCGACCAGCAAGACGGCCATTTCGTGTCACCAGTAGGCCTACCGAGGTTCACCTCATCCAGCTACCTCACGCCAGCTACTCTACCAGCTTCTACATTATTCACTGGTCATCTTTTTGGGTATTAGTGGTTATCTGCTTTTGCATTACTCCCGAGGGTTGACCCAGTTTGCAAAATAAGCCAGCTTCCAGTCTGTGGTGGGGGAGTCAGAACACCCCAGCCCAGTCCAGCCTAGCCTACTCCATCCAATTATTTTGCCTGCCAAGCCAGCTTCCACCCCTGCTGTGCTCGTCGTGTGAAGTTACAAGCTATTCTGTGTGAAGGGTTAAGATAAGCCAGCTAGCAACTAACCCAGGTGTCTTACCCCAGTATTCAAGCAACCACGTGAGTAGTCTTATCGCTTTGGATTCAAGCTCCAAGCATTCGATGCTCCTTGTCATCCTTTGGTGTTGTAGTAATTTTGTGGGGTTTTTCTAAGCCACCGGCTTAGAATTATCTTCGCGGGAGTGTGGGTTTCTCAGTGAGGCTTACGACGTTCAACCCATAAGCCCACCACTCACGATCAAAGTGTGTCGCACCATTGCCGGTCTCAACGCCTCGCTCAGCCATTCCCACAAACCCAACTACAGTCCGGCCATTACATCCACCTTCCTCAAACAGTGTTTTGGTGCACTGCTAAGGGTTGTAGCACCATATTTTAAGGACCACATAGGGTCAAGAGCTAGAGAGTGGCGCGCCACTTTAAAAGCCTCCTGTGTTTGTCTCTCGCCGATTTAAAAACGCAATTCTAAAGATCATCTGTGCAGAGGACAGCAGCAAGAAAGAATAAACAATCCATCATCTCATTCTTCAAGTTGTTACAGCTATAATAAATTTTTTTTAGAGACATTTGCGAGTGTTTTAGACATTTTTTTGTGTTTCCCCGTGAATTTTTCTCTTAGTGACATTCAGTGACCTTGATCAGACTCAGTGTTTATCATGTCTGATTGCATTCATTTCTTTTAATCTCCTTAATTCAGTGTTCATTTTCGTGCATTATTTTATATCTGTTGTGTTGTGTATCTTTTTTATACACTTGAAGTAAGTACTTAGTGTTTTTCCTTTTTTGTGTGTGCAACATATGACAATAAAAGAACTTTCGTTTAAACTTCCGAATCCAGTGAATTAATTCATAATTTTTCACCTCATATTCTGCATCACAACTCAGGTTTTCGTTTTATTTTTTTCTTCCACATTTGTGAATTTTTATTTTTGTTC
>NC_069429.1:2466714-2506896 GCF_026875155.1 Cherax quadricarinatus | reverse complement strand
CAGTGCCAGACACCACAGCCGGGCTCATCACCAATGTTTTAAAAACAACTAAAAATTTCGTATAATAATCAGGGGAACCTGCTAACCCCCTTTCTATAAAAGGGAGGTGCTAAGGGAGGGTAATAAGGGTGGGTATGTTTAATGGATGGTAAATAAGGGAGGGGTCACTAAGGGAGGGTAACTAAGGGAGGGTGTGTTTAATGGATGGTAAATAAGGGAGCGGTAACTAAGGGAGGGTAACTAAGGGAGGGTGTGTTTAATGGATGGTAAATAAGGGAGCGGAAACTAAGGGAGGGTAACTAAGGGAGGGTAACTAAGGGAGGGGTAACTAAGGGAGGGTGTGTTTAATGGATGGTAAATAAGGGAGCGGTAACTAAGGGAGGGTAACTAAGGGAGGGTAACTAGGGGAAATTGTTAAAAAGCCTTAAAAATGGGTTGGGCACACATTTTTGTTAGTAGGTTTGGGTTTGAGAAGAACCTGCCCAGTATGGGTCAGTAGGCCTGCTGCAGTGTTCCTCCTTATGTTCTAACCCTTTTGAACCTATTATCTCTTAGTGTACTCATTGCGTCCATGAATATCCTTATCGCTATTGTGTTCCGTCTACCATACAACGTTGTGTTGTGTACCGTCTACCATACAACGTTGTGTTGTGTACCGTCTACCATACAACGTTGTGTTGTGTTGTGTACCGTCTACCATACAACGTTGTGTTGTGTACCGTCTACCATACAACGTTGTGTTGTGTACCGTCTACCATACAACGTTGTGTTGTGTTGTGTTACCGTCTACCATACAACGTTGTGTTGTGTTACCGTCTACCATACAACGTTGTGTTGTGTACCGTCTACCATACAACGTTGTGTTGTGTTCCGTCTACCATACAACGTTGTGTTGTGTTCCGTCTACCATACAACGTTATGTTGTGTTCCGTCTACCATACAACGTTGTGTTGTGTTCCGTCTACCATACAACGTTGTGTTGTGTACCGTCTACCATACAACGTTGTGTTGTGTACCGTCTACCATACAACGTTATGTTGTGTTCCGTCTACCATACAACGTTGTGTTGTGTTGTGTTCCGTCTACCATACAACGTTGTGTTGTGTTGTGTACCGTCTACCATACAACGTTGTGTTGTGTACCGTCTACCATACAACGTTGTGTTGTGTACCGTCTACCATACAACGTTGTGTTGTGTACCTTTCTACCATAACAACGTTGTGTTGTGTACCGTTTTACCATACAACTTTGTGTTGTGTACCGTCTACCATACAACTTTTGTGTTGTGTTCCGTTCTACCATACAACGTTGTGTTGTGTTCCGTCTACCATACAACGTTGTGTTGTGTTCCGTCTACCATACAACGTTGTGTTGTGTTCCGTCTACCAAAACAACGTTGTGTTGTGTCCCGTTAACCATACAACGTTGTGTTGTGTTCCGTCTACCATACAACGTTGTGTTGTGTTCCGTCTACCATACAACGTTGTGTTGTGTTCCGTCTACCATACAACGTTGTGTTGTGTTGTGTTCCGTCTACCATACAACGTTGTGTTGTGTTCCGTCTACCATACAACGTTGTGTTGTGTTCCGTCTACCATACAACGTTGTGTTGTGTTGTGTTCCGTCTACCATACAACGTTGTGTTGTGTTCCGTCTACCATACAACGTTGTGTTGTGTTGTGTTCCGTCTACCATACAACGTTGTTTTGTGTACCGTTCTACCAAAACAACGTTGTTTTGGGTTTCCGTTTTCCATACAACGTTGTGTTGTGTTCCGTCTACCATACAACGTTGTGTTGTGTTCCGTCTACCATACAACGTTGTGTTGTGTTCCGTCTACCATACAACGTTGTGTTCCGTCTACCATACAACGTTATGTTGTGTTGTGTTCCGTCTACCATACAACGTTGTGTTGTGTTCCGTCTACCATACAACGTTGTGTTCCGTCTACCATACAACGTTATGTTGTGTTGTGTTCCGTCTACCATACAAGTTGTGTTGTTTTCCCGTCTACCATACAACGTTGTGTTCCGTCTACCAATACAACGTTATGTTGTGTTGTGTTCCGTCTACCATACAACTTGTGTTTTTGTTCCGTCTACCATACAACGTTGTGTTTTCCCGTCTACCATACAACGTTATGTTGTGTTGTGTTCCGTCTACCATACAACGTTGTGTTGTGTTCCGTCTACCATACAACGTTGTGTTGTGTTCCGTCTACCATACAACGTAGTGTTGTGTTCCGTCTACCATACAACGTTGTGTTGTGTTCCGTCTACCATACAACGTTGTGTTGTGTTCCGTCTACCATACAACGTTGTGTTGTGTACCGTCTACCATACAACGTTGTGTTGTGTTCCGTCTACCATACAACGTTGTGTTGTGTTCCGTCTACCATACAACGTTGTGTTGTGTTGGGGTTCCGTCTACCATACAACGTTGTGTTGTGTTGTGTTCCGTCTACCATACAACGTTGTTTTCCCGTACCTTTCTACCATAAAAACGTTGTGTTGTGTTCCGTCTACCATACAACGTTGTGTTGTGTTCCGTCTACCATACAACGTTGTGTTGTGTACCGTCTACCATACAACGTTGTGTTGTGTTCCGTCTACATACAACTTTTGTGTTGTGTTCCGTCTACCACAACGTAGTGTTGTTTTCCCGTCTACCATACAACGTTGTGTTGTGTTCCGTCTACCATACAACGTTGTGTTGTGTTCCGTCTACCATACAACGTTGTGTTGTGTTCCGTCTACCATACAACGTTGTGTTGCGTACCGTCTACCATACAACGTTGTGTTGTGTTCCGTCTACCATACAACGTTGTGTTGTGTTCCGTCTACCATACAACGTTGTGTTGTGTTCCGTCTACCATACAACGTTGTGTTGTGTTCCGTCTACCATACAACGTTGTGTTGTGTTCCGTCTACCATACAACGTTGTGTTGTGTTGCGTACCGTCTACCATACAACGTTGTGTTGTGTTCCGTCTACCATAAAAACGTTGTGTTGTGTTCCGTTTTACCATAAAACGTTGGGGTTGTGTTCCGTCTACCATACAACGTTGTGTTGTGTACCGTCTACCATACAACGTTGTGTTGTGTTCCGTCTACCATACAACGTTGTGTTGTGTTGTGTTCCGTCTACCATACAACGTTGTGTTGTGTTCCGTCTACCATACAACGTTGTGTTGTGTACCGTCTACCATACAACGTTGTGTTGTGTTCCGTCTACCATACAACGTTGTGTTGTGTTCCGTCTACCATACAACGTTGTGTTGTGTTGTGTTCCGTCTACCATACAACTTGTGTTGTTTTCCCGTCTACCATACAACGTTGTGTTGTGTTCCGTCTACCATACAACGTTGTGTTGTGTTCCGTCTACCATACAACGTTGTGTTGTGTACCGTCTACCATACAACGTTGTGTTGTGTTCCGTCTACCATACAACGTTGTGTTGTGTTCCGTCTACCATACAACGTCGTGTTGTGTTCCGTCTACCATACAACGTTGTGTTGTGTTCCGTCTACCATACAGCGTTGTGTTGTGTTCCGTCTACCATACAACGTTATGTTGTGTTCCGTCTACCATACAACGTTGTGTTGTGTTGTGTTCCGTCTACCATACAACGTTGTGTTGTGTTCCGTCTACCATACAACGTTGTGTTGTGTTCCGTCTACCATACAACGTTGTGTTGTGTTGTGTTCCGTCTACCATACAACGTTGTGTTGTGTTGTGTTCCGTCTACCATACAACTTTGTGTTGTGTTCCGTCTACCATACAACGTCGTGTTGTGTTCCGTCTACCATACAACGTTGTGTTGTGTTGTGTTCCGTCTACCATACAACGTCGTGTTGTGTTCCGTCTACCATACAACGTTGTGTTGTGTTGTGTTCCGTCTACCATACAACGTTGTGTTGTGTTGTGTTCCGTCTACCATACAACGTTGTGTTGTGTTGTGTTCCGTCTCCCATACAACTTTGTGTTTTTGTTCCGTCTACCATACAACGTTGTGTTGTGTTCCGTCTACCATACAACGTTGTGTTGTGTTCCGTCTACCATACAACGTTGTGTTGTGTTCCGTCTACCATACAGCGTTGTGTTGTGTACCGTCTACCATACAACGTTGTGTTGTGTTCCGTCTACCATACAACGTTGTGTTGTGTTGTGTTCCGTCTACCATACAACGTTGTGTTGTGTTCCGTCTACCATACAACGTTGTGTTGTGTTGTGTACCGTCTACCATACAACGTTGTGTTGTGTTCCGTCTACCATACAACGTTGTGTTGTGTACCGTCTACCATACAACGTTGTGTTGTGTACCGTCTACCATACAACGTTGTGTTGTGTTCCGTTCCCAATACAACGTTGTGTTGTGTTTCGTCTACATACAACGTTGTGTTGTGTACCGTTCACCATACAACGTTGGGGTTTGTGTTCCGTCTACCATACAACGTTGTGTTGTGTACCGTCTACCATACAACGTTGTGTTGTGTTCCGTCTACCATACAACGTTGTGTTGTGTTCCGTCTACCATACAACGTTGTGTTGTGTTCCGTCTACCATACAACGTTATGTTGTTTTCCCGTTACCATAAAACGTTGTGTTGTGTTCCGTCTACCATACAACGTTGTGTTGTGTTCCGTCTACCATACAACGTTGTGTTGTGTTGTGTTCCGTCTACCATACAGCGTTGTGTTGTGTTCCGTCTACCATACAACGTTGTGTTGTGTTCCGTCTACCATACAACGTTGTGTTGTGTACCGTCTACCATACAACGTTGTGTTGTGTTCCGTCTACCATACAACGTTGTGTTGTGTTCCGTCTACCATACAACGTTGTGTTGTGTTCCCGTCTACCATACACGTTATGTTTGTGTTCCGTTACCATACAACGTTGTGTTGTGTTCCGTCTACCATACAACGTTGTGTTGTGTTCCGTCTACCATACAACGTTGTGTTGTGTACCGTCTACCATACAACGTTGTGTTGTGTTCCGTCTACCATACAACGTTGTGTTGTGTACCGTCTACCATACAACGTTGTGTTGTGTTCCGTCTACCATACAACGTTGTGTTGTGTTCCGTCTACCATACAACGTTGTGTTGTGTTGTGTTCCGTCTACCATACAGCGTTGTGTTGTGTTCCGTCTACCATAAAAAACGTTATGTTGTGTTCCGTTTTACCATACAACTTTGTGTTGTGTTCCGTCTACCATACAACGTTGGGGTTGTTTTCCGTCTACCATACAGCGTGTGTTGTGTCCCGTCTACCATACAACTTTGTGTTGTGTACCGTCTACCTTTAAAAAACGTTGTGTTGTGTTCCGTCTACCATACAGCGTTGTGTTGTGTACCGTCTACCATACAACGTTGTGTTGTGTACCGTCTACCATACAACGTTGTGTTGTGTTCCGTCTACCATACAACGTTGTGTTGTGTTCCGTCTACCATACAGCGTTGTGTTGTGTTGTGTTCCGTCTACCATACAGCGTTGTGTTGTGTTGTGTTCCGTCTACCATACAACGTTGTGTTGTGTTCCGTCTACCATACAACGTTGTGTTGTGTTCCGTCTACCATACAACGTTGTGTTCCGTCTACCATACAACGTTGTGTTGTGTTCCGTCTACCATACAACGTTGTGTTGTGTTCCGTCTACCATACAACGTTGTGTTGTGTTCCGCTACCATACAAACGTTGTGTTCCTTTCTACCATACAACGTTGTGTTGTGTTCCGTCTACCATACAACGTTGTGTTGTGTTCCGTCTACCATACAACGTTGTGTTCCGTCTACCATACAACGTTGTGTTGTGTTCCGTCTACCATACAACGTTGTGTTGTGTTCCGTCTACCATAAACGTTGTGTTGTGTTGTGTTCCGCCCTACCATAAAAACGTTGTGTTGGGGTTCCGTCTACCATACAACGTTGTGTTGTTTTCCCGTCTCCATACAACGTTGTGTTGTGTTCCGTCTACCATACAACGTTGTGTTGTGTTCCGTCTACCATACAACGTTGTGTTGTGTACCGTCTACCATACAACGTTATGTTGTGTTCCGTCTACCATACAACGTTATGTTGTGTTCTGTCTACCATACAACGTTGTGTTGTGTACCGTCTACCATACAACGTTATGTTGTGTTTCGTCTACCATACAACGTTATGTTGTGTTCTGTCTATCATACAACGTTGTGTTGTGTTCCGTCTACCATACAACGTTATGTTGTGTTCTGTCTACCATACAACGTTGTGTTGTCAGATACTCTGATCTTGAGAACACTCAAGTCACTTAACCTGATTATTGCCTTTTACTCGTCATTTCCTTGATCCTGTCTCCTTTATTTCTTGACCTTTGTTGTGTCCACTTGATCTTTGCTGTGTCCTCTTGACTGTCTACCTACTTGCTTCTTCCTTCGGCCTAGCATGGGCCGGTAGGCCTCCTGCAATGCCATACGTTCGTATAACATGACTTGATAAAACTCCACACAGAGTGCAATTTGATAAATCTCTAAACGGAACTAAACATGACGTAATAAATCTCTACCCTGTGCGAAACATAGTGAAATATGGACTGATAAACCTCACACACTGTTTTTATCAACCTGTCTCTTAATACCAATCAACAGTGCAATATCCCACCCAAAATTTCGTAAATGCTTTTCCGGAATCCCGTTAAAAATGGCCCCTGCCTCACTTTCTTCTCCTAAAAACATTAAAACGTGGCTGCTGGCATTGTCTGCTAGAATTTTATGCGAAGTATATTCTCGTGTTTTGGAAAATATAACTTTCGGAAGTGTGTAGGTGACATAGTATGTCTTGAAGACGTGGTGGTCACCCACTGTTGTTGGGAGGAATGTGAGGCGTATGTGGTGTGACGAAGGTAAAGAGGGGAGATGGGAGAAGATAAGAGATGTATGGAGAAGGGGAAAGAGGGGATAGCGAAGGGTGAGGAGAGGGAGACGAGAAAGGGGCAAAGGAGAGAAGGCATGGGATAGGAGAGCAGCGAGAGAGAAGCGCTGGAAATGGGACGAGTAAGGGAAAAGGATTATTTTAGTATTATTTTTATTATTATTGCATTCTTTTGGAAGTATTAAACCCATATAGAGCCTGAAGAAATGGGAGGAAACCAGGTTGAATCTAATTTTCAGCCTAAAATATGAGAAATATTTCAAACACGGGACATTGGAAGTCAGGGTTCAATACGGTTTCCACTTGCGGAGGCCCTATAAACCACCAATTTAAAAATGGAATGTAAGCGAAACTCAAGTCAGTATTTTCTTTAAATTTTTTTCGGATCGAAGTTGATTACCTTCCATTCCCCAGGCGCTGTATGACCCCCTACGGATTTAGCACTTCGCCATGATTAATACTCAGTTACTTTTGGCTGTAATTAAGTAATATTAATGATTTAAAAGAGTAAAGTGGTTCATCCCTGGGAGATTAAATATATGGCGACTAGTCGACGTGTAAACCAGATTCCTCTGTCTTAAGATCACAATTTGCCGTCCTTAGAGGGGCTCACAGATGGACGACATGGATTCTAAGATGAGGGACACTACTTTTCACAATCAATCACCACCAGACAAGAGTAATGCTTACTGGACAGCTCTCAACATGGCAAGAAAGCAAGATACAAACACACGTCTCAGCAGCCACACCGCCAACTGAGGTAGACCAGTTAACTATTTTACTCTTTGAAAACTTTTCTTGTCAACTTATATTTTCCTAGACAAATCAGTTTTACAGACTAAGAGACGTTATCCTGCCTCAACTCATTTTAGACCCAGTTCTGAGGTATACTAACACCCCCCAGGATGCCTCCCACACCAGTCGACTAACAGCCAGTTACTGCTAGGTGGACATGGGCAGCGGATGTAAGGAAGCTAACACCCAGATACCTACTTACTGCTAGGTGAACATGGGTAGTGGGTGTAAAGTGGCTAACACCCAGGTACCTACTTCTAGGTGGACAGGGGCAGGGGGTGTAAGGTGAACGTTGGCAGCGAGTGTAAGGTGACTAACACCCAGGTACCTACTTACTGGTAGGTGAACAGAGGCAGCAGGTGCAAAGAAACATGCCCAACATTTCCACCAGGCCGGGAATCGAACCACGGACACTCAGTATGTTACGCGAGCGCTACCAACCAAGTCACGGGACACCCTCCGAGGTTAAACAAGAGTTTTGAACATTACTGTCCACAATATAGGCAAGCGTGAGGAAATGGTGGCCAGTTACAAAGCACGGTACTGGCGGGGATTGAACTGGAGTTTACGACTAACTTGCCGCGAGTTCAATCTCCACCCGTACCGTGATTTGCAATCGTGTCATTACGATTTCGTGAGTTATTATAGATCTGATTAGGTCCAAGGAAGGAATACCTTGTTATTCGTAGCCTGGAAGTGGAGAGAGCAGTGAATGGATGTCTAGTTCAACTGGCAATAGGGCAGTGAATAGATGCCTAGGGCAACTGGCAATAGGGCAATGAATAGATGCCTAGGGCAACTGGCAATAGGGCAATAAATGGGTGTCTAGGGCAACTGGCAATAGGGCAATGAATAGATGCCTAGGGCAATTGAGGTAAATTGCTGGTTAGACAAGTACTGCAAGGAACTGGCCACTTCAGTCGAAGAAATCATTGGTAAATTGTTTGAGACTTTCAATTGACAGAAGATAGATGTGAGAGTCTGGGGGAAACACACCTAATTACACCTTTCTGCTTTGTAATGGAATGATGAAGCCACTATGGGGCGAAACGTCTCTTCAGTAAACATTCCCATATGTTGCATAAGTGTCTCAGTCTTCAACAGGGATTATAGCTCTAGGGACGGAGAAACATGTTGAAGATTAAGACACATGTGCAACAGTTGGGTATCAACGTTTCGCCTATACAGTAGACTTTTTCAGTCAGATATAGAGGCAACAGTAGTAATGAAAGCCTGCTGTGTAGGCGAAACGTTGCGTCAATAAAAATACCCAACTGTTGGACGGAGAGATGTGTTGGGTAAATATTCGAAAAACAGGACAACTTGCAAAATAATCTCTGATAAAAAGAGAAAATTAATATACTAGCAAGTGGAAGGCCTCGAAGGCCAGTGGAAGGCTTCAGTCTCAAATGATCAAAAGCTCCAGCTGTGGGTCATCATGTGACTAAGACCCGCGTCAGGAAACACTTATCCTGTTTCCTGACAAACCTTACCTAACTACGGTGCTCTTCGCACCTACTGCTAGGTTGAGGGACTGATTACCTCATCTTCTGTACACAGTTCTCCTGTCTTCAAGTTATGTCCTGGAATTTGTATTGATAAAGCCACTGGAGGGCGAAACGTCTACAATAAAGATACCCAGATGTTGCACATGTGTCTTAATCTCATCTTGTCGGTATTATATACCATTCTTACATAACTTGTCAGACACTGCAACATCATAGAATCTTAATTCTGAGGACATGTACATAATCTTCACGACTACGACAACTACTACCCCATCTCTTTGGGTAGGACCTACTTCCACTTTGGAATCCCGCCTACCAGTGACTATGCCCTCGTCTGCTACCCGTCCCATTTCCACCTGACGTTACTATATAAGCGTCAGGCGCCTTGCTTCTCCCTTCCTGCCTCTCACCCTGCCTCCCTCACTGCCTCTCACCCTGCCTCTCACCCTGCCTCCTTCGCCAGCTCTTTTCAAGAGTAATCTTCAGAGTAATTCTTCGTGACCATTTATCTTAATGTAATCCTCTTTGTCTCTCATTCCCTCTTTCTCTCCTCTTAGAGTCTCATTCCCTCTTTGTCTCGCCTTCCTTCTTTCTCTCATTTACAAAGTTTTACAAGGTCAGGTTAAGGAGTCCTAACTTTATTTACAGACTAAGAGCTGTTACTTGCATCAGCTTATTGTTATGAGACAAACCAGTATGGAACAGGATGAAGTTGGAGCCATCTGTGTGCCAGAGATTTCATTTGGTCAACTGACTTTAATTCTCTGATGTTATTACTGTACGAATGTGTTCCAGTCTTGAGTCATCCTGGGAATCAATGATCTCAGATGAAGTGATGTTCTGGAGAAGGTTACAGAGTGTAGTTGCTGTTTTCTGCCCGTCTTGTGGTGTAGAAGCTCACTTTTGGTTGTCTGCTGAGTGGAGCCAAGTGTGGTACCTTAACATTGGCCTTGTATATAACAGTAAGTCTACCCATATCCCTCCAGTGTTGAAAGTTTTCTTAAAATAAAAAGTTTGTCCAGGCGAGAGATGGGTCGTCTTACTTTGTTTTTTTATTCTGTCAAGAATTTGTAGGCGAGACGTGGGGGCAGGCAGTCGCAGTCCAAGAAAGTGGAGCATACTCAAAGTGTGAGCGTACTTGTGCGTTGTACAGAATTTTACGGCTTCTACTGTAGAGCAGCTGAAAAAAATCACATTTTTCCGTGATCTAAATTACTATATAGACTGCTTGTGGAGGGGGGTTTTCAAACAGGAGAAAACTGAAATTAACCCTTGAGATACCACTGCCATGAGTATCCTCGCAACATGAAACAAGCCTAGTTCACTAGGCTCAGGTTGTTTGTAGGATCGATGGCTCAGATGGTAAGGTGACAAGTACGTCGTGTGGCCTCGTGAGGCGGGACAACGTCTCATGTCCAATCCTGGCCAGCCACAGTTACACTGAGAGACGCACAGATCATGGTGTACAGTATACAGCTAGACATTCACATATCAAGGTCTGTATATGCTGATAAATACATATTTCAGTGTATAAATACACAAAGATATACATCTTTCAGTGTATATACGCGGATATACATATCTCAGTGTATATACACAAAGATATACATATTTCAGTGTATATACACAAAGATATACATATTTCAGTGTATATACGCAGATATACATATTTCAGTATATATACACAAAGATATACATATTTCAGTGTATATACACAAAGATATACATATCTCAGTGTATATACACAAAGATATACATATTTCAGTGTATATACACAAAGATTACATATTTCAGTGTATTACGCCATATACATATTTCAGTGTATATACGCAGATATACATATTTCAGTGTATATACACAAAGATATACATCTTTCAGTGTATATATAGTCAAGAACTGTTATCCAGTAATTTATAAATGACCTGAAGCAATAACATCAATAATAACAATAACAACAATAACAAAAACAACAGCAACAATAAACAGTAACAACAAGCAGCAGCAATATTAACAGTAACAATAACAAACAACAGTAATAAAGAACAGTAACAAACAGCAACGGTAGCAAACAACAGACAGCAACAGTAACAAACAACAGCAACAGTAAGAAACAATAACAAATAGCAACAGTAAAAAACAGCAACAGTAACAAGCAATAACAAACAGTAACAACAATGCAAACAGCAACCCGTAAAAAAACAATAACAGTAACAAACAATAACAAACAGAACAGTAAAAAACAGCAACAGTAACAAGCAATAACAAACAGTAACAGACAATGACAAACAGCAACAGTAACAAAAAACATTTAAAAGTAACAAACAATAAAAAAACAGCAAAGTAAAAAACAGCAAAAGTAACAAACAAAAAACAACAGTAACAAACAATAACAAACAGCAACAGTAACAAACAAACAGAAACAGTAAAAAACAGTAGCAGACAATAACAAGCAGCAACAGTAACAAACAGCAACAGTACAAACAGTAACAAACAATAAACAGCAACGTAACAGAAAATAACAAACAGCAACCCGTAACAAACAACAAACAGCAACAGTAACAATCAATAACAAACAGCAACAGTAACAGACAATAACGAACAGCAACAGTAACAAAGAAAACAAATAACAACAGTAACAAACACAACAGTAAAAAACAATAAAGAGCAACAGTAACAAACAATAAACAGCAACAGTAACAATAACAAAGAGCAACAGTAACAATCAATAACAAACAGTAACAGACAACAAACAGCAACAGTAACAAAGAATAGCAAATAACAGTAACAAACAGCAACAGTAACAAACAACAAACAGCAACAGTAACAAACAACAAACAGCAACAGTAACAAACAATAACAAACAGTAACAGTAACAAACAACAAACAGCAACAGTAACAAACAATAACAAACAGCAACAGTAACTAATAGCAACAGTAACAAACAATAACAAAGAGCAACAGTAACTAACAGCAACAGTAACTAATAGCAACAGTAACAAACAATAACAAAGAGCAACAGTAACTAACAGCAACAGTAACAATAACAAACAGCAACAGTAACAAACAATACAACAACAACAGTAACAAATAGCAAAAGTTTAAAAATAACAAAGAGCAAAAGTAACAAACAATAACAAACAACAACAGTAACTAACAGCAACATAACAAAAAACAACAACATAACAAACAACACAAAAATCAAAAAAATAAAATACAGAAACAATGACAGACAAAAACAAACAATAACAAACAGTAACAACAAACATCAATAACAACAAAGTAAAAAAATAACATTAACAAGGACACTATACTAAACATTAACAAGGACACTACTACTAAACATTAACAAGGACACTACTACTAAACATTAACAAGGACACTACTACTAAACATTAACAAGGACACTACTACTAAACATTAACAAGGACACTACTACTAAACATTAACAAGGACACTACTACTAAACATTAACAAGGACACTACTACTAAACATTAACAAGGACACTACTACTAAACATTAACAAGGACACTACTACTAAACATTAACAAGGACACTACTACTAAACATTAACAAGGACACTACTACTAAACATTAACAAGGACACTACTACTAAACATTAACAAGGACACTACTACTAAACATTAACAAGGACACTACTACTAAACATTAACAAGGACACTACTACTAAACATTAACAAGGACACTACTACTAAACATTAACAAGGACACTACTACTAAACATTAACAAGGACACTACTACTAAACATTAACAAGGACACTACTACTAAACATTAACAAAACACCAGATAATTTTTACTACGCGTCCCACTTTGAAAAAATGATAATAGTCTCCCCTGTATCATGAATTTTAAAAACGAGGGTAAACTGCGATAGTTTAACCTTAGTCAGTGGTGAGTCAGTTTATTCAGGTATACACAAATATAGTTACATAGATTATCATACACAGCAACATGTGTGTAGAGAACCTGGGATAACCCAACAACATCAGACAAACTGACTTATTTCCATTGGGGTCCAATTATTTTCTTTATTTCCATTGGGGTCCTATTATTTTCATTGGGATCCCTTATACTATTTCTATTGGGTCCCTTTATTTCCATTGGGTTCCCTTATATTTCTATTGGGTCCCTTATATTTCCATTGGGTCCCTTATATTTCCATTGGATTCCCCTTATATTTCCATTGGGTCCCTTTATGTCCATTGGGGTCCCTTATATTTCCATTGGGGTCCCTTTATTTCCTTTGGGGTTCCTTATATTTTCATTGGGATCCCTTTATTTCCATTGGGGTCCCTTATATTTCCATTGGGGTCCCTTATATTTTCATTGGGGTCCCTTATATTTCAATTGGGGTTCCTTTATTTCCATTAGGGTCCCTTATATTTCCATTGGGGTCCCTTTATTTCCATTGGGGCCCCATATATTTCAATTGGGGTCCCTTTATTTCCACGGGGTCCCTTATATTTCCATTGGGGTCCCTTATATTTCCATTGGGGTCCCTTTATTTTCATTGGGGTCCCTTACATTTTCATTGGAGTACCTTATATTTCCATTGGGTCCCTTATATTTCCATTGGGTTCCCTTATATTTCCATTTGGTCCATGTATTTTCATTGGGGTCCTTTTATTTCCATTGGGTTCCCTTATATTTCCATGGGGTCCCTTATATTTCCATTGGGGTCCCTTATATTTCCATTGGGGTCCCTTATATTTCCATTGGGGTCCCTTATATTTTCATTGGGATCCCTTTATTTCCATTGGGGTCCCTTATATTTCCATTGGGGGTCCCTTATATTTCCATTGGGGTCCCTTATATTTCCATTGGGTCCCTTATATTTCCATTGGGGTCCCTTATATTTCCATTGGAGTCCCTTTATTTCCATTGGGGTGCCTTATATTTCCATTGGGGTCCCTTTATTTCCATTGGGCCCCTTATATTTCTATTGGGTTCCTTTATATTTCCATTTGGTCCCTGTATTTACATTGGGGTCCCTTTGTTTCCTTTGGCTTCCCTTATTTTTCCATGGGGTCCCTAATATTTCCATGGGGTCCGTTATATTTCCTTTGGGGTCCCTTATATTTCCATTGGGGTCCCTTTATTTCCATTGGGGTCCCTTATATTTCCATTGGGTCCCTTATATTTCCATTGGGGTTCCTTTATTTCCATGGGTCCCCTTATATTTCCATTGGGGTCCCTTATATTTCCATTGGGTCTGTTATATTTCCATTTGGGTCCCTTTATTTCCATGGGGTCCCTTATATTTCCATTGGGGTCCCTTATATTTCCATTGGGGTACCTTTATTTCCATTGGGTTTCCTTATATTTCCATTTGGTCCCTGTATTTCCATTGGGGTCCCTTTATTTCCTTTGGTTTCCCTTATTTTTCTATGGGGTCCCTAATATTTCTATTGGGGTCCCTTATATTTCCTTTGGGGTCTCTTATATTTCCATTGGGGTCCCTTATATTTCCATTGGGGTCTCTTATATTTCCATTGGGGTCCCTTATATTTCTATTGGGGTCTCTTATATTTCCATTGGGGTGCCTTATATTTCCCATTGGGGTCCCTTTGTTTCCATTGGGCCCCTTATATTTCCATTGGGTTCCCTTATATTTCCATTTGGTCCCTGTATTTTCATTGGGGTCCCTTTATTTCCTTTGGCTTCCCTTATTTTTCCATGGGGTCCCTAATATTTCCTTTGGGGTCCCTTATATTTACATTGGGGTCCCTTATATTTCCATTGGGGTCTCTTATATTTCCATTGGGGTCCCTTATATTTCCATTGGGGTCCCTTATATTTCCATTGGGGTCCCTTATATTTCCATTGGGGTCTCTTATATTTCCATTGGGGTCTCTTATATTTCCATTGGGGTCCCTTATATTTCCATTGGGGTCTCTTATATTTCCATTGGGGTCTCTTATATTTCCATTGGGGTCCCTTATATTTCCATTGGGTTCCACTCCCCTAACTTGTCTCTCCTCTAACTTTGTATGTTGGTAACTGTCTTAGTAATTCATGAAGTGTTTTGTGTCCTGAGGTCGAGACTCAGCTCCTGGCCCCGTCTCCTAGACTACCATTGATGGCATCACTGACTTCTGGTCTCCTTGGGTCTTATCATATCTACTCTTGAAGCTGTGTATTGAGTTTGCCTGCACCACCACTGCTGCCTCATCCAAGTCATTCCACTTTGCAACCATCCTGAGACTAAAGAAATACTTCCAGACATCACTATGGTTCATCAATGTCTCCAACTTCCACCTGTGTCGCCTTGTTCCTGGTGCTCATACATCACTATGATTCATCATTGTCATCAGTAGGGAAGTCAGAGCTTTCCAGCATACATGAGGGGGGATTTACCAATAGATCCCGGGCTGTCTTCTGCTTTCGTCTGCTTGCGTGCGGCGCCGGCACCAAAAAAGTAGTAACCCAAATGGAAATAAGTCACTTTGTCTGGCTTTCTTGGTTTTTTTCTGGGTAATCTACACATACTCTGTATGATAATTTATGTAACTGTATTTATGTGTACCTGTACCTGAATGAACTTACTTAATTAAGCCCTGATCCACCACGAGGCCTGGTCACGGACCGGGCCGTAGGTCGTTGACTCCTGGAACCCCCCGCCACGTAATACCTGGAGTCTACTTGGAGAGGGTTTCGGGGGTCAGCGCCCCCGCGGCCCGGTCTGAGACCAGGCCTCAGGGTGGATCAGGGTCTGATAAAAACCAGGCTGTTACTGCTGGCCGCACGCAAGCTGACGTACGGCCCACAGCCCGGTTGGTCGGGTACTGACTTTGGTGCCTGTCCAGTGCCTTCTTGAAGACAGTCAGGGGCTGTTGATAATCCCCCTTTTTGTATGCTGGGAGGCAGTTTGAACAGTCTTGGGCCCCTGAAAACTTATTGTGTTGTCCTCAGTGTACTCGTGGCGCCCCTGCTTCTCATCGGGGGAATGTTGCATCTTCTGCCGAGTCTTTTGCTTTCATATGTGCCCCGGTGGCCTGGTGGCTAAAGCTCCCGCTTCACACACGGAGGGCCCGGGTTCGATTCCCGGCGGGTGGAAACATTCCGACACGTTTCCTTGCACCTGTTGTCCTGTTCACCTAGCAGCAAATAGGTACCTGGGTGTTAGTCGACTGGTGTGGGTCGCATCCTGGGGGACAAGATTAAGGACCCCAATGGAAATAAGTTAGACAGTCCTCGATGACGCACTGACTTTCTTGGGTTATCCTGGGTGGCTAACCCTCCGGGGGTAAAAATCCGAACGAAATCTTATCTTATCTTATGAAGTGATTTTCGTGTGCAGGTTTGGTACCACTCCCTCGAGGACCTTCCAAGTGTATATTATCATGTATCTCTCTCGCCTGCGTTCGAGGGAATACAGATCAAGGACCTTCATGGTAGAAACCTTGGTAATAAATACCAACGAGGGGGTTTAGAAAAACACGTAAGCAAACACTAGCGCATACTAGAAAACGTTTGGGTCCTGGGACCTTGATCACTTCTAACATACAGAAGTTAAAAGACAGTATATATAGGCGGAGAGTGAGGTGTGAGTGACGCATGGTGACCTGAAGAACGACATGTTGGGATGAGGACGGGTAGATAATGGTATTGTGACTCGTGTTAAGTAGGTGGTGCTTTGCCTGTATTATGTTCTGTGGTATCAGTGACGGCGATTATCGAGGCTTCCAGACATCGTCGGCGTCTAAGGTCTTGTTATGTGAGAACGAGTTGTGCCTTATCCCAGTTCATCAAATGTCTCGTGGAGTCTCTGTGGAGGACACAGTCGTACCTTAAGTCGTCTCTATTACTGGCATTTCGATGTTCGCACAGGCGGACCGAAAGATTTCTGCCTGTTTCCCCTACATATTTCTTGAGACAGTATCCACAGGGGATGGTGTAGACCTCCGTTGTGAAAGTTAAGAGGTGTGGGGCTACGTTTCGTGACGAGGTATTTGATAGATGATGAGGGGATCTGACCTCCCAACATCTGAGTTCTTACCTCTTCTAGTGACCTACGTCTCACCTCTTGGTGCTATATAAGGCTCCATCCTGTCAATCATCTCCATATTGTTTCAGACTATGGAACAATGCTCTTCTCCAGACTGAGGGACTGACCACCTCAAAACTTTAAGGGTGATGGACTGATTACATCGTCTTCAAGTATCTTCTGCTTCTATCAACTTTTCTGTACTCGACTGAAGAAGCCTACTGTGTAGGCGAAACGTTTCGATAGATGATGTGTTTGCAAGGAAATAAAGAGTTTGATTTGCTTGATTTGATTTGATTTGATATATGGTGGAAATATTTAAGTTACCCTTAGCAAGTACTTGGCAAGTATACGTATGGAAACAGATCATATTGACTTTATTGTGTTATTCTAGATAAAAATATTATTCAATAGACATTTTGTGTAGCTTCAAGGACATTTTGAAAAATATATGTGTCATTTCTAAATGAAAATATTATTTACTTGTTACGGAGTAAAAATTTAAGAAAATGGGACTCGTAAGACAGACAAAAAACGCGACACATCGGACGGATGGGTGACTGTTCTATTAATACTAATGATAGAATTACGGACAGTATGTTAGTTATTAAAAGGACAAAGGTGCAATTAACGGCTTTGTCAAGCCGTTACTGCTTGACAAAGCTCCTGGAGAGCAAAACGTTGCCACAATAAATCGTTATATTAGTTACATTCGTGTCCTTTAACTTATTGTTCTATTATCTTATTGCTACGAGGCTGGGCCACGTCTAGTAGGCCCCCCATGTTGACGTCATGTTGACGGCAGTGAAGGGACTTGAGCTAGAGTTCGTCACGGCCACGCTAGCTGGAGATTCGTCTGTAAAAACTTGCATTTGTGGTCACAGAGGTGCCTGTGCAAAACCCTTTCCCATGGTGTAGAAATATACCTAGTTGGATAATCTTATTGTGGCTAGCTGGTCTAGTGGCTAACGCGAGGGCTGGAGTTTTGAGACTCTATGACCGTGGGTTCTATCCCGGCCGGGGTATTTGGTTTAATAGCCCAATAATATTATTTTACAAGTACGTGATACAATTTTTTACATACCATCCCCGACATCAGTGACGTGCCCATATAAAAAGTCGCTTGTTATACAGAAACATCTCGGGGAAATTAGGTTAATTTTGTCCCAGGATGCGAAAGCACACCTGTCGACTAACACCCAGGTACCTATTTTACTGCTAGATGAACATGGACAAACAGGTGTCTTAAGGAAACACGCCCCCAGTGCTTCCACCCCTACCGGGGTCGAACCAATGGACCTCAGTGTGTGAGCTGAGTGCGCCAGCAACCAAGGAAGGGAAATATAGCTCAGATTCCTTATATCAAGAGCCCTTTTCGCACCACAAAGCACTTTTCCCTAAAGGGACTCGAGAAATTGTATCAGGTGAGGGCTCGGTACGACGTAAGCTGTCAGTGACCTATAAAACCATAAAAATAAATCTTCAAAGCCTTGATATCTTAAGAATTAAACTGAACACCCATAGTTACCTCAGCTCCGTGCTCTTGATCCAGGGGAAAACTGATCTACCCTTCACTTCCTCGCATCCAAGCTGATTGGATTCCCATTCTACCCCCCACGGATTTAACGCTTGTAGCCCTGCTGTGAAACGCCTGGAGGACTTTCCTGAGTGACTCGGCATAACCCTTACCGGTTTTAGCGGTTCAAAAGTGAATATATAATAATCTGCTACAAATTATGTCTGTATTAACGTAAAAAAAATGTTGACTTCAGGAAAGAATTTGATCGTCGTGGGTTGTCCCGTAGCTTAGTTGGTAGCGCACTCACCTCATACACTGAGATCCGTGGTTCGATCCCCGGTACGGGTGGAAACATTGGGACGTGTTTCCTTAAGACACCTGCTGTCCATGTTCACCTAACAGTGAAATAGGTACCTGGGTGTTAGTTGACTGGTGTGGGTTGCATCCTGGGGACAAAATTGACCTAATTTGCCCGACATGCTGTACATAACAAGGGACTTTCTATTCAAAGTTTATTCTCTATAAGGATTACAATGCTGAGTTTACAGAAATTTGGTTATTGTGTGGTTTACATGTAGTAAAATAATGATTACAGAGTGTACCACTAGAACGCCTAGCATGGCTAGGCATTTCGGGCATACTTAGTTTTATTCTTAATTGTAAAATATTACAAATTATGAGTAAGTTGGTATTATGGCTAAGTGACTAAATACTAGTTTGTGAGTTTAGCAATTTTGAATGCTTTTGTTTGGCACAGTACATAGTTTCAGTATTGGAGTATCACAGGATTCATTATTTTAAGATTGAGATTAATATTTCTGTTTATGGTCAAATGAGTGAGTGAGTGTAAGCGTGAACCACCCCGGTGGTATTCGTGTAATTAGTTTTACGGGGTGTATCAGGGAGATAAGATGTTTTCTAAAGGTAGTTTTGAAGGTGATGAATGGTCTGCAGTTCTAGAGTTCTCAGGTAGGGTTTTCAGATTTTAGGGCCTTTGACATACATTGAATTTTGTAAAGGTTTAGTCGGACATGGGGAATGTCGTAGAGATGTTTGTTTCTGGTGTTATGCCTGTGGGTTCTGTCACAAAATATCAAGAAAGCGTTTTAGGTCAAGGTTGATATTAGAGTTTAAGGCCCTGTAGATGTAGATATGCACAGTAGTAAGTGTGGATGTACTGAACAGGAAGTAAGTTTAGGTTATGAAGAGTGGGGGGGGGTGTTTGCCAGGGATGGGATTAGTGATTATTCTTACTGCAGCTTTTTGTTGGGTTATTATTGGCTTTAGGTGTGGGTTTCTGCAGTTGACCCCAAGCACAAATAGCATAGGTGAGGTATGGATAAATAAGTGAGTGGGATGTGTGAGAGGGCATTTTGAGGCACGTAGTATCGTATCTTGGAGAGGATCCCAACCGTTTGGATACTTTTTTTGGTATATGCTGGATATGGGTGCTGAAATTCAGGTTGTTGTTTAAGGTATAAGCCTAGGAATTTGCCCCCATTATTCTGGTAATTAGAGTGTTGTCAGTCTTAATGTTAATTTGTGCATCTCCTGCTCTGCTACCAAACATAATATAGTAGGTTTTATCAGTGTTAAGTGTAAGTTTATTGGCTGTCATCCAAGTCGATATTTTAATCAGCTCCTCATTCACAATGGTGTTGAGGGTGGCAAGATTAGGGTGAGAGATGACATAAGTCGTGGTCATCAGCAAAGAGAATGGGTTTCAGGTGTTGGGATACGGTTTGGAAGGTCATTGATGTATATGAGGAAGAGCAGGGGACCAAGGACACTTCCCTGCGGAACTCCAGTATCAAGTGGCCGTGTTGCTGTGCTGTGTCTTTAATGGTGACATACTGATACCTATTAGTAATGTAAGATTTGAAATAAGCAAGCGCATGGCCTCTTATACCGTAATGATCAAGTTTGTGGAGTAGGATGTCGTGGTCTACTGTGTCCAAAAGCTTTTCTTAGGTCAATAAAAATTCCTAGTGGATATTCCTTATTTTCCAATGCTGTGTAAAGCAGATCTAGCATTTTTATGATTGCATCATTAGTGCTTTTAGTTTTCCTGAATCCAAATTGGCAGGGGTTGAGTATGTTTTGAGCCGTTATAAATGAATACAGTCTCCTGTGCACGAGTTTCTCAAAGATTTTGGATAGCAATGGTAAGTTAGATATTGGCCTATAGTTGTTTAAGTCTGTAGGGTCACCACCTTTATGTATTGGTGTAACCCTTGCCATCTTGAGTAGTTTCGGGAAGGTGCTAGTCTCTAGTGACTTGTTTAAAAAAGTAATGAAATAGCATTGCGAAAGGACATGGGTCGCTCGCTTGTACAGTAATGGTGGGACATGAGACAGATTCCCACGAGTTATTTTTAAGTGACTTTATAATCTCAGTGACTTCCGTGGGCTCAGTTGGTGCAAGATAGAAGGAATTAGGGAAATTCCCATCTAGGTAGTCCCCGGCATGGGCATTGGTATGTGGGATTTTATTGGCGAGATTAGATCCTATGATTGAGAAGAAGTCGTTTATCTTGTTAGCTGTGTCAGTGGGATGTAGTGGTGTTTCATTAGGTTTAGTTAGGACAATATTCTTGGTTTTTCTCAGTTTGTGGGTCCCTAGAATCTGAGAGAGTGTTTTCCAGGTCTTTTTTATATCTCCTCTAGTGTCTGTGAATCTACTGGAGTAGTATAGTTGTTTGGCTTTCTTTATTACTTTGGTGAGAGCTGATGAATAGTGTTTAAGAATATCTTTGTGTATTAAGCCCTGTCTATATTGCTTTTCATATTGGTGTTTCTTGTCAATGGATTTCAGAATGGTGCTGGTTAGCCATGGGCAACCAAGCCGTTTGTTTGTGATCTGTTTTGTTTTTATAGGACAATGTTTGTTGTATAGTCTAAGTAATTTGTTAAGAAAAATGTCTGTCCAGTCATCAATACCATTGGCCTTGGAGAATTCTGTAGGCCAATCAACAGTCTCTAGGTCAGCTGTGAACTTCCTTACTGAGGCCTCGTCATAGTAGTATGTCACTGATGTCAGCTATGGTCTGTATAAGTTGTATCATGTACTTGTAGAAGTAAAGCTTTATTATTATTATTATTATTATTATTATTATTATTATTATTATTATTATTATTATTATTATTATTATTAAAAAGACTTGTGAAACAGTTCAAACCGGGAAACTTTAAATCCAGTAATTTAAAGAAAGTATTGAAAACTAAAGCATTTGTTCAATTTACATTGTTTTTCCTCCTCAAAATGCGGTTTAGAGAGCAAGTTTGATCCAAAATTACGATAATTTATACGTTTGTTATTTGTTGACGATACTCGACCCAAAACTTTCAGATGCTTCATAGTTCACGGATCACTCTGAAGCGGCGAGACACCCGAATCGATTTGTAAATTGCATTGTTGATTTGCTGAAGAGAATCAAATCGCGCAATTTTCTAGAGTTTTGAGTTAGCTGTGTGTACACTGAGTCAGTATACTGGCTACTGAAGGTCGCTGAGGAGAAATACTCATTCAGTTCTATTGAGTCTGGGTTGAGTGAAGCTTCACACGAATCATTAAGGCTTCGTGGCCCGGTGGCCTGGTGGCTAAAGCTCCCGCTTCACACACGGAGGGCCCGGGTTCGATTCCCGGCGGGTGGAAACATTTCGACACGTTTCCTTACACCTGTTGTCCTGTTCACCTAGCAGCAAATAGGTACCTGGGTGTTAGTCGACTGGTGTGGGTCGCATCCTGGGGGACAAGATTAAGGACCCCAATGGAAATAAGTTAGACAGTCCTCGATGACGCACTGACTTTCTTGGGTTATCCTGGGTGGCTAACCCTCCGGGGTTAAAAATCCGAACGAAATCTTATCTTATCTTATCTTATCTTATCTTACACCACAAGCCAAGAATACTTTCATCTCTAAAACAGGAGCTAAGGTAAACTCTCAGTGTATATACACGTAGAGATACACACCTCTCGGTGTATATACAATGCTCTGTAAACCATTTCCGGGTTGGCTAATGAGGATTTAAAGCCTATTGATACTCAAGAGTCATTAAGACTGCATTAATTTCATCGTCTTCAATATCTAAAATAGGTATGGAGGTAAACCTCTCAGCGTATATACATTGAGAAATGTATATATCTTGGCAAATATACACATGTATACTGTGTATAGCCTCTGATTTGTTTTCTGACGCGTGGTTCAACGCGCTCAGGTTACCGAAACAGCGAGAAATGGGTAAGTTGAACCCAGATGTGAACTTCAACTGGAGAAGTTGTGTGTCAGACAGTGCTGACGTTGTGGTTGTGTGTGTGGTTGTATGTGTGTGTGTCAGCCACGTGGCTGGTGGATATTCTGTTTTGGCTGCAGTATGTTGAGTAGGAGTAATGCGGGATCTTGATCCAAGGAATTAATCCCTCTGCTGCCCAGTGGTATATCAGCAGCCAAGACAACAGCACACCAGAGGTAAGATTGGTTGACTGTTGCAGTAGTTTGTTGACAGATGGATTTATGGGTTGACTGGTGGATTTATGGGTTGACTGGTGGATTTATAGGTTGACTGGTGGATTTATGGGTTGACAGGTGGATTTATGGGTTGACAGGTGGATTTATGGATTGACTGGTGGATTTATGGGTTGACTGGTGGATTTATGGGTTGCCAGGTGGATTTATGGGTTGACTGGTGGATTTATGGATTGACTGGATTTATAGGTTGACTGGTGGATTTATGGGTTGACAGGTGGATTTATGGGTTGACAGGTGGATTTATGGATTGACTGGTGGATTTATGGGTTGACTGGTGGATTTATGGTGTTGACTGGTGGATTTATGGGTTGCCATGTGGATTTATGGGTTGACTGGTGGATTTATGGGTTGACTGGTGGATTTATGGGTTGACTGGTGGATTTATGGGTTGACTGGTGGATTTATGGGTTGACAGGTGGATTTATGGGTTGACTGGTGGATTTATGGGTTGACTGGTGGATTTATGGGTTGATAGATTTATGGGTTGACTGAATGGATTTATGGGTTGACTGATGGATTTATGGGTTGACTGATGGATTTATGGGTTGACTGGTGGATATATGTGTTGACTGATGGATTTATAGGTTGACTAGTGGATTTATGGGTTGACCAGTAGATTTATGGTTGACTGGTGGATTAAGGGGTTTTGACTGGTGGATTAATGGGTTGACTGGTGGATTAATGGGTTGACTGGTGGATTAATGGGTTGACTGGTGGATTAATGGGTTGACTGGTGGATTAATGGGTTGACTGGTGGATTAATGGGGTGACTGGTGGATTAATGGGCTGACTGGTGGATTAATGGGGTGACTGGTGGATTAATGGGGTGACTGGTGGATTAATGGGGTGACTGGTGGATTAATGGGCTGACTGGTGGATTAATGGGTTGACCGGTAGATTTATGGGTTGACTGGTGGATTTATGGGTTGACTGATGGATTAATGGGTTGACTGATGGATTTATGGGTTTACCAGTAGATTTATGGGTTGACTGGTGGATTAATGGGTTGACTAGTGGATTAATGGGTTGACTGGTGGATTAATGGGGTGACCGGTAGATTAATGGGTTGACTGGTGGATTAATGGGTTGACTGGTGGATTAATGGGTTGACTGGTGGATTAATGGGTTGACTGGTGGATTTATGGGTTGACTGGTGGATTAATGGGTTGACTGATGGATTTATGGGTTGACCAGTAGATTTATGGGTTGACTGGTGGATTAATGGGTTGACTAGTGGATTAATGGGTTGACTGGTGGATTAATGGGGTGACCGGTAGATTTATGGGTTGACTGGTGGATTAATGGGTTGACTGGTGGATTTATGGGTTGACTGGTGGATTTATGGGTTGACTGGTGGATTTATGGGTTGACTGGTGAATTTATGGGTTGACTGATGGATTTATGGGTTGATAGATTTATGGGTTGACTGATGGATTTATGGGTTGACTGATGGATTTATGGGTTGATAGATTTATGGGTTGACTGGTGGATATATGTGTTGACTGATGGATTTATAGGTTGACTAGTGGATTTATGGGTTGACCAGTAGATTTATGGGTTGACTGGTGGATTAATGGGTTGACTAGTGGATTAATGGGTTGACTGGTGGATTAATGGGTTGACTGGTGGATTAATGGGTTGACTGGTGGATTAATGGGTTGACTGGTGGATTAATGGGGTGACTGGTGGATTAATGGGTTGATTGATGTGATTAATGGGTTGACTGGTGGATTAATGGGTTGACTGGTGGATTAATGGGTTGACTGGTGGATTAATGGGTTGACTGGTGGATTAATGGGTTGACTGGTGGATTAATGGTTGACTGGTGGATTAATGGGTTGACTGGTGGATTAAATGGGTTGACTGGTGGATTAATGGGTTGACTGGTGGATTAATGGGTTGACTGATGGATTTATGGGTTGACCAGTAGATTTATGGGTTGACTGGTGGATTAATGGGTTGACTAGTGGATTTATGGGTTGACTGGTGGATTTATGGGTTGACCAGTAGATTTATGGGTTGATGGGTGGATTAATGGGTTGACTAGTGGATTAATGGGTTGACTGGTGGATTAATGGGGTGACCGGTAGATTTATGGGTTGACTGGTGGATTAATGGGTTGACTGGTGGATTTATGGGTTGACTGGTGGATTTATGGGTTGACTGGTGGACTAATGGGTTGACTGGTGGATTTATGGGTTGACTGGTGGATTTATGGGTTGACTGGTGGATTTATGGGTTGACTGGTGCATTTATGGGTTGACTGGTGCATTTATGGGTTACCTGGAGTTACCTGGAGGTTATTCCGGGGATCAACGCCCCCGCGGCCCGGTCCATGACCAGGCCTCCCGATGGATCAGGGCCTGATCAACTAGGCTGTTACTGCTGGCCGCACGCAGTCCAACGTACGAGTCACAGCCCGGCTGATCCGGCACTGACTTTAGGTATCTGTCGAGCTCTCTCTTGAAGGCAGCCAGGGGTTTATTGGGAATTCCCCTATTCCCCTAATGCTTGATGGGAGGCTGTTGAACAGTCTTGGGCCCCAGACACTTATGGTGTTTTCCCTTAGTGTACCAATGGTGCCCCTACTTTTTATTGGGGGCATTTTGCATCGCCTGCCCAGTCTTTTACTTTCGTAGGGAGTGATTTCTGTGTGCAGATTTGGGACCATTCCTTCCAAGATTTTCCAAGTGTAGATTATGATATATCTCTCTCTCCTGCGTTCCAACGAGTACAAGTCAAGTGCTTCCAAGCGTTCCCAGTAGTTAAGGTGCTTGACAGAACTTATACGTGCAGTAAAGGATCTCTGTACACTCTAGATCTGCGATTTCACCTGCTTTGAATGGAGATGTTAATGTACAGCAGTATTCCAGCCTAGAGAGAACAAGTGATTTGAAAAGGATCATCATGGGCTTGGCATCTCTAGTTTTGAAAGTTCTCATTATCCATCCTATCATTTTCTTTGCACGTGCGATCGTGGCACTGTTGTGATCCTTGAAAGTGAGATCCTCAGACATTACTACTCCCAGGTCCCTTACATTAATTTTCCGCTCTGTTGTATGGCCGGAGTCAGTAGTATACTCTGTTCTAGTTATTATCTCCTCCAGTTTTCCATAACGGAGTAGTTGGAATTTGTCCTCATTGAACATCATATTGTTTACCGTTGCCCATTGGAAAACTTTGTTTATATCTTCTTGGAGATTAACCGCGTCCTCAGCAGATGACAGCCTCATGCAGATCCTAGTACCTGCAAAGGATGATACGATGCTGTGGTGTATATCTCTGTTTATGTCTGATATGAGGATAAGGAATAAGATGGGGGCGAGTACTGTGCCTTGTGGAACAGAGCTCTTCACTATGGCAGCCTCCGATTTAACTCTGTTGACCACTACTCTGTGTTCGATTTGTTAGGAAGTTGAAGATCCATCTCCCCACTTTCCCAGTTATTCCTTTAGCACGTATTTTATGGGCTATTACGCCATGATCGCATTTGTCAAATGCTTTTGCAAAGTCTGTGTATATTACATTTGCATTCTGATTTTCTTCCAGTGCATCCAAGGCCATGTCATAGTGATCCAGTAGTTGTGAGAGGCAGGAGCGACCTGCCCTGAACCCATGTTGCCCTGGATTGTGCAGATTTTGGGAATCCAGGTGATTTGCAATCCTGCTTCTTAGCACTCTTTCAAAGATTTTTATGATGTGGGACGTCAGAGCTATTGGTCTATAGTTCTTAGCTAATGCTTTGCTGCCACCTTTATGGAGTGGGGCTATATCCGTTGTTTTAAGTGACTGGAATTTCACCCATGTCCAAGCTCCTCCTCCATAGTGTACTTAGGGCACGCGAGAGGGGTTTCTTGCAGTTCTTAATGAAAACAGAGTTCCACGAGTCTGGGCCCGGGGCTGAGTGCATAGGCATGTTGTCAATGGCTTTTTCGAAATCTATCGGAGTTAGGGTAATGTCGGAAATCTGGCATACATTTATGGAGTTTGAGGCTCATTCATGAAGAAATCATTTGGGTCGTCGATCCTCAGACCGATTAGTGGTTCACTAAACACAGAGTCGTACTGGGATTTCAATATTTCACTCATTTCCTTGTTGTCATCTGTGTAAGTCCCATCCTGTCTGAGTAAGGGCCCGATACTAGATGTGATATTTGCCTTGTTTTTGGCATATGAAAAGAAATATTTTGAATTTCTTTCAATTTCACTAATAGCTTTAAGCTCCTCCTGCCTCTCCTGGTTCCTGTAAGAGTCATTTAGCTTAAGTTCGATAGTTTCCACTTCCCTGGTCAGCGCCTCCTTTCGTGTATCAGATGTTTCTAGCACTCCTGAGGAGCTCAGTGACTCTTCGTCGTCTTCTGTAGAGGGAGCGTCTTTTTCTCTCCAGTTTACTCCTGCTCTTCTTCTTTCTTAGGGGAATATGCCTAGAACATGCTTCGGCTACCAGGAAGTTGATCCTTTCAAGGCACTGGTTTGGATCCATGTCATTTAAGACATCTTCCCAACATGTTTCGTTTAGGACATGGTTTACCTGGTCCCAGTTGATGTTCTTGTTGTTGAAGTTGTATTTTGTGAAGACACCTTCACAGGTACATGCATTCTGCTGATCAGGACCCCTATGCATGTACGTCTGGACTTCGATTAGGTTGTGATCGGAATTTGTTGTTTTTGATATTCTTATGTCTCTTATCAGGTCCTCATTATTTGTGAAGATAAGGTCAAGTGTGTTTTCTAGTCTTGTTGGCTCCACTATCTGCTGGCTTAAGGTGTGTTTTTCACAGACTTAGTAGCTCATGTGTGTGTGTGACCTTTCATCTGCGCTACCTCCGGGGATTGTTTCAGCTATAACATTTGCTACATTCTTCCATTTTGTATGCCTTAGGTTGAAATCACCAAGCAGTAAGATGTTTGGGGATGGAGCTGGAAGGTTTTCCAAACAGTAATCAATTTTCAGTAGCTGTTCCTTGAACTGTTGTGAGGTTGCATCTGGTGGCTTGTATACAACCACAATGACTAGGTTTTGGTTCTCGATCTTTATTGATAGAACTTCAACTACCTCATTTGTGGTGTTCAGCAACTCCGTGCAGATGAGGGACTCTTTGACATACAGGCCAACCCCCCCTTGTTGCCTGTTTTTTCTGTCGCATCTAAAAAGGTTGTAACCACTTATCCATATTTCACTGTCAAAGTGATCTTTTGTGTGAGTCTCTGTGACTGGTGGATTTATGGATTGACTGGTGGATTTATGGATTGACTGGTGGATTTATGGGTTGACTGGTGGATTTATGGGTTGACTGGTGGATTTATGGGTTGACTGGTGGATTTATGGATTGGTGGATTGAATGACCTTACCGGTTGATTGATGGGTTGATTGGTTCATCTTATAGCTTAAGACGGAGGTTCGAGCCTCCCACTAAACAGTCGTATTCTTTTTATACATTAGAAAAATCCATCTAATTTTTTTTTTTTACCGGTTTGAAAATCATAAGTTTGCATAGTTTATATTGTGAACAGAATGTATATACAATATACATCCTGTTCATACGTGTGTGTACAGTATATATACACGTATATCTGAGGTGTATACTTGTATATACGCTGAGTTTGTTAGGTAAGACACGCTGAGTTTGCTTTATCTTTCGGTAAGTCTGCAGAGGTGATGCTTGTATATGGCGAATCTGTAGCAACTAACAGCCTGATTGATCAATCAACCGGACTACTTTGGAACCGGGTTGCGGGGGCGTTGACCCCTTGGAACTGTACACAGGTAACCTACAGGTATTAAACCCAACTTAACCTAACCTGAAATAGCAAAAGATTTGCAACAAGAAGACACTGGAGGACAGGAGAGATAGGGGAGATATGAGAACGACATATAAAATACTAAGAGGAATTGACAAGGTTGACAGAGACAAATAGATTGGGAGACGAACATATAGAGTTGATAGTTGCAGTTGGCATAAGAACATAAAGCAGGAACACTGCCATAGGCCTACTGGCCCATTGAACTTTGTGTTCAACACTCCTTGCCCATATATTTGTTCACCTTGAACAAAAAGGTACAATACCATGACTGGAACAATACACAGATAACCCGCACATAGAGAGTAGCTTACGACGTTTCGGTCCCACTTAGTCCATTAACAAGTTACATTAACTCCATGGCTGCCTTATCCTGGCGTGTTAGTGTGACTAATTAGTGGGTCAGGTGGAACCCAACGTCGATGTTGATCTCCTCTGTGACGGGTTCTGTTCGTTCATACTGTTAAGGGAGGAGGGGTTGATTTTCCGGGGTTGGGGGTTCCAGGGGGTTGAGAGTATTTTATGGGTACGGAGATTGTTCAGACTTGTTAGGGGGGTGTGAGGGGCGGTTGGACCTGATGTGTGTGTGGGGGGGGGGTTGGACCTGACGTGTGTGTGTGTGGGGGGGTTGGACCTGACGTGTGTGTGTGTATGTGGGGGGTTGGACCTGACGTGTGTGTGTGGGGGCGGTTGGACCTGACGTGTGTGTGTGGGGGGGGTTGGACCTGACGTGTGTGTGTGGGGGGGGTTGGACCTGACGTGTGTGTGTGGGGGGGTTGGACCTGACGTGTGTGTGGGGGGGTTGGACCTGACGTGTGTGTGGGGGGGGTTGGACCTGACGTGTGTGTGGGGGGGGGTTGGACCTGACGTGTGTGTGGGGGAGTTGGACCTGACGTGTGTGGGGAGTTTGACCTGACGTGACTTTGTGTGGGGGGTTGGACGACCTGACGTATGTGTGGGGGGGCGGTTGGACCTGACGTGTGTGTGGGGGGGTTGGACGACCTGACGTATGTGTGGGGCGGTTGGACCTGACATGTGTGTGTGTGTGGGGGGTTGGACCTGACGTGTGTCGGGGATTGGACCTGACGTGTGTGGGGGGTTGGACCTGACGTGTGTGTGTGGGGGGTTGGACCTGACGTGTTGTGTGGGGGGTTGGACCTGACGTGTGTGTGTGGGGGGTTGGACCTGACGTGTGTGTGTGGGGGGTTGGACCTGACGTGTGTGGGGGATTGGACCTGACGTGGATATGGGGGGTTGGACCTGACTTGTGTTGTGGTTGGACCTGACGTGCGTGTGGGGGGGTGGACCTGACGTGGTGTGTCGGGGGTTGAACCTGACGTGATGTGTGTGGGGGTTGGACCTGACGTGATGTGTGTGTGGGGGTTGGACCTGACGTGTGTGTGGGGGGTTGGACCTGACGTGGTGTGTCGAGGGTTGGCCCTGACGTGTGTGTGTGGGGGGTTGGACCTGACGTGATGTGTGTGGGGGTTGGACCTGACGTGGTGTGTGGGGGTTGGACCTGATGTGATGTGTGTGTGGGGGGTTGGACCTGACGTGCGTGTGGGGGGTTGGACCCGACGTGATGTATGTGGGGGTTGGACCTGACGTGATGTGTGTGTGGGGGTTGGACCTGACGTGTGTGTGGGGGTTGGACCTGACGTGTGTGTGGGCGTTGGACCTGACGTGTGTGTGGGGGTTGAACCTGACGTGTGTGTGTGGGGGTTGAACCTGACGTGTGTGTGGGGGTTGAACCTGACGTGTGTGTGGGGGTTGAACCTGACGTGTGTGTGGGCGTTGGACCTGACGTGTGTGTGGGCGTTGGACCTGACGTGTGTGTGGGCGTTGGACCTGACGTGTGTGTGGGCGTTGGACCTGACGTGTGTGTGTGGGGGTTGGACCTGACGTGTGTGTGTGGGGGTTGGACCTGACGTGTGTGTGGGGGTTGGACCTGACGTGTGTGTGGGGGTTGGACCTGACGTGTGTGTGGGGGGTTGAACCTGACGTGTGTGTGTGGGGGTTGAACCTGACGTGTGTGTGGGCGTTGGACCTGACGTGTGTGTGGGCGTTGGACCTGACGTGTGTGTGGGCGTTGGACCTGACGTGTGTGTGGGGGTTGGACCTGACGCGTGTGATGGTTGAACCTGACGCGTGGGGGGGGGTTGAACCGGACGTGTGGGGGGGTTGAACCTGACGTGTGTGGGGGGTTGGACCTGACGTGTGTGGGGGGTTGGACCTGACGTGTGTGGGGGGGGCTGGACCTGACGTGTGTGATGGTTGAACCTGACGTGTGTGGGGGGGTTGGACCTGACGTGTGTGGGGGGGTTGAACCTGACGTGTGTGGGGGGGGTTGGACCTGACGTGTGTGGGGGGTTGAACCTGACGTGTGTGGGGGGGTTGGACCTGACGTGTGTGTGGGGGTTGAACCTGACGGTGTGTGGGGGGGTTGGACCTGACGTGTGTGGGGGGTTGGACCTGACGTGTGTGGGGGGTTGGACCTGACGTGTGTGGGGGGGTTGGACCTGACGTGTGTGGGGGGTTGGACCTGACGTGTGTGGGGGGGTTGGACCTGACGTGTGTGGGGGGTTGGACCTGACGTATGTGGGGGAGTTGGACCTGACGTGTGTGTGGGGGTTGAACCTGACGTGTGTGTGGGGGTTGGACCTGACGTGTGTGTGGGCGTTGGACCTGACGTGTGTGTGGGCGTTGAACCTGACGTGTGTGTGGGGGTTGAACCTGACGTGTGTGGGGGGGTTGGGACTTGACGTGTGTGTGGGGGGTTGGACCTGACGTGTGTGGGGGGTTGGACCTGACGTGTGTGGGGTTGGACCTGACGTGTGTGGGGGGTTGGACCTGACGTGTGTGGGGGGCTGGACCTGACGTGTGTGGGGGGGTTGGACCTGACGTGTGTGGGGGGGGTTGGACCTGACGTATGTGGGGGGTTGGACCTGACGTGTGTGTGGGGGTTGGACCTGCCGTGTGTGTGGGGGTTGAGCCTGACGTGTGTGTGGGGGTTGGACCTGACGTGTGTGTGGGGGTTGGACCTGACGTGTGTGTGGGGGTTGAGCCTGACGTGTGTGTGGGGGTTGAGCCTGACGTGTGTGTGGGGGTTGGAGCTGACGTGTGTGTGGGGGTTGGAGCTGACGTGTGTGTGGGGGTTGGAGCTGACGTGTGTGTGGGGGTTGGAGCTGACGTGTGTGTGGGGGTTGGAGCTGACGTGTGTGTGGGGGTTGAGCCTGACGTGTGTGTGGGGGTTGGAGCTGACGTGTGTGTGGGGGTTGAGCCTGACGTGTGTGTGGGGGTTGAGCCTGACGTGTGTGTGGGGGTTGAGCCTGACGTGTGTGTGGGGGTTGAGCCTGACGTGTGTGTGGGGGTTGAGCCTGACGTGTGTGTGGGGGTTGGACCTGACGTGTGTGTGGGGGTTGGACCTGACGTGTGTGTGGGGGTTGAGCCTGAGTGTGTGTGGGGGTTGGAGCTGACGTGTGTGTGGGGGTTGAGCCTGACGTGTGTGTGGGGGTTGGACCTGACGTGTGTGTGGGGGTTGGACCTGACGTGTGTGTGGGGGTTGAACCTGACGTGGTGGGGGGTTGGACTTGACGTGTGGGGGTTGGACCTGACGTGTGTGTGGGGGTTGGACCTGGCGTGTGTGTGGGGGTTGGACCTGGCGTGTGTGTGGGGGTTGGACCTGACGTGTGTGTGAGGGTTGGACCTGACGGTGTGTGTGGGGGTTGGACCTGACGTGTGTGTGGGGGTTGGACCTGACGTGTGTGTGGGGGTTGAACCTGACGTGTGTGTGGGGGTTGGACCTGACGTGTGGGGGTTGGACTTGACGTGTGGGGTTGGACTTGACGTGTGGGGGTTGGACTTGACGTGTATGGGTTGGACCTGACGTGTGGGGGTTGGACCTGACGTGTGGGGGTTGGACCTGACGTGTGGGGGTTGGACCTGACGTGTGTGGGTTGGACCTGACGTGTGTGGGTTGGACCTGACGTGTGGGGGTTGGACCTGACGTGTGTGGGTTGGACCTGACGTGTGTGGGTTGGACTTGACGTGTGGGGGTTGGACCTGACGTGTGGGGGTTGGACCTGACGTGTGGGGGTTGGACCTGACGTGTGGGGGGTTGGACTTGACGTGTGGGGGTTGGACCTGACGTGTGTGGGTTGGACCTGACGTGTGTGGGTTGGACCTGACGTGTGGGGGTTGGACCTGACGTGTGGGGGTTGGACCTGACGTGTGGGGGTTGGACCTGACGTGTGGGGGTTGGACCTGACGTGTGGGGGTTGGACTTGACGTGTGGGGGTTGGACCTGACGTGTGGGGTTGGACCTGACGTGTGGGGGTTGGACTTGACGTGTGGGGGTTGGACCTGACGTGTGGGGGTTGGACCTGACGTGTGGGGGTTGGACCTGACGTGTGGGGGTTGGACCTGACGTGTGGGGGTTGGACCTGACGTGTGGGGGTTGGACTTGACGTGTGGGGGTTGGACCTGACGTGTGGGGGTTGGACCTGACGTGTGGGGGTTGGACCTGACGTGTGGGGGTTGGACTTGACGTGTGGGGGTTGGACCTGACGTGTGGGGGTTGGACCTGACGTGTGGGGGTTGGACCTGACGTGTGGGGGTTGGACTTGACGTGTGGGGGTTGGACCTGACGTGTGGGGGTTGGACCTGACGTGTGGGGGTTGGACCTGACGTGTGGGGGTTGGACCTGACGTGTGGGGGTTGGACCTGACGTGTGGGGGGGTCAGTAATTATAATAGGCCTTTTCTTATGAAAGTATAATTTGCATAAATATAGTTAAGAAAATAGGCCCTTGGAACGCAACACAAATAACCCGCACATAGAAGAGAGGAGCTTACGACGACGTTTCGGTCCGACTTGGACCGAAACGCATTTATAACGTTTGAATAAATGGCTAAGTTACCCCAACGGGAAACTTTAATGATTCATTATAATTGTATAAAATACCCACTTCCAGTCGTGGGGGCCCCCGTCCACTTGTGACATGACCTTCAACTGCTGCACCTCTGACTCGAGTATGAGTCCATCTTCCTGTATTATTTCAGGCTGAGGGACTGATTACCTCATCTTCCACTGTACTGTGCATATTTCTGCAAGGCTGTGGGACTGATTGCCTCATCTATCGTCTGCACTTGTTGGTGAAACGTCTTTACTAGCAGAAGAAAGAAATCAAGAATTGCGTAGCACTGCAGGAGGGCTGCTGGCTGCCTCACTTTCGGGGGACTGATCCCCCCCTCCTTAAATACTAGTCACGTAGCACCCAGGTACTTGCTTCTAGGTGAAAGGGAAGGGCGGGGAGCAGGTGTTAGGAAACTCAACATTTCGACTCCTGCCATCATTAAACCCACGTCGCTCAGATGAGCACGGAGGCAGCTACCAATTAAGCTACGATTCAGAGATTCATGTAGGTGGCGAGTGGAAGTATCAATAGACGTAAAACCTGTGTGGAACCCTGATGGAACCCCACGGCTAATCCCAGATTGAGTTCAAGGGGATGTCCTTTTTTTTGGAAGGGGAGTCAAAAGGGGACATGGAATACAGATCAAAGATATACAAGGGCGATGTGTTAAGCGCCAGCTGTGTGAATTAGCTTCAGCTAATGTGTCAGTTTACGCTAAACTGGCGTCTTTGAAACTGCCAGTAACGAATGACTCTCGTTGCTTATAAATTTCGTTACTCTTGACTAACGAAATCTTAACACGATTGTAAACAAACCATAACACGGGCGGGGATAGAACCCGCGGTCAGTGTCTCAAAACTCCAGACCGTCGTGTTAGCCACTGGACCAGCTAGCCACAATAAGATTCATCCAACTAGGTGTATTTCTACACCATAGGAAGGTTAGCACAGGCACCTCTGTGACCACAAATGCAAGTTTTTACAGACGAATCTCCAGCTAGCGTGGCCTCAAAGCCGTCATGTTGACGGCTTTGAGGGGACTTGAGCTAGAGTTCGTCACGGCCACGCTAGCTGGAGATTAGTCTGTAAAAACTTGCATATGTGGTCACAGTGGTGGCCTATGTTAACCTTCCTATGGTGTAGAAATATACCTAGTTGGACGAATCTTATTGAAGCTAGCTGACCCAGTGGCTAACGCGACGGTCTGGAGTTTTGACTCTCTGATCGCGGGTTCTATCCCCACCCGTGGTATGGTTTGTTTGCAATCGTGTCATTACGATTTCGTGAGTCATGAACACGATTGTAAACGAACCACGGAACGGATGGGGTTTAACCCATGGCAAAAGTCTTAAAACTCAGGCCAGTGCGTTAACCACTTAGTCCTTTACACACACACACACACACACACACCCCACACACACACACACACACACACACACACACACACACACACACACACAGGAATTGGAATAGTCTGGAGAGTGATATAGTGGAGGCAGGATCCATACCTAGCTTTAAGAAGAGGTATGATAAAGCTCATGGAGCACTGGGAGAGTGGACCTAGTAGCGACCAGTGAAGAGGGGGGGGGAGGAGCTATGACTCTACCCTTCTGTCCCTGTTCACCTAGCAGTAAAATAGGTACCTGGGTATTAGTGGACTAGTGTGGGTCGCATCCTGGGGACAAAATTAACCAAATGTGCGGGAAATGCATACCTTGTATACCTTGTACTTGTAGAAATAATTATTATAACACATTCTGTTGCCCTGTCTACTCGACCTGCCCCATACACAGGTGAACAGCAGCGGTATCTTCGTTGAGGGATCCTCACTGGGGAGCTGTGGTCACCAGTTCTGTTCTCAAGAAAGAGGGAGACAGTCCCCTGACCCATTACTGGGAACTACGTGGAACCTTGTATGTTTTGGGGGTTGGTGACCCTGGAAGCCACAGTGATATATCCCTGGATGACTTCCGATCACACCTCGCACACTTGTGTCTGTCAGATGTTTTTAACAAGACCAGATGGTACTACCAAATAGCTGACAGCAGTCTTGTGGCATTTCTGTGGTGGCTGATATTATTATGGGAGGTGACAGTATTTTTATGGGGGTTGATAGTATTTCTATGGGGACCGATAGTATTTTCATGGAGGCTGATAGTATTTCTCTGGGGGCTGATAGTGTTTCTATGGGGGCTGACAGTATTTTTATGGGGACTGATAGTATTTTTATGGGACTGATAGTATTTCTATGGGACATAGTATTTCTATGGAGACTGATAGTATTTCTATGGGGCTGATAGTATTTCTGTGGGGGCTGGTAGTATTTTATGGGGGCTCATATTAGGAATTCTATGGGGCTGATATTTAGTATTTATATGGGGCTATTAGTTGTGAGGATATTAGTATTTCTATGGGAACTGGTATGTTTATGGGGCTGATACTAATACGTATTAGTATTTTAGAAAAACACGTAAGCAAACACTAGGACATTAGAAAAAGTTTCAGTCCTGGGACCTTGATCACTTCTTACAGAGGTAGAAAGACATTACATATAGGTGGACAGTGATACATGGTGACCTGAAGAACGACATGTTGGGATGAGGACGGGTAGATAATGGTATCATTATGACTCGTGTTAAGTAGGTGGTGCTTTGCCTGTATTATGTTCTGTGGTATCAGTGACGGCGATTATCGAGGCTTCCAGACATCGTCGGCGTCTTAGGTCTTGTTCGGTGAGAACGAGTTGTGCCTCATCCCAGTTCATCAAATGTCTCGTGGAGTCTCTGTGGAGGACACAGTCGTACCTTAAGTCGTCTCTGTTACTATTTGTATGGGGCTGATAGTATTATGGGGTTAAATCTAGTATTATATGGGGGCTGATGCTAGTATTATTATGGGGCTGATAGTATTTTTATAGGGCTGATGCTGGTATTTCCATGGGGCTGATGCCAGTTTCTATGGGGTTGGTATTAGTATTTCTATAAGGCTGGTGGTAGTAATTGTGGGGGCTGATGTAATATTGGTAGGAGCTGACTCTAGTATTGTGGGGTCTGGTGCTAGTAGTTGTGGGGGGTTGGAGTTCCTGGGAGCTGATGCTAGTATTTAAATTGGAGATAAGGCTAGTATTTCAATTGGGGCTGATTCTAGTATTTAAATTGGGGGGCTAATGCTTGTATTTATATTGGGGCTGATGCTGATGTTTTTATGGGGCTAATGCTAGTGTTTTTTGTGGGGCTATTTCCATGGGGGCTGATATATATTATGGGGCCGATGCTTGTATATCTGTGGGGGGCTGATGCCGGTATTTCTCTTGGGGCTGATGCCAGCATTTCTATGGCACTGATGCCAGTATATCTGGGGACTGATGGCAGTATTTGTATGGGGCTGGTGCTAGTATTGGTATTGGGGCCGATGCTCGTAGTGATATTGGGGCTGATGTTAGTATTGATATTGGGGCTGAAGCTAGTATATCTGTAGGGGCTGATGCTAATATAGGGGGATATGTGAGGGCTGATGTATATGGTGCTTATTTCAGCCCTATTCAATCTTGATCGTCTGTTACAGGACTGGCAACAGTATCATTAATATCAGACCCCCTTTTCAGTCCCATATTACTAAAGTCCGATTTTAGTACTAGTTAAAGCCCTCTTAAATGTTATCCTCTTTCAGCCCTCAGCTTTATATTACTAATATCACCCCTTAAGCTTTATATTACTATCAGTCTCCTCAGTTTTATATTATTAAAATCAGCCCTTGAGCTGTATATTCCTAGTATCAGTCCCTCATTAACTATATCAGCCGCTTTACGGGAACTTTATTAAAAACATTTTTATTTCTGCTGTTTTATTACCGTTTTACAGAAACTGGTCTCAGCGCGTTAGGTCAGCACTATTTCAGCTCTACTGACATCAGCACTATTTCAGCTCTACTCAAATTAGCCCTGTTTCTACTCTAAAAGTACTGTGTCAGCTCAATTTAAGCCCTTTAGCAACTCTAAGTCCCTATTACCTACCCAATTTGTCAGTATTACCTGATTACCACAACTGTACCTAAGTGCCACACTTTCAGGTCTATTTCAACCCAATATTACTAGTAACCCATTTCACCTAATATCAGCCCTATTTCGGCTAGTAATATTAGCCCCATAAAATTTTGATACCATATTTTAATTAGCCCTATTTTAATTCCAGTATTAACTCTACTTCAGTATTAGTCCCATTTCAGTTCTGATATCAGCACTATATACTCTCAGTTCTTGTCCCGTATATGCAGACACTCTGTATATATACTGGATATACCTTTGCAAGTTTAAAGTTGTTTATAATCTGCCGGTTATAATGAAATT
This sequence comes from Cherax quadricarinatus, assembly GCF_026875155.1. Classification (NCBI taxonomy): domain Eukaryota; kingdom Metazoa; phylum Arthropoda; class Malacostraca; order Decapoda; family Parastacidae; genus Cherax; species Cherax quadricarinatus. The sequence goes on along the minus strand of NC_069429.1, from coordinate 2,468,572 downwards.
ATTAACGACAGAATTAAAATTGTCGTTTATAATCGTTTATAAGTACTTAAACGACAATTAATAACGACTATCTGGAGTTTATCTGGAGAGTGTTCCGGGGGTCCGCGGCCCGGTCTGTGACCAGAGGATGCGACCCACACCAGTCGACTAACACCCAGGTACCCATTTTACTGATGGGGAACATAGACAACAGGTGGAAAGAAACACGTCCAATGTTTCTACTCTGGCTGGGAATCGAACCCAGGCCCTCACCGTGTGAAGCGAGAGCGTTAACCACCAGGCCACCAGAGCCCCATTGTCGTTTAGAATTACTCAGTCGTTTATCACTCGTTCATAATTACTAAGTCGTTCATGTTCATAATTACTCAGTCCTTTAGTGTAATTGTTTATAATTTCTTCGTTTATTTAAATAGAGGATAATGAAAGGACACTGAAAAGTCTGTATTTTTATTTACATGGTGCAGATTCCTACAAATAGCTGCGATATTGATTTTAAATTAGTGACAGAACGTACAGGTGGAGGTCCCATATCTGAGACCTCTCTGGTGCGGCCAGCGCTAGCGGCCAGGTCGACGCTACCTGGCTGGTCGACCTGGTCGGCAGGGTTGGTACACCAGTTGTATCCTGTTCACAAAAATAGTGTGTACACGTCCATACAGGTAAACCAGGCGAATACATTACGCTACACACAGTGTGGTGCAGGTCGCTCAAGCCAAAACACACACGCTGACACACACACACACACACACACACACACACACACACACACACACACACACACACACACACTCTGCTCCTTTCCCCCAACATTTCCATCCCTACCCAAATTCAGGTTAGGTTGGTCAGGAAACAGGACAAGTATTTCCCGACGCGAGTCAGTCATATGATGACCCCACAGTTGGAGCTTTTGGTCATCTGACAGAGGCCTTCCACTGGCTTACCCCTCCACCCCTTTAATAATTATAGTTATTGTAAGTGTCGTCTTGACACCACAAGTGCCCTCTCACCTGCTGCCACAAAATCGACTCAATGATGTAAACACCGGTTAGGCAGTAATCTGCAGTGTGTTGAGACTAGTTTCAAAGGCGTCTAACTCTTTGGAAGTGATACTACGTTTAATTTCGTTGAGTTTAATGAAACAGCCGTTATCTCCTAACTAAACCCGTGACCTTTCCATTAATGAAATTTAACGAGGCTATTACCTTGTCACTGATTCTTAACGAAGTTTTTTCACTTCGTTACTGAAACCCAATGAAGCTTATCTCGTAAAAAAAAAAATTCGTTAGGCCTCATTACCTCGTTAATGAGACTTAACGAGCCTTAATTCAATAAATAAAGCTTTATAATAAAGATTAACGTATTGTCAATTTGGCTCATTAGTGGATGCCCCGCTCTGTTCGCCCATTAAACGGGTCATTCAAACAGTATCCCTTAAACGGCGCAAGTAACCAGAAACAGGAAAACGTCCGCGTGAATATTTTTCCTGTTCTAATACATTGTTACCAGTTGTCAAAAGCCCTTGTCAAGAGACACTTGGCCTGTATTGTGGAGGGGAGGGGGGCTTGATTTTGTGTGGGGGTCTTGATATTATGGGAGGGGGTCTTGTTTTGTGTGTATAGCGAAGGGGGGTCTTGTGTGTTGGAGGAAGGGGGCTTGTTTTGAGTGGGGAAAGGGTTCGGTGGAAGGGGGAAGTTAGTCTTCAGTGACTTAATGCTTCAATCACAGACTCTTTCACCGGACGTGCCCTTGATATTTCTGATTCTTGATTTACGGAAAAGGAGCATGAAAATCAGATTCCTCCCCTTTCCCCCCTTACGCATTTAATGCTGCCATTTTTGGTCAGGTAATGACACAAAGG